>JARVGV010000001.1:65622396-65634155 GCA_031762435.1 Hypsolebias longignatus
CACATTTAATTCTACTTAAGTAAAGTACAGATACATGAAAAATGTACTTAAGTACAGTAACAAAGTATTTGTACTTACCGGTAGTTACATCCCACTACTGTTAGTAACTCTAAATTGCCCCTAAGTGCAATAGAGTGAATGGTTGTTTGTCTCTGTGTCCCTGTGATGGACTGGAGTCCTGTCCAGGGTGTCCCCCGCCTCTCCTACAGTGACTACTGGATATGAGCACCCGTGATCCATGACCCAGAAAGTAAGATAAAGGCAAAGATAATGTATGGATGGACCTCTGTTAACTTCAAGATGTTTCAATAACGAGTTGTTCTTGCTTCCTTTGAATAAATTGTTCAAACAAATGTATCCATGCCGATACTATCAAATATTACTGCTAAAACTAAGTCAATTTATGAAGCTATTACAAGAAAGTAGTGGGAAACTAATTTGCCATTAGTGCAACATGGTACATAGATAAAAACTGATACTTTATAGGCATTTTGTTTTCAGAAAACACAACCGATGGATGGCTGAAAACCAAGGACAGACACAAGGCGAGTAAAAATGTCTGGTCATAGAAAATATTAGATGAGCAGAATTATAAAGAGCATGTTTCTTGTCTGATCATGTCTGTAACCTTGTTAGCTGTAACAGTTAAAGGTTTAAATATAGATGTCAAACATTGTGAAATGCTCAAAGTATGCGATGAGGATGACTCTCAGCTACTACTGTGACAAATTTGAGCTCAAAATTTATAAAACTGACAGTTATAGCTATACAGTATAATCATTTGTAAAAGATGCTTAGTTTTGACAGCTAACTTCAGCTTTCTTTCAATCAGTTTATTAAATTTGAATTTTATATTTTAATATTAAAATTTTTACTTTTTTAGGTGAACATTTGAATACAGTATTTTATAGGCATTTATATGAAATGCTGCAATTTATTTGAAAAGCTTCAAAAATGGCTAATTTGTTCACAACCTTTCAAAAAGTTACTGCAGTTAGTCATTTTAGGTGCTACAATCATAAAAAGGTCTGAAATCGTGGAGGGACTGATAAACCGCAAGGCTGCAACTTCAGCTGATCACAATGAACATGTTGCAATCACAGCAGATTCACTGTAGCTGTTAAACATCCGGGGATGTCAACTTTTAAAGCCTTAAATAAAAAAGAAAAACGTTTAGGGCAAAAAAATATATATATATTTTTTTATATGCATTTGGTTTCTAGTCATTTTAGCTCTTAAACCAAAGTTTCTACTTCAAACCACAAAAGTGGACCTCTCCCTCACAGATTATTCTGCTAAACTAAAAGTGTCAAAATATACCAGTCACAAAATAAATCCTTGAACCGCCACCTAATCGTGGTGGAGGAGTTTGTGTGCCTGAATGATCCTAAGAGCTATGCTGTCGGGGGCAATTATCATTGTCTCCCAAGGCAGATTGGTTCTAGGTGACAGGCCAGACAAATAATGATTCAGAAGAGTTTTATGGACATGACAAGGAACTTGGTGTCCCTTGCCTGGACATTGGTTACTGGGGCCCCAACCTGGAGCCAGGCCTGGGGGAGGAGCTTGTTGGCGAGTGCCTGGTGACCGGGTCTCTACCCATGGGGCCCGGTCGGGCTCAGCCCGAAGGAGCAGCATGGGTTTGCCTTCCTGTGGACCCACCACCTGCAGGAAGGGCTATAAAATTTGGGTGCATGACTCCATGGGCAGTGGCCAAAGGCGGGGACCTTGGCGCTCTGACCCTGGCTTACCAAATCTGGCTCTTGGGACATGGAATGTGACCTCTCTGGCAGGGAAGGAGCCTAAGCTTGTGCACAAGATTGAGAGGTACTGACATAGTTGGGTTATGCTGGTGAAGATTCTCAGTCATAGTTGGGTTCACCTTGATGCACAACATGGGCTCTAGAGAGGGGCTAGACCTTATTCCACTCTGGCGTTGCCCATGGTGAGAGGCGTTGAGCTGGTGTGCGTCTACTCTTAGCCTGCCTACTTGGTGCCTGTGTGTTGGAGTTTTCCCTGGTAGATGAGAGGGTGGCTTCCCTTCGCCTCCGGGTGGTGGGGACGGGCTCTGACTGTTGTTCGTGCCTATGAGCCGAACTGAAGTTTAGAGTATCCAGTCTTTTTGGAGTCCTTGGCAGGGGTGCTAGAACCACCAGCTGGGGACTCATTTATTCTGCTGGGGGACTTCAATGCCCATGTGGATAATGACAGTGTGACTTGGAGAGGCATGATTGGGAGGAACAGCCTCTCTGATCTGAACCAGAGTGGTGTTCTGTTGCTGGACTTCTGTGCTAGTTGTAGTTTCTCCATCACAAACACCAAGTTCAAACATAAGGGTATCCATAAGAGCACTTGGCACCAGGACGCCCTAGGTCATAGATCGATGATAGACTTCATAGTCATGTCCTCTGATTTGCAGCTCTTTGTTTTGAAGCTGAGCTGTCAACTGATCACCACCTGGTAGGGAGTTGGATCAGATGGCGGGGGAAGATGCCAGACAGACCCGGTACACCCAAAGTGTAGTGAGGGTTTGCTGGGAACGCCTGGCTGAAGAACCTGTCAGAGAGATCTTCAACTCACACCTCCGGGAGAGATTTAACTGCAACCCAGCTGAAGTGGGAGACATTGACTCAGAGTGGGCCATGTTCAGCAGCTCATTTTTTGAAGTAGCTGCCTTGAGCTGTGGCTGCAAGGTTGTCAGCGCTTCTCGCAGTGGCCATCCATGAACTCTGTGGTGGACACCCTGGGTCAGGGAGGCTGTCAAGCTGAAGAAGGAGTCCTATCGGGCCTT
This sequence comes from Hypsolebias longignatus, assembly GCA_031762435.1. Lineage (NCBI taxonomy): Eukaryota > Metazoa > Chordata > Actinopteri > Cyprinodontiformes > Rivulidae > Hypsolebias > Hypsolebias longignatus. The sequence goes on from JARVGV010000001.1 coordinate 65,625,188, forward strand.
GTTGGCCAGTGGGACTCCGGAGGCAGTTGAGGAGTACTGGAGGGTCAAGCGGTCCGCAGCCTTGGCTGTTGCTGAGGCAAAAGCTTGGATGTGGGAGGAGTTCGGTGAGGCCTTGGATAGACTCTCTGTCAGCTCCAAGGAGATTCTGGCAAACCATCAGGCGGCTGAGGAGAGGAAAACAGTGCTTTACTAACACAGTGTTCAGTGAAGGTGGGCTGCTGTTGACTTCAATCAGTGATGTCGTCAGCAGGTGGAAGGAATACTTCTCAGACCTTCTCAATCTCACCAACATGTCTTCCATGGAGGAAGCTGAGTCGGGACTTTGGGGTTGGTCTGGCCATAACCGTGGCTGAGGTCGCCGAGGTAGTTAAAAAGCTCCAAGGTGGCAGGGCTCTGGGAGTGGGTGAGACTCACCCTGATTTCGTTAAGGCTCTAGATGTTGTGGGGCTGTTTTGGTTGACACAGATTTCAACGTCCTGTGGGCAGTGCCACTGGATTGGCAGACTGGGGTGGTGGTTCCCTTCTTCAAAAACAGGGACCAGAGGGTGTGCTCCAATTGTAGAGGTATCACTCTCCTTAGCCTCCCTGGCAAGGTCTTTTCAGGGGTACTGGAGAATAGAGTCTGACTGTTGGTCGAACCTCAGATCCAGGAGGATAATGCGGGTTCCGTCCTAGCCGTGGAACACTGGACCAGCTCTTTACCCTCACTAGCATCCTCAAGGGGTCATGGGAGTTTGCCCATACAGTCTACATGTGTTATGTGGATTTGGAGAAGGCATTCGACCGTGTTCTTTGACATACACTGTTGGGGATGTTCCGTGAGTATGGGATTGAGGGGGCCCATTATTACGGGCTGTTCAGTCCTTATAAAAGCGGAGCAAGAATTTGGTTTGCATTGCTGGTAGGAGGTCGGACCCCTTCAGGTTGGGAGTTGGACTTCACCGGGGCTGCCCGTTGTCACATATTCTATTCATAACTTTTATGAACTGAATTTATCAATGCAGTCAGGAGACGGAGAGATTCCGGTTCGGTGGCCTCAGTATTTCATCTATGCTATTTTGCAGATGGTGTGGTCCTGTTGGCGACATTGTGTCATGAACTTCAGCTCTCACTGGAGGTTTGCAGCTGAGTGTGAAGCAGGTGGAATGAGAATCAGCACCTCCAAATCTGAGGCCATGGTCCTCGGTCGGAAAAGGGTGGATTGGTCTTTTCAGGGTGAAGGTGAGGTTCTGCCTCAAGCGGAGGAGTTCAAGTACATTATCTTGGGGTTTTGTTCATGAGTGAGGGAATAATGGAGCGTGAGATTGACAGATGGATTGGTGCAGCATCTGCAGTACATGCAATATTGTGGACTCTGTACTGGTCCGTTGTGGTGAAGAGAGAGCTGAGCTGTAACGCAAAGCTCTCTGTTTACCAGTCGGTCTACGTACTTAACCTCATCTATGGTCACAAGTTCTGGGTAGTGACTGAAAGAATGAGATTGTGGATATAGGCAGATGAAATGAGTTTCCTTCACAGGGTAGCTGGACTCTCCCTTAGAGATGGGGTGAGAAGTTCAGTTATCTGGGAGAGACTCAGCATGGAACTGCTACTTCTCCACATCGTTAGGAGCCAGTTGAGGTGGTTCGGGCATCTGGTAAGGATGCACCCTGCGCCTCCCTAGGGAGGTGCTTTGGGCACGTCCGACTGCGAGGAGACCTCGGGGAAGACCCAGGACACGCTGGAGGGACTATGTCTCTGTTGGCCTGGGAACACCTTGGAGTCCTACCAGAAGAGGTGGCTGTGGAAGGGGATGTCTGTACCTCCCTGTTCAAGCTGCTGCCCCTGCGACCCAACTTCAGAACAAGCAGAAGATAATGGATGGATGGATGGATATAATGACTGATTAAAAGTTTTTTTTTTTTTTTAATGTTTTATAAAACATTTGTACAAAAATTAGAATTTGTTCTAAATGATCTTTAATTCAGGCAGCATGGTGGATCAGCTGGTAGGAGTTTTGCCTCTCAGCGAGACGGTCGTCATATCAAATCTCAGCCGGTCTTTCTGGGTGGAGTTTGCATGTTCTCTCCACGCATGCGTGGATTTTCTCCGGGTGCTACGGTTTCCTCCCACAGACCAAAAACGTGCACGTTAGGCTGACTGGTAACTCTAAATTGCCCCTAGGTGTGAGTGAGAGTGTGGATGGTTGTTTATCTCTATGTGTCCCTGTGATGAACTTGCGATCTGTCCAGGGTGTCCTCCGCCTCTTGCAGTGACTGCTGGATATGGGCACCAGTGACCCCCACACACCCCAGAAAGGAAGAAGTGGGTAAATAATGGATGGGTCATCTTTAATCCACATAAAACTACAGTCTCAAATGTTTGCAGTATATACATGTAAATGATTTGTTTGACAGCCCTCACTGAACTGACCAACACGTAGGACGAAGGAGAAGTCCAAGGGTCTCGGTGAAGCTCGAAGAGGGAGAACTAGAGTGAGAAAAATGTTTTAAAGTCATTGCTAATCAACTTTATGCTGCTCACATGGACAAGCCTTATGCCTTCTGGAGAAAAGTTTTGTGGTCAAATGAGAAAGATTGTGCTGTTTGGACACAATGAAGTGTGTTTAGAGGAGCCATGGTGGGGCTTTCAAACATAGGAAATCCTGCACTAACAGTCAAGAATGGTGGTGGCAGCATCAAGCTTTGGTAATGGTGCATTGCACAAAGAACTACGGTACATCCAAAATCTTCAACTTCACCTCCAATCAACAGACATTGGAAACTTGGACACTGTTAGGTGTTTTAATTGGACTATTAACCAAAACACACATCAGAACTGGTTTCTGATTGGATAAAGCAAAATTACATCAAGCATCTGCTGGAATAGCATTCCCAAATGCACAATCTCAATCCTCTAGTTTATGAACTTTGATTAAAAGACGTCAAATAAATTATATATTTGGTCAAGTGGTCAAATATCCAACTAGAATTATGCCAAAAGTTTGTTGATGGCTAAAAAGTCTGGTCGAGGTGCAACTTCCTAAATGACATTCAACCCAGTATTAGTGGGAATCAAAAAAAAAAAAAAAAAATCACAACAGTTTCAAACTTGTACACTTAATTTTTGTTTAAAAACCACTGAATATGCCATATAATCATACACCTCCACCCCCAAAAATGAAACAAATCACTTCATTCATACGAGGTCTAAAAATAATGATATTTAAGCCCTTCGTAAGTGGAAGGAAACTTTTCACTGCTGCTGTACATTCACCAGCAGAAAAAAGCTCAACAATTAATCTTAGGGATAACTTGATGATGATAATGTCAAAGCAAATATGTTCTTGTTTTTAGTATTGTACCTTGTTTTATGGCATTTTGATTTATTGTTTTATACACTATAATTGCATTTTTACTGTAGTTTATTGTTGTCTGTACTTTATATGTTGTCCGTCTAAAACAGGTCTCTCTTGTAAATGAGTCCTCGTGACTCAGACTAACATGGATGAATAAAGGTTGGATATGTTGATGTGTGCAGATTTGTTCTTTTTTCTTGTTTATTTGGTCCTGAGCTCAGTCCAGAGGATTTGAGAGTATTATTCTGTTTTTCATACAATTCCTGTAATGTACCGTAGTCTGATTTATTTGCTGACTCGGGTCTTTGTTCTTACCTCCATGCGTCCTGCATGCTCGAGCGGTTTTATCCCTGCAAAGATGTCTGGCTCCTCCACCTGGTGGCTGTCAGCCAGCTGTTTGTCAGCTCCTTCCTCTGATGCAGCTTCCAGGTAGTACACCTGATAGTCATCTTCACCCACAGCTTCCCCTTCAGAAACTTCATCTGTGGCTTCAGCACCTTGTAGTCTGACGGCTCCACACTCTGCTGCTGCTCCAGCTGCTGCTTCCCTGTGGCCCTGTGGTGACTTGTCAGAAGCTGGAGGGCTGTCGGCTCTTGCTGTGCAGGTGGAGGGCTGGTGACCAGTTCCTGAGTCGATGTCCTCGTCCCTGTTGTGGATGTCTTCCACCTCCATCTTTGCTTCTTGCTCTGCAGTGCTGAGAATGTCTATCACCTCCCTGTTCTCTTTAGAAGTGAAACATGATGGATCGGGCTCTGAAGCAGCTGGTGCAGCTGGAACATGACTCACACGCTTCATTTCACAGCTCTTGCCTCCTTCGCAGACGCCGCTGTATTTCAGTGAGTCTCTGAGCAGTGGACTTGGAGAGGGCAGCATATCAGGCGGTGGGGGGAGAAATTCAAAAGTGTTGCTGGCCTCAGCCCCTAAAGCCAAACTACAGCCGTCGTCCAGATTGAGATCAGCCAGTTCCGGCTCCAAGGAGCTGTCCTCACTGCTGGTTCTCCTCTTAGTGCTTACATGCTTGCTACTTCCAATCCCTCCACTTCCAACCGGACCCCCCACAGATGCCCCCTTCCCACCTCCCTGTGTCAGTTTTATTTTACCTCCAGAGGAGGACGCTGCTCCTTTATACACACACTTCCCTCCACCGTCCTCCAGGGACAGAGAGACACTCCCTCCCAAACGGACCAGCATTGCTCCCCCTCCACTCAGTGACAGACCCTTTCTTTTAGTCAGAATGGTCTCCTTCGGTCGCACAGCCACCTCCTGCTGCGACAAGTGACCACCTCCTCGTCCCTTGTAGTCACTCACAGCCCCACCCTCAGCTCTGCTCCCTCCCCCTGAGTCACAGGGCTCACCGCCTGCTCCCGCAGCTGCTTTGACCCCCCTCTGGAACTGCATCGCCCTGGGCCAGCAAAACACGTTGCTCTTTTTATCCGTGCTGCAGTATGTGATGCCTTCAAGAGGGTAGGCCACCTCCCAGTTGAAATAGCAGGACTCCACTGCAGGCTTGAAGCCTTGAAAAAGTTTATCCAGAGATTTTCGATGTTGTCCCCGTTTCACTATTTCTATAACTTTCAGGTGCCACTGCTTCAGCTGGCTCGCCAACTCCAGCCGCCTGCAAGAGAGAAGACAACATGTTGTTCTACTTTCTAATGGATAACTAGAACTGATGTCCAATAAAACTATTGTACTGTTATTTAATAAATTACTGAGTTTTAAATGTTCAAAAGTTAATGTGTTGATGTTCTGACCTGCAGGGGCTCATTGTGGGGTCAAGTACTGCCAGCCTCCACAGAACGACCATCTCGTCACACATGCTCGCACAGGCGTGAGCTGCCACCTCCGACTGGCCGTTGCTGCGCCCAGTGTGACCACTGGCACTGCTGTGGGACGCCGACGTCCGAACACTGTACCACCAGCTGATGATCTGAAAATACAAACAACGCGGTAAGGTGTACGTCATGTGTGGTCTGTCTGTGTAGTAAAACACCCTGGATTCAAAACATCTTCAGATGAACTTCACTTTTAGTACATTTTGTTGCATATACATGTTACAACTGTTTAAAATGTTTCTTTTCTCAGTCGACAGTCAGTATTCCATAATGAAAAGGTGAAACTGAATTTTATACAGCTTTGTAAATTTGCTATAAAAACAGAAACATCCACAGGTACTCAGACCTTTATTTAGTACTGAGCTGAAGCATCTTTGACAGCTGGAGGATTTTTGGTCATTCTTATTTACAAATCCTCTTAAGCTCAGTCCGGTTGGATGGAACTGTTGGTGGAGCAATTTTCAGGTCCCAGGTCAAGTGTACAATGAGTGCCAATTGTTTAAAATGGGGTGGACAACAACATATTGTTTCACTGAGGTCCAATCAAAGGCAGTTTTTATGCCAAAAACATGTCGTGGTTTTCAAAGAGTACACTTTGTTAACCGCTAACTATGCTATCAAGACTTTCTCCGATGGCGATTAAAAAAAAAGAAACATTAAAAACAGAGCAGGTCTGTTGTGTCCGGAGAGCCAAGACAAGCTAGAAAAAAATCAGTTTATCACGCAGGACTGTGACTCGCCTTGTGGAACTGACTGATAAGACTTAGCCAGCAACATAAGCTAAACGGCAGAGAGTCCTTTAAGTTATGGTTTGTTAGCACCGGATGAAAGTAATGACGTAAAGAACACTGCTCAGCTCCCATTTTTTATCTGTGGGATTAACAAAGTTTTGAGATAATGGAGGTGTTTTTGACCCTGGAGTCTCTGAAAGGAAAAACACGGGGAGAGGATTTTTTTTAACCGTCTGCTATCATCAATAGAATGAAGCTACAGTGGAGTGAAGTTGACAACATCACAACGGACAGATCATCAAATTTAACTGGAAAACACGTCGGTCTGCTGAAAAGAATACAGGATAAAGTGAAAGAGGAAAACCTCCATTACACCATCCATCAGGAATCACTGTAAGTCATGTTTTTGTGTGTGCGTGTGTGAAACTGTTAACTGTGTGTGAATTATCAAAACATAAATAAATAAAAAAGAGTGCAAGACAAAAGCATGTGTGTGAATTATTGTGCAGTACTCTGCTGTGATGCTGCAGAGGAGCTGCAGAAGGATGACGTCTGCTTCCATTCCCATCCTGCTGCAGCTGACCTGCTGTCATCAACTTTACATCCTGTAGTTGTAAAAAGTTTTATGAGGAGTTTGTGGAGGTGAGCTGACACTTTATTTGGACTTTTCTCCTGTTTTCCATTAGCATAGAGAGGTAAGAGACTTGTGGTTTGGTATATTTTCTTTTTTCTTCAGGTAAGAGAAAATACAGTGGTTTGTTTTGTTTGTTGTTTTGATCTGAAGTTGGTAAGACTCCACAAGGTCAATAATTTCATTATTGTAAATAAAGTCACTGTTTTATCATATACAGTAATCCTGACTTAGTGGCTGCTTGAGTGGTGCAGAAGGTGGAATCACCCATAATTCATAGCGTCTTGGTGGCTGTTATTGCACCGGGATGTAACATCACACAAACACTCCATCCATCTGTTCCTGGCCCGGCCCTTCGCTCCAATTTGAGAACTCAGTGTGGCCCGCGAGTCTGAAAGTTTGCCCACTCCTGATTTAGAGTCACCAGTCAGCCTAACATGCATGTTTTTAGTCTGTGGGAGGAAACCCACGCATGCATGGAGAGAACATGCAAACTCCACCCAGAAAGGGCTAGCTAGGGTTAACTGTAGGGCAGGGCTCTTCAACTGGAGGCCCACAGGCCACTTCAGTCGGCCCACCAATGAGGTCATACAGAAAAAAAATTTTTTGGGGGGTGTCTGTTTATTGCATTTATGATTCAATGAATCAAATTTAAAAGGTAACATATTGTTGTAATACTTGGTTTATTAACATAATGACTAATTGCTGGATGTCCAGCCCCTGAGCAGTTGTGTTGAATTGCCTGCTGTAGGGTTACTTGGTTGGAAACATCCAACAAAGACATCTACTGAATACAATCATGGCAGGAGGCTCATTTGTGTTTAATCTCCAGTTTTGTCTTCATACACAAAGACATCGTCCAGCCAACTGTTCATACAGTTGCACCAACACATAATTTAGTTGCAGAATAGCCATCAAGTGTAAATATCAGCAGCTGGTAGAAAGTAGCTTCAGTCGCCTGAAGTCACAGTCGGTTTGAACCATAGACTGTGGAAATAAACAAGTTCAGAACTCAAGGAAGAAGTCTGCACCTGACTCGATGTAAAACTTTTGCCTGACAGAAAAGATCTGGGAAAAACCTGACGTGAGAATAAATAGTCCCAGAATGCAAGAAGAAAAACATGAAAGGTTTTCTACCCTAAAGTTACCAGAGAATCTCATGAAGTCATTTGATACCATTTACTTCATACGTGAACATTCACTGAACATCTCTCTCTGTCTCATTTTTTCATTTGACCTTTATTTATCCAGGTTAGTCTCATTGAGCCACGAGAACTCATTTTAAAGAGAGACCTGTTAGGGAGCAGATGGTGGGGGTTAAGGGCCTTGCTCAGGGGCCCAGAGTGGTGCGAATGATGTTGTCGGGACGGGGGCTTGAACCGGCGATCTTCCGATCACAGGCTCACCGTCTAACCACTGCGCCACCACTCCCCACTCTCTCTCTGTCTCTCTGTCTGTCTGTCTCTCTCTGTCTGTCTCTCTCTCCGTCTCTCTGGCCCAGACTTTGGTCACACATACAAGTTGAACGACTGTACAATAATGACAACTCTCCAAACACATTAACAATTAATACAAAGTTAGATTTTAAATATTCAAGCCCTGGGGAGGTCAGGGGCACTTTGCAGGAAGAGGGGGTGGGGGGTAATCAGTTATGGTTTCTCCTTTGGCTGCAGTGAATTGGTCATGTGCAAATACATACATTTAATAACTACATGACATCGTCTTCATGAATGGGTGGGCGCTTCATTTGGGTAGCAGGGTGTCCTCTTCAGCTGGGTGTCCTCTGCTGCTCACACCCGGGCTCACCAAGAACTGGACAGCATGACCTGCTCTGCTCTGACTGGGTAAAACTGACACTGTGGTTCTCTTTACTGGTTGAAAGCAGTCAGTTTAGTCCCTGTATCTAGATTGGACGGCTTTAATACCACAACACACTTTTTGCTTCCCCTTCTTGTTTTACAAGTGACAGAAATCCATCATGGCAATGGAGAACTTTAATTCCTCCTGCTCTGACTAATCTTAAGACCTTTGAGTAACAAGTTTAAGACCAACTTACACTTTTTTTTTTAAATGAATTTAAGATATGTTAAGGCCTTAATTTTAAATATACAAATTTAGACTTTTTAAGGATGTGCAGACACCCTGTACAGACTGTGCCATTCAACAGATTTACAAATTTGCATAAATTGTTTGTAGATTATTGAGAAAGCATGGTATCCATTTTACTTTGAGAAATTTCACAACCCCCTTTAGACAACTGGGACACGCTGAAACTGTTGATACTTGTCCTACAGAAGCACTAAAACCATGCTGTCTACTAGGGATGTGCGATATGGCATAAAATTCATATCACGATATGTATTGTGATGGGTGGCGGTAACGATATGTATCACGGTATGTTTTTGGTATAAAACTTTCAATAGGAATTTAAAAAATA
>JARVGV010000001.1:65674055-65685227 GCA_031762435.1 Hypsolebias longignatus
GGGGGTGTATCAAACATTTCAAAATCTTCTAATACTGTCTGTAATGCTGTCACCACTTTCACGTGATCTCGTCTCCCTTTTTCTTCCATTTCTCCATTATTCTTACAATCTCGTTTCACCTCCGCTGTAAAAATGGGGAAAATGGCCTTTGCAGTGTGGGTGGTCTTCACACACATGCACTATGCGCACACATGCTCGCACTCGCCTTGGTTTTGCTCTGTCTGGTAATGCTCTAGCTGTGGTTTCCTGGCCTAGGCCAAAACACTGTTAGAAGTTCACCGCACCCACCACTACCACAAAGCATCACCTAAACGCTGCTCAACTTCACTCTCAACCCATTCCCAAACCCACATTCGTTTTAATTTAGTTTTTTTTTTTTGCATATACTGTACACACACTGGAAGTGTGAAACATATAAACATGACTTCCCAACAAGCTTAGAAACTGACTACTAGTAGAGGAAGTTTTACTAGCCATGTAATGTACATGAAAGCAAAGTGTTTTTATTGATTTATTTGTCACTGTACTGTAAAGAAAAAGCCTTGCTCCAACCTTTATTTTAAAATTTTGGTTTCAAGATTTATTAAACCTTTAAAAGATGGAAAAATCTTATTTTTTGGACTTCCACCCACTTGACCAATGTTAGAGGATGGCTTTTGTTGGTGTTACTTGTTAAGCTACCTAATTCTGATGTGTGATTTATCCATCCATTATGTTTACCCGCTTCTTCCTTAGCTGGGTCAGTTCAAAAAACGTTCAATACAAAAACAACTGAACTTTATTTGTAACAGAAGACGTTTATGTGAACGTTTTTTTTGAATTTATCATGTCCCTGATGACTGAGAATCTTCATCACCAGTATCTTTCTGGGTCAGGGGGTCACTGGTGCCCATGTCCAGCAATCACGGTGCGAGAGGTTGGGTCAATCCTGGACAGGTCTCCAGTCCATCACAGGGACACACAGAGACAAATGAGACAACCATTCATACTCTCACTCACACCTAAGGACAAGTTAGAGTTATTAGTTAGCCTAACATGCATGTTTTGGAGGAAACAGGAGCACTCAGTGAAAACCCACGCAAACAAGAGAATGGTAAATGATAAATGAACTGTACTTATATACAGTATAGCGCATTTCTATCTGATCAAGATACTCAAAGTACTTTATACTACAATCTGTGCCCTCATTTACCCATTCATATAGCACTCTAGATTTCTACAAAGCTAACTGAACAAATTCTAAAGAGACTAATCAGTGCTTTATCACATTCATACACCAATGGGACACACATTGGAGGCAATGAAGGGTTCAGTGTCCTGCCCAGGGACATTTCGGCATGTGACTGCATGGTTGATTCGAACCCCCAGCACTTGCATAGGAGGACGACTGCTCTAACCACTCAGCCACAGCCGCCCTAACATGAGAAGAACATACAAACTTCCAACAGAAAGACTCAAGGTCCAATCTGGAGACCAAGGACCTTCTTGCTGTGGGACAACAATGCGAACCACTAAGAGTCATGCTGCCCAATTTATCACAAATAAAATTGTTCCTAAAAAGCAATTAGCTGAAAAGTTGACAGAGGATAAATTAAAGGGAGATACTGTATATCTCTCAGGTCCTGTGTCCATTTTTTAGAATTTGCTTGACTTTTTTCCAGTTTATTAAAGACATGGCCTTCATCCTCTGTTCATCAGCTATAAATCATTTTATACCTTTTTCTGCTCTCCTTCACTGATTAGCTTTTGACATTTTTATAAACACACTTATCACAATATGCTGTCAGGTACAAGTACTGGACAGAAACTGAGTCAAAATGCAGCCTAAAGGAAAAAAAAAAAACTTTGGAAAAGTTTTAGATAACCCAGAACTTTTGATCAGATCCCAAAGATTTCAAGAACCTGCCTTGTTGGAAGCAATTTAATCCAAAAATATTGTTTGTTTAAAATTTTCTCACACTCCTGTACGCAAGTACAAGTCTAACATAAGGATAGCTGACTAATTTGGTCTCACATAATATTTTTCGCACACAAGATACTTACTGAGTCATTGTGAACTTCTCTCTTATCACAAGTTGCCTTGCCGTCAGCTGAACGTAAAACAACACAGACCCCCCAAACCACTCCACTGTACTCCGTGTTCTCAAACTCATCACCCATCCATCCACACTCACATAGTCACACACCCCTGGGCACTGTCTTTCCTTCCTAATCTGATATCAAAGAGAAGGTCTTTCAAAGCGTCTCATATGACAGCTCATTTCATGTGTTGCCCATGGAAACTATTATTGTCATAAATCTTTAAGCCCTCCTCTCTGGTTTGCTTGGAGCACCTTTGCTTCCCATCGATCAAATTCCTTTATCGAATCCAAGTGTTTTCACCTTAGTTTTATGATGAAATTTTTGTTGCTAATTCAGATTTTATTAGTTTCATACCAGCTTTCTGTGAGATTTTCCAAGTGTGAAAACTTTAATATACAGTGGATCATGCCTTGCCCGGACTGCCCCTCATAGTTTCTGTGGTTTGAGCCTTTCGGCTCACTTTGAAGGCCTCTCTGGTGACATGGGTGAATGATGTCATACACTTTACGCAGATTTGTGGCGATGAAGTTTGTAAAGTAGACTGTTCCCAAGAAAATCCCTATGACCTCGGCACTTTTGGACTATGTGCTTGGAGGCTAATCCTGCCTAAAACAGCCCAGCGGGATGTTGGACACTTCCACAGATCCTAGTGGGGATTGGAGCGGCTCTCTGCTGTCGTAACCTTTTATACTCCGGGACGAAACAAGAAACTGTAGCCTGCTGGTGTGTGTGTGTGCACGTGTGTGCATGTGTGTATGCATGTGGGAAGAGTCAGGAAGGAGATGTTTTGTTTGTCTTTGACCATTTTTATCAACAAGTTGAAAGAAAAATCTGTGATTTTTGTGTCTTTATTTGCTGCATCTTTTCTGCATTCCTTTCATGTCTCCTCTTTAAGCAGTGTGTGTGTGTGTGTGTGTGTGTGTGTGTGTGTGTGTGTGTGTGTGTGTGTGTGTGTGTAGGCGTGTGCGGTTGGTCGCTGAGTTTATTTATCTTATTCTAAATCAACCCTCAAACTCACTAATTGGTCAGTTCCAGCGTTAGGTAACGAGGGGAAATGAACAATTAAGCTTGTGTTTGCAGGGAAGGATGAGTGTTTGCGTGTGGCTTTAGAGGACTGAGGAGCAACATGGTTTTCTGCTGAAAGAGCCTCGGGTCACCAATATTTGTAATTCAGAGGTGGACTGAGAGGCTACCTATAGGTCATCCCTCTCTAAGTGTGTGCTGATTTAGACATGTCCCTCCTGCTTGTGCTAAAAGTCTGATTCTCGCATTTGCAAAGGGATTCCTGGATAAAGTTTTAGACCACATTTCACCCCCATAAACTGTACATGTGTTTTTACTTTCAAATGAACACAATGAAATCTGGCTGTCACAGACTTGCAAGATGACCGAAGAGCCAGGCGTAGTTCAAGCTGAATTCTTTTTTGTCACTTATAAAGTCATTTGTTATATAAGCTGTTGTTCTTTCCTAATTTGGACCCCCTGCTTTTGATGAGCCCCCAAAAGAACCATTCCATTACGGTCTGTTTTCTGAATTTGACTTCCATCACTTTAGTATCAGGTAGCACATGTGCAGTCTGTCCTTGAGCACTGAAACAATTTGACAGATTTGCCTTTAAGTCACAGCAGAGTCGCTCGCGTAAGAAACACTCAGGACCTTTATAGAACAGTTTCCTCAAGTTTCTCTTATTACCTCTAAAGAGGCTAAGAGTTAATACATGTATTTACAGCTTGTGCCAAGACTTTCAAACACATAAATTGTGTTAAGTTCTTTCAGCTTTTTTCAGTCTGTGAAAATGTTATGAAAAAGTGGATTATAGGTCAGCAATATATGAGCATCACAGATTGTTGTGAAATGGAAAAACCTTTAGATTAAAAAAAAAAAAAGTGTGCTCAAACACCTCATTTACACACCCAATTCTTTAATGCTTGCATAAATTTGCACAAACATTCGTACACACTAGCACACACACACACATGGCTGTACCCTACACAAGTGTGCATGCACACACATGCTCGCACTGTCCAGTTGGTGCTGGGAACTCTTGCATTGAAAGTGGTCCAGTTGTTTAGCTGTAGTGGCCAGCACGGAACACATGCACGCAGATGCTCTTGTACACACATGATCCTGCTGCTTGTCACTTTTTTACATTTTTGTCTAAATTTGGATTATTCTAGCGATTGTTGGTCACACCAATTGTTGCTTACTGCGTTTAAAAAAAAAAAACAAAAACAAAAAAACAAGCTTAAATACCAACTAAAACAAAGCATGGGCTAATAAATGTTTTCTATAAATTTGAATCATACATGCACCTATGACAAAATGGGAGGAAAGAAAAGAGAGTTAAGGGTAAATAGGAAAAGGATGGAAATACAAGCAAGCTATTTATTAGAAGCATTACTAAAACGAGACATGAAAAACAGAAAGAGGTATAAGACAGTAACAGGTTACCTACAGGTACGTGGTGAGAGAGCTGAGGTTGGTTGGCACAGACGATAGTGCCATCTCTGAGCAGTCCACCATGATGAAGATGCCATCTTCTTCACACTGGCATGGAGACGGGCATGACGATGCTGCTGGCCCCTGTCTGTCCTGGATTTGTTCGTACCCCCACGCTCCAGGGTTGAACCCCCAACGTCCTCCCGCGATGGAGAAAAGCACAATCACAAGCAGCATGTCTGACTGTCCACCTGCCTGTGTCTACACCTGTGGGACTTCCCCTTTGTCCTCTGTGATGTCTTACTAGACAGCTGTGATGAACAGCTTCCTCTTTGCTGAATGCTCCTGTTTTCTTTTACTGTCTTCCCTGCCTCTTAGGATGTCCACACTGTAAATCTGTCCTGTCAGAAGCTCTTCATCTCTCTTCATCTGCCTGTCTCTCAGCCTCTACTTCATTCTCACGGGGTTCCACTTTGTTGGACCGTCTTTCCTTCTCTCCCACTCTGGTCTTTACTGTCCACCCCAGACACATTCACTGTTTCTAGCTGCTCTCTGTCTTTGATATATATCTCCTGCTCTGTGCGTCTCTCTCTCCTTACCTATTGTAGAAGGACTGCATGAGTTGTGAATGAGCCACCCTCATTGGCCAACAATTTAGGGATGGGCTGGAGCATCTCCGGAAAGTGGGAGGGTCACGCAATCCCCACCAACCCACCCTTGCTATGCCTAGAAGCTCAATCTGAGCAGAGAGGGGTGAGTAATTAGTATGAGACTGTGAAAGAGTAAAAAAAAAAAAGTGGCGGTGACAGTATTTTGCTTTCACAAAACACTGATTAGTATGAAATTTTACAACTGAACACCAATAAAGCCAAAGCTTCACAGGGCCAGAATGAAAGCAGCAAAGTGTGTTTGCAGTGTGAAGGAGGTGCTGAGGGTCAGAGCGTGTGACTGGGAGTGACCATTTGGAGAAAATTGAAATTCTGACACTTCAGCACCCTCCCGTCTGCAGAAAGATCAGAATCCAGTGTCTCGTAAGTCGCACATTCTCAGGTTTCCCCTGCTGGAATGTCACATGCACACAAATGCTCTGATTAAAAGCAGATTATGTGTGAGCGGTGCAGAAACACTTGGCTATCCCTGTCAGTGCTTTCACTCAAGACTGTGATGACGTGTAGATTTGGGAAGAAGTGTGAGCAAACTTCTACATAACAAGTTGTGTCCTCGTACAATAACCAAGCATTTTTTTAAATTAAGAATATACACTTAAAAATATATATAAAAACATTCTAAACTTTAAAGGTTGTAAAAACACACACTTGTCTTGGCAGTATGAGTATAGGATCATGTCTCACAAGATACTATTTCTTGTAATTTTATTTGATCACTTTATTAATTGTTACACATTAAAACATTGGTGCAGCATCTGCAGTACTGTGGACTCTGTGCCGGTCCGTTGTGATGAAGAGTGAGCTGAGCTGTAAGGCAAAGCTCTCTGTTTACCGGTCAGTCTACGTTCCTACTACCTATTGTCACAAACTTTGGGTAGTTACCAAAAGAATGAGATCGTGGATAAAGGTGGTTGAAAAGAGTTTCCTCCACAGGGTAGCTGAAATCTCCCTTAGAGACAGGGTGAGAAATTCAGTTATTTGGGAGGGACTCTGAGTAGAACCACTGGTCCTCCACATCGAGAGGAGCCAGTTGAGGTGGTTTGGGCAAGTCTGAATGGGAGGAAACCATGGGGAAGACTCAAGACATGCTGGAGAGAATATGTCTCTCAGTTGGCTTGGGAACACCTTGTGGTCACCAGAAGAGCTGGAAGAGGTGGCTGAGGAAAGAGATATCTTTCTGCTCCCTGTGCGACCCGACTTCAGACCAAGCAGAAGATGATTGATAGAAAGACGGACGGACGGATGGTTGTTGGGTCTGGTGCCCATCATTTTCCTCTTGAGAATAACACACAGATTCTCAATGGGGTTTAGGTCCGGAGAGTTGGCTGGCCAGTCAAGCACTGTGGCATGGGCATCAAACCAGGTTTTGGTGCTTCTGGCAGCATGGGCAGGGGCCAGGTCCTGCTGGAAGATGAAATCTGCATCTCCATACAGATCCTCACCAGAAGGGATCATGAAGTCCTCTAAAACATTCTGATAGACTGTTGCGGTGACCTTGGATTAAGAAAGCAGAGTTTACCAACACCTGCACCAGATTGCACCCCAAATCATTACTGACTTAACACTGTACCTCAAGCAGTATGGGTTCTGTTCCTCACCCTTTATCCTCCAAACCTTTGGACCTTGATTTCTAAATGAAAGGCACACTTTACTTTTATTGGAAAAGAGGACAGATGAACCTGACAGTTGTAGTCCATCTCCCAGATGTGTCTGAATGTGGTGGCTTTTGAAGCTGTGACTCCCACCTCATTCCACTCTTTCTGGATCTCTGCCAGATTCTGGAATATTTTCTGTTTGATAATCTGCTGAAGCCCACGTCATCTCTTTTGCTGGTGCATCTTCTCCTGCCACATTTTGCCTTTCCACAAGACTTACCATTGATATGCTTGGACACAGCACACAGCCAGCCTCCTTAGTTATGAACTTTTGTTGCTTACTATCCTATGCAGGGATCAATGATGGTCCTCTGGCCAGTTATGTCTGCAGTCTTCCCCATATTGAACCAAACTGAGACAGTTGAACCAAACTGAAGCTGTTTAATGACACCTGGGGAAACCTGTGCAAGTGCTTTGAGTTTAGTAGATGATTAGTTTGTCAAACTAAGTTTAAAACATTCATGCCCTGCAAAATGTGGGCTGATGTCTCCACAGCATTCTAATTTTTTGAAATCCTGTTTTTGTGGGTTTCATTAGCTGGAAGCCCAAATTATGTAAAAATAAACAAATAAATACTTTGCTTAAATTGTGGTCCCTGAATCTATCATCTATTAAAGATTAACTTTTGGAATGGAATTATGGAAGTTAAACAACTTTTCCATGATTTTCTAATTTTTTGGAAAGGGTCTGTGTATGTACTGTATATATACATACACACACACTAAAATAAACAACTACTTGTACTACTATATAATATAATATGAAACCAAACACACAAAAATGTACATTGCTGAATAGAAATGTGACCTCAGCTAGTAATATCCTTCTGAAGGCATTGGCGATGGCAGCATCAATCCCCACCATGTCGAACTCCATACTGCTTTCATCCAGATGCACCACATCAATTCTGAAATTCTGAAAACAAACAGAAGAGGAAATACAAGTAATAAATCCAGTTTGAACATTTTGATTAAAAATATGTGGTTCAGAATCAGAACTGAAGGTTTTACACCATTAATGTTAATATTAATCTTAAGGTTCGTGTTCACCCAAATTGGGGTGCTTCTGTACATCCAAACAGAGTTTCTCAGTAAGATTGATGTCTGGTCTTAAAGTGGACCGTTCCAGGACATTTAATCGTTGTTTGTCCTTAAATGACTGGTGTGCTGCTTCAGTTGTGTGTTTAAGGTTATTGTCCAACTGGAAGGGGAATATCCTGGTCTCAAATCTCTGGAAATCAAGTCTTCAACTCAGACTGGTTTTCCAGTCCCCATAGATGAAAAACATCCCACAGCATTATGCTACCACCACCATGCTTTACTGTGGTGTTCTCAGCATAATGGGTTTGACATGCTGTTGTCCTCGATGGATGAAATGGTAATTTTGTTCACATTTGATCACAGCACATTTGAGAAGTATCCAGTATGCTTTATGTCAAATTCCAAAGGGCCATCTTTTAAATTTAATTTTATTATTATGCAATGTTCTCTCCGCTGACCCTCGGCTATGAAGTGCAGCTGGGTCAGGGTCAACACTGGCCTCTTGGCTGCTTCTTTTCCCTCGTCCAGTTTCAACACAAACACAAATCACTTCTAATAATCTGTTATTTTTACTACTTCTTATTGTAATGATGTGACTGGCATCATAAATTATTTAATCACAAGGTGTTTTACTGGTAGGCTCAAAAATGTGCTGTTCTTTGTGTCATTTTATATACAGTATTTCCCATTTTGTTCAAGAAGAAACTATTGCAACATGTTTCTTAACAGAAATTGTAAAGTTCTGTGTCTGACTGGTATAATGAGGTAAAAACTGTCACACAAAACTGTCACACAAAAAATTAAAAAGTTTATTCCTGCAGCTATTTGAAAAGTTGTTGCAGAGGGCAGCTGCAACACTGGATTTTGTTGCATTGGATTTTGAGGCAGGTCAGAAATCTCAAACTTAAACTCAAAAGTTCTGACTTTAGAGGACAAATAAAATGCAAACTCTTGTTTAAATAAATACAATTGACTTTCAACATTTTCTTCTACTAAACACTTTTGTGCTGCTGTTCGGCATATTGTTTTTATGCAATTAGTGCTTAACGTATTTTTTGTTAATGTTTTTCTTAGTTCATATCTTAGATCTTATTACTGTTTTTCTTTTACATTTTATTGTTGGATGTGGACCCTGTGTACATAATTTCATTCCCCCACATGTACCACATGTGATGTGACTGACAAATAAAGAAACTCTGACTCTGACTCAAGCGCTGTCCCCTTTCCAAGGTAGAAAGAACTCCTATCAAGGGCTTGTTCCTTGTTTTAAAATAAAAAGTATTTTCTAAAACTACTAACACAAAAACTAAACACTGCAAAACCGTAGTATGAAAGAGATTACCGGTAATGTCTCACCTTTTGAAATCTCTTCATGTCCCATGAGTCATCAAAGCCTGGGTAATTTCCAGGAAAGTCTGTTGTATGAACCTGAAAAATAAATTATGTTATCATTTTTGTTAACACTGTAGATTCCTTTTTTTTCTCCATTTTTCATACTACTCAAAGATGAGATTGTCCTGTTGAAGTTTTTATTGTGGGTTGTTCCCAGTCTAAAATAATCAGGATCATGGTGCTATCTGGAACCAGCAGGTTTGTCAGCAGCTGAAATTTGCTGATTAATGTGGGAAGTGACAGCTGTCCAATCCAACAAAACTGAAGTATTTCAAACTGCTAAAATGTTTAAGCTATGGTAGGTCAGTGTATTGTAGTTTGTTGTGTACTATAATACATTACAGTCACAGACCACTCTTTCTGTTCTCTGGTGGAGAAGCTTATGGAGGCAAAGGTTCTATTTCATATGAGCTACGCCCTTTAGAGAGCTTCGCTTATTGGATATCCCTCCGCGCGCAGCGCGTCCGCTGAAAACCTTATAGTCCACGCCCACCCACTGGGTGGGCCCCCACCCCGCGTCTATATATTGTTAACGCGGGAAGATCGTCTCCTTTCATCATTCAGCTGTCCTGAATTACCAAGTCTAAGTTCAACGATGAAGAAGAATTTCCAATCGCGTGAGATGGATGTCGACGACCACCAGAGGGACAGCTCGAACAGCTCCCAGGAGTTGCTGTTGGCGAGCCCCGCGCTGGATGTGGAGCAGTAGAGCACGTGCTCCCCGCCCCTTCCACCTGCGGCTTTGACCATGAGGACGCTCTCGGCGCCTGCGGGCCTCCGACAGGCCCTGCCCGCCAGCGTCCTGTTGGGGAGGTTCGACGCCTCCTCCTCTCACCTCCTCGACCCAGTCTGGCCTAGTTCCCTGCTGTGGCGTCACTCAGGGACAAGGCCCAGACCGAACCCACCAGACTGAAGGCCCTGGCTTCCTCCTACACTCCACTGACGAGAGTTGAAGGGTTTACTGACAGGAGCTTCCTGTCAGCCCCCCCCACACACACTTGAGTCCAGCCTGGCAGAGGTGTTCGGAGCCAAGCTGACCAAAGAGTGTGGCCTGGGCTGCGGGCCCCGGCTCGGCCCCGCCACCCCCACCTCCTAGCGGTGACCATTGGGACCGACAACAGGAGGCTTCACGAGGCGCCTTGCTGAGCCGCCCACGTCAGCCTGAGAGAGACCAGCTAGGCCCCCACTGCAAACATCATTTTAAGAAATATCTAGCGGCAGTAGGTGCGTGTGATACTTCAGAGGTGGTTCAAATAAAAGGTTTTATTGCTCAATGAATGTGGTGTCTGCTACTTCGGACGTGGCTGTTGGAGCGAATAATCCGACAGCTTTTTTGTCGCATGTGCCTTCCACACTGGGTAAACTAACTTCGGCTAATCGTTTTTTAGCACGTAGCATTAGCTCAGGACCGATCTCCGTTAGGCCCGTCACGTACATAAATGACGTAGCGAAACCTTAAACGATACAAGCTAGCAGCTGCCGCCCCCTTGTGGTGAAGACACGGCCAGCTCAGGGTGCTGACCGGCCCCCGCCCATGCGGCATGTTCCAGCCAACAAAACAAGCGCCACTTCAACGGGTGAGTTCGACACAGCCGCTAGCAAAGATGGTGTCATCCATTTAAGGGGCGTGCCTCCCGTGGGTCACCATGGCGACTGAGGTAGTGGCTGTCCGATGGCTGACGTTGATGATGTGTTCACAACGTCACGAGCACACGCGCCCGCTCTCGGAGAAACACGAGCAATGGCGGCGGAGGTGCTCCCTGGAGCCGTGGATGGACGCACTGATTCAAAAAGGGTATGCGCTTCAGTTTGCACACAAACCGCCCCCTTTCAGAGGGGTTTTGGAAACGGTGCTAAAGAATGCTGCTCAAATGTCCTCCCTTCAGCTAGAAATT
>JARVGV010000001.1:65742483-65757600 GCA_031762435.1 Hypsolebias longignatus
CAAAAAGGCAACTTGAGGTAAGTTTTATTAATGTTGGATAAGTTTCAAAGTTACAATTAAATCCTGCTAACACAAAATATGTTTTATTTTATTCCTAACTTTACAGTGGATATTTAAGTGATTAATTTAAGTGATTGTTTGTTTAAAGTTAATTTATATATTATTTTGAATAAGGGGGTGATATAAGAATTTTTTTCTTCTTTCTGCACTCTTCATTCAGTGTTTTGGATATACTATATCATAGGATCTTAAGATGCAAAAAATAAATAAAATTTAAATAAATAAATAAATAAATGAAAACGCAAAAAAAAGTAATTTAATATTTACAAACAAAATAAAGGAATCAACAAGACATATTCATCATACTGCAGATAAATCACAGAAAAACCAAAGCTATTAGTTATTATTAAACTGCAAAGTGAAAGAAACGTGCAACACGTCAAAAACGAAACTTAAAAATAGTGGGGCAGTCACCAACCCTTTCCCATAATGCATAGCAATTGACTCACACAATGTGGATAACATATAGCGTTCTCATATACCTGAACAGTATCGGATCGGGAAAGTACGGTATCGGTATCGGACGATAACCAGATTTAAATATCAGTATCGGATCGGAAGTGAGAAATGTGGATCGGTGCATCTCTAAATGTTACACAATGAGTGTGTGAGATTTTTGTAGTGACTTATGTAAAACTAACTTAAGAGGCATTTGTCGAGAAACATCAATAGTAGTCAGAAAATCGTCCATCTTTTTTTTAGTTTCAGGGTTTTATATCAGGACAATAAATATGTCATGTCCTTTACCAAGTTCTAAAATAAAATAAATAAAAAAATCTAACTTTGTGTGCAAAAACACAAAACAGATTCAGTGTTGTAATTTAACGAACAAAAATGAAGCCACACACTAAATACAAGCCGCCAGTATCCAGCAGCACCCTCAGTGGTGTTTCCCTGACTTCATCAATCTTTCACATGGCTGGGAGAATATTCTGGGCCACTTGTCTTTACAGCGCTGCTTCAGTTCATTGACGTTTACAGACAGTTATTTCTGCAGAGCTCTTTTAAGGGTTTGCTACAGGATTTCAGTCAAGTTGAGGTCTGGACTCTGACAGGATCTTCTTCATATTTTGATGTGCTGGTGTCCTGCTGAGCCAGTTTGGTCAAGATTCAGCTGTCAGACAAATGGCTGCACATTTACAGAATACTCTGCAGAGGAGTTCGTGGTTGACTCAACAACTGAGGTGCACAGAACCTGTGCTGTAAACAAGCCCCGATCATGCCCCCTCTACCACCGTGCCTACAGTTGGTATGAGGTGTTTGTGTTGATGTGCTGTGTGGGTCTCACTAAATACGGTGCTATAAATTTTAGGAAAATGTCTCTACTTTGCTGTCGTCTAAAATGCTTTGTAAGCTCAATCATCCAGGTACCGGTAGATAACAAAAAAGGTTAAAACATTTAATCTGGACCAGGTTCTTTAAGGGGGAAACGTTTCATCTTCCATCCAAAGGACTTCATCAGTCTGCGGCATGCCAACCAGATCTGTCCCATAAGTAGCCTTCACTGCTGTTTCAAGACAACCTCCTGTTGGAATCAGATTTTAACACATGCAAAAGGACCCATCCACCCAAAACAATCAATCATCATGTCGAACAGTCAACACATCAAGATGACAACTTGCTACTCACAGAAACAGCCTGAGGACACCAAAGTCAAAACGGTTCAGAAAAAAGGTAGTCATCAAACATTTGACTGTTATACATGATGAGTGTTTTTGGACAGATGGGTCTATTTCCTCACAAATCTGGGAGTGATAATGGATCCTTCCATGAAACTGATTGTTAAATCCTGTTTTTTCCAGCTGAGGTGACTGTCGAAGCTGAAGCCCATATTATCCAAAAATAACCTGGAGACAGCAATACATACATTCATTACATCTAGGCTTGATTACTGCAATTCACTCCTGTTTGGTATCAGTCAGACAACCATTGCACAATTTCAACTGGTCCAGAACGCAGCAGCCTGATTTTTAACCAGTACGGGCAAAAGAGAGCACATTACACCAGTCTTGGCCTCCCAGCACTGGCTACCAGTTCATCTTAGAATCCAGTTCAAAATTCTCCATGTCTAGTTTGTCTACAAATCGCTGAACAGTCTGTTTTAAGTGCTCTATAAATAAAATGGTATGGTAAGACAACATAAGTCGATTCAAACCAAGCATTTTGTTGATGCAACAGCCTCTACAGTAAAAAAAAACATTTAAAATGCAGAGAAATGCATTTAAACTCATTCAAAGGTCGCTGGTGTTTTAAAGTCTGGAGAAAAAGCATCAAAGCCACAGTACAGAAGCTGAGAGAGGACATGCTTAGAAACACTGACACGCCTTTAATATGTAGAAGAACACCTCAGTTATCTTTAGATTAAAAATCATGACTGATGCTGTGGAGAAAATGTAAATGTTAACTTTTGATAAAAATCAAATTAATCACAGCAGATGTTCTTGGCTTCAGCACTACATGGTTAATGACCTGTACATGGAATACTCTAAAACAACTGGATCCCATCAGCAGCATTCAGGTAATTTAACTGGGAGGCACTCTGTCCATCAACAAATCACAAAAACACACAGTACAGTCCACTGGAGTTTATTTATTAACTGTCCACACAAAAACAATGACTTCTTTTAGAAACTATAACTTTAGCTCCACAACGTTCAAGATTTTGATATTTGACCTTTCCTGTAGACTCTCATCATATTTTATGTATTTATAGCTCAGATATAATCATTTTATGATTTTTTTTCATAGCCTCAGCAGTAGATAACATTTAAACTTAGTTGTGATTGTTGTATGGATAAAGTGAGTCTATAATTAATATTTATGACTTATTTGCAACATGTAAATAAAACCAATGATAATTAGAGACATATCATGCATGGTGTTTTGAGTAGTCTAAAATAAATGGAGCCGCTCTGACTGGGGTGCAGTCAGACCCGTCAAAAGACGGACGGACGTATTATGGTTCAGTCCAGATTTAAAATATTTAAAATAAGTGTCAGGATTTTGGTCAGAGGTTATGGAGTTAAAGATATATTATTACCAACATTCTTTCCTTTAAAACAAACAACAGAACTGTCTTATCCTGGAGATGCCCGTGGACCGTGCATGTGAAGGTCAGGAGGCCACGTGAGACCACAGCTGGCCTCGAGGTCTGAACCTTGTCCAGCTGATAGGGACATAAGAAGAGCGCCAGTGCAGCACGTTGCACATGTGAGCGGCCTTCATGTGTACACACTTACTGCATATTGATGTGAGCTGATCCTAGATCTGTAAAGAACATGAGTAAAACTGTGCCGTGCGTGCACGAGCTTCATTTGAGCAAACATCAAGTCTTTCTCCTCAAACAAAAGGAGTTTGTCGTCAGGTGTATAATGAGCCCTGTCCTGTTCTTGTTTACCAGTTTTGGTCCGACACTCGTTCCAGTAGGTTTGAAACGTGCACGTTTCAGTTTAACAGCTCAACATGTTTTAAGCATGTAGACGTGTTTCTCTGCTTGACAGTGTAGGTGTAGAAGAAAGGTCTGTGGAGCAGAGCCCTGTGGGACAGCAGCAGGTCCAGCTGCATCAGTGCAGATGTTAAGGTGTTGGAGCAGAACATGGCTGAGCTCTCAACCCTGTGGAGCTGGAACACTGGAAGGGACGAGATAAAACAAACCAGGAGAATGGCTGAAAGGAGGTCCCTGAACACCACAGAATGGCTGAAAGGAGGTCCCTGAACACCACAGAATGGCTGAAAGGAGGTCCCTGAACACCACAGAATGGAGAAGTGTTTTATCTTTCCTCCTACAGGAAGACCTGCCATCCTGTGTCCGTTCCTCCTTCCTGTCCTCTCAAACCAGCTGGTTGTAGCAGATGTCCACTTGTCCTGAGCCTGGTTCTGCTGGAGGTTCCTTCCTGCTACGAGGGAGTTCTTCCTTTCCACTGTTGCCTTTGAGCTTGCTCAGGAGGGGGACTGTGACGAAGTGAAGACAAAGCAACCTGCTGGCTTCCTTACATCAAGTTACTAATAGAATATTAATGTGTGTGAATGTTTCTGTTCAGTCCTGAGATGACTTCTGTTATAAACAAACTGAAGTGGAGAAAAGTTGGAGTCGTACATTAAAGACAAACATGTTTTATGATTCGTCCACGGTGAGCTCCATGAACTAAACGGTTGTGGTGCCGCCTGTGGTTTGGTGGTCATCTGCTGAGGGACTCTTGGAGCAGCTCGTACATCACCTGGTCCTGCACAGGAAACACAGTCGCTCACTCAGAACACAGTCAGTGCTGGATCAGGATTCCTCATAAAACTGGATGTTAAGCATGTTTCCAGCCACTAAAACACTCCCAGCACACGTTACGAACATTTAAAGAAATATTAAAGTCCAGGTTCTGAGGAAAAGTTACGAACATTAATATCTTCCCTGTTGTAGATAGAGTGCTAAAGTTCTGGGAGGACAATGGTTGGCTTTGGTTCTGCTCTGCCCGACTGACCCCAAGCCGACCCAGTTACAAAGTGGATTTCTGCTGCCAGTCTGCAAAAGTTCATAATGGTTCATTTAAACAGAACTATTCAACACTGCCATCAGTTTCATGTTGCATAAATATTTGAGCAGAGGTTTTCTAAAATGCTGCATCTATCAACTGAGACCATTTCACAGAATTATCTTCAAATGTTTGGTTAATGTTAAACTGATGGTGATGTAAACATTTTTTAAATAGTGTTTAATGAAGTCTTACGGCATTTTCAGGTCAAGGATGAGGTTCTGCCTCAAGTAGAGGAGTTCAAGTGTCTCAGGGTTTTGTTCACGAGTGAGAGAAGAATGAAGTGTGAGACTGACAGAAGGACTGGTGCAGCGTCTGCAGTATTGTGGACTCTGTGCCGGTCCATTGTGGTGAAGAGGGAGCTGAACTTTAAGGCAAAGCTCTCTGTTTACTGGTCAGTCTACGTTCCTTCATGTATGGTCATGAACTCTGAGTAGTGACTGAAAGAATGAGATCATGGATACAGGAAGTTGAAATGAGTTTCTTCTGCAGGGTAGCTGGACTCTCTCTTAGAGACAGGATGAGAAGTTCAATTATCAGGAGAGACTTGAAGTAGAACCACTGCTCCTCCACATCGAGAGGAGCCAGTTGAGGTGGTTCATGCATCTGGTAAGGATGCTTCCTGGGCACCTCCCTAGGGAGGTGCTTTGGGGATGTGCGACAGGGAGGAGACCCTGGGGAAGACCGAGGACACGCTGGAAAGACTATGTCTCTTGGTTGGCCTGGGAACACCTTGGAGTTCCCCCAGAAGATCTGGAAGAGGTGGCTGTGGAGCGATGTCTGGACCTCCCTGCTCAAGATGCTGCCCCGAGACCTGACTTCAGAACAAGTGGAAGATGATGGATGGATGGATATTATGGCATTTTGAAAGTTGGAGATGTTTTAAGACTAATATTGGTGCTACGTACAGACTAGATGTTAGCCAAGTTAAACTCTATTTATCCAAACTGAGGTTATAAAAAACTATCCATAACAGGTTAGATCATTTTTGTTCAAACTTTTCCAGCAGAACCACACTTCAAAACAGCTGGGCTACTCTTAAAAGAATCTTTATTTGGTTACATTCTGAGCAGCTTTTTGTTAACCTGGTCCATAAAGAAATGTCCCTAAAACTCAAACAAGCTCCTGATTTTTGCAGACAACAAGTAAAACGATTAAAACCTCTCAGTACTTCACACATCTGCTTCAAAAAGTTTGACGTAACAAAAACAACCATAACTAAAAGCTCAAAAGTTTCGTTGTGCCTTTTTAGAGCTGGGTTTTGTTCTCTAAAACCACTGCTGAACACTAAACCACATCAGAGAAGCTCCAAAAGAGGAAACAAAAAGAAGAAGCTGAGAAGCTTCAGCAGCACGTCCGCCCTGCCCTGCTTCTGACTCTGGTGGTGTGAAGACAGTGTTGCTGCAGAGACAAGTCCAACCAGCTCTCCTGGAAGCTCTGCAGTAATCTGAGAGCAGGTACATGACACGAGTGCCTGCTGGACAAACTAACTTCATCCTGCACGCCACACTAATCATGATCGAGATAAATGTAAAATTCAATGCCAAATAAGACGTCCTCTTTTTTATTTACCCTCATTTAGTTGTAAAAAACAAACAAGCTGCTTCCAAAGTCCCAAACACAATCTGATTAGTGTAACTGAGTCAACACAACTCATTTGATCACCTTTTTGGACACAGACGGCCGAACTGTCCTGAAGGCGTCTTCAAAGTTCTGCCGGCTCACTCTGATGTCAGCGGTGGAGTTGGAGCAGTACATGGGACCTGCGAGAAATGTCAAACAAACTGAGCTGAGATCAGACGCAGCTCAGAGACACCAGCCGGGTTCAGTTTTAGGGTGGACTCTAGTGGGGAGGTTGGGAGTTAAATTACTGTATTTTTCGCCCTAAAAGTCACAGGTTTTTGCATAATTTGCATGCCCTGCGACGTAGATGCCGAAGTGACATATTACTACTATTTTCAGCTGCTAGATGAAACTTGAGCAGTATGGCATGCCGTTGTATCATGTAATAGGTAAAAATGGCTATTAATGACACAATCAGCCTGCCACCTTTGTCCAGCTCACCTGGAGCAACTCAAATCAGCTTCATTTCACTGCACCGCCCCGGAGAAATGCAGCTGATTTGACTGTCAAAGTGCATTTATTAAGTAAAAGTTCAACAGACACACCTTTACTACAATTTTGAGCTAACATATAATTGTTTTTAAGTGTTAATCTTGTTAAATTCTTGTTAAATTCCTCCAGAGCACGCTCCCACTGCCGCCATTTGGCAGCCAATCGATTTTTGGCACAACACCAGCCCACATTTCTGGGATTTCAGCAGTGACACACAATAGAGGCGACATATTTTATTTTATTTATCCTTTATTTATCCAGGTAGTCTCATTGAGTCACGAGAACTCATTTTCAAGAGAGACCTGTCAGGGAGCAGATGGTGGGGGTTAAGGGCCTTGCCCAGGGGCCCAGAGTGGTGCGAATGAGAGTGGAGGCAGGTGTGGGTGTTCCACCTTTTTCCACCCACATTTTTTGATGTTGTCAGGACGGGGGCTTGAACCGGCGATCTTCCGATCACAGGCCCACCGTCTAACCACTGCGCCACCACTCCCCATACACGGTGAAGCAACGTATTTATGGATTTCTCCACTTTATTAGACAAAATTGGACTGATGAGACTTATGGGGTGGAGCGACATTAACGGTAGAAAATACGGTATATACCGGTACTTTTAAAACCTCAGTCACAGCATAAAAAAATAAGCCAAACAAGCTGAAAGAACAAATGAATGACTTTTTAAAGATATTTTTGCAAACAGCTTCAGATCTAAAGTCTAGACTTCAGCCACACCGTTCTCATTGGTAAAGTTGGGTGAGGATTTCTGGTGTAGCTCATCACTGGTTTACTTCCCAGTTTTCTAACAGAAAGTTATTTTGTTCCTACTGTTAATAGAACAAAAGTGCTTCTGCTGCTCTGGCTTCTATGACACATGGAGGGCCTCAGGGGTGTATTCTCGGTCTTGTTATTTTCTTTCTCTCTGTTCCCTTTGTGTCCAGTGAAACAGCAATTCAGTTTATGTACGGTAGTCATTGCTTTTATTATAGTACAAAAATTAATCTTCCTTAAATCCTACTGACTGCATAAACATCATCACAATTCTACACAACTGTTTATTGAGATTTTAAAAGAAAACTGATGTGTTGATTTTTGCACCAAATAAACTCCTACACACACAAGATGTGTGCAGATTAATCTGAATGTGACTCAAGTTTACATACTGGAGCTTCATGTGCAGTGAAAACACTTTGAACTCCACACCTTAAAGTTTTTTCAAATTGAGAAAGATACCCAGATGGGATGCAAAACGTCTCCGTCTACAGAATAGAAATCAAGTTGTTTTGTTTTTTATTTTTTGATTCTCTGTCAGAACCAGGCTAGCGTGCAGCCATCTGCCTCAACTGGCTACTTGTGTGAGGTCACATCAGTTCAGTTGTCCTACACTTGGGCTCAGGACAGACTAACTTCAGACTATAAAATGTACAGTATGTGGATAAAAGGGATCCAGACCACCTCCGAAGGTGATTTAGTTAAAACCTTTTTATTGCAAACTGAGGCAGTTCAGACATGTTTTTACAATCCAATTGCACGCTGAAGGCTAAAGAGGAATTTAGCAACAAGTCTGGCCACCAAATGGTCTATGTTCACAAAGAGTTATACACAGAGGAAGTAAATTGTTACCACAGTTCTGGGACTTCAGGTAGGCCTTCAGGGCGTTCACAGATGCCTCCCTCACTAATGCTGTCAGATCAGCACCACTGCATCAAAAACAAAACAGAGCACAACAGTGATGGCCGTTAATTCTAGTTATACTCTTTATTTATCTAAGTACCAGTCTTTGAGATTTAGATGTTCTTTTTCACGAGAGACCTGGTTAAATTTGTGCTTACTGTAATAATGTTTTGGCTTAACACAGAAAATATAAATGACACATTCATCAAGATGGTTATGGGTGTACTGACTACTTAATGTCTAAATTTTTGGACATTTAATTTCTATATTTCCTTAGATTGAATACGTCTGAGTGACAACTAGTCAAAAATATTCACAAACAGGTGCACAAGCGAAAGAGAACACCATAAACCATAAATCATCAAAAAGCAAAATAAAGGCTAAAATAGATGCATTGTGCTTGGATAAACATTCACATGAAGTCAGGTCATTGATTGACTGATGGACTGATGGACAGCAGCTGCTTGTCTATTATGACATCTTTGTGCAGTTTTTCTTATTGTCTCAGCAGTCTTTGCTCTGGATATTGGATCCAGACTGTTGGTGGTGCATCCACCACCCCACTGGGTTTATTAGGCAAATATTTTTTGCAAACAGGTGGAAATAACAAAAGGAAGTAATTTTACACTACATAAAGAGGGTGCAAATTAATTGTTGGACTCATCGCCAAAACTGGAAAGAAAACTAAGAGCCCCTTCTCACAGGATTACCACTAACTAAAACATGGCTGGATCACAGCTAGTTTAGAAAAGGTCCCTCATGTCAAGGCTATGATGGTGTTATGCTCGTTAAAAAAAAATTTTCTTGCTATTTCCTGCATCCTCACCACAACTCTCTTAATTGGGTCAGCTTGCTGCTACAACAATCTCATCTGTCTTGGTTGGTTTCCATGACCTTGTCCTGATCGCTGTCGTAGCCTCGGCGTGATGTAGCTATGATGTGCTCGGGCTCCAAGTAATGTATTTCCTGCCACCATGATGATAAATCATCTTAAGCCCTCACTACAGAAAATCTGTAAAGTAAGTCAAAACATTATCACCTCCAGACCAAGCTGAGACTGTACCACAGCTATGTTAAATCTACTTTGCTGTATAGTTTGAAGTATTGGAGTGCAAGACAGTTGGATACAAGAAAACTGGATTACATTCACAACAGCCCTCTGAGAATATTTGGCATATTCTAGCCCATGAGCATGACTAATGATGACAGTCAATACCAGAGGACCAAGTGTGACAGTTTGAATGTGGAGATAAAACACAGTTGTCTTAAATGGCCCGGTCATGTACTGAGGATGGACAGTCAGCGTATTCCTAAAGTAGCAACGCATTGGACACCAACTGGTAAAAGGAAACAGAGAAGGCTAAAAACAACATATCAAATGACAGTGACATCAGAGCTACAGGAGCTGAATGGTAAAGGGATTGTACTTATACAGCTCCTCTCTATCTGATCAAGATAATCAAAGCTCTTTACAACAATCTGTGCCTCATTTACCCATTCATACAGCATCTACTAGATCTATACAAAGTTAATTGAACAAATCATTCCAAAGAGACTAATCTGAGATTCATCACATTCATACACCGATGGGGACACATTGGAGCTTCGACATGTGACTGCTGGTGGATTCAAACCCCCCAACTCTTGCATTGGTGGATGACTGCTGTAACCACTCAGCCAAAGCCGCTGAATCTTACTTGGGGTGAAGCAGAGCATGTGGCCAGTGACAGAAGCCAGATGAGACAGCTGAGAGTGACCTTATGTCCCAAAAGGAACAAAAAGGACTAAAAAGAAATAAGACAGAAGATCTGCAGCATCCACAACTTGGCAGATTTTTTGTTTTAGTGGGGACAAAGAAACAAAATTAAGACTCTCTTGACACAGGGCCTTGCTACATCGCAACAAAAATCAGCCAGAACTTAATGATTTTGCAGGGCCTTGGCAAGCGCTTCCTGATGAATAATTAAAACTAGCACAAGGTCCACAGTGGTTTTGAGCAGGTACAAAGATTCTGAAGTGAAGTCATGGTGGCCTATGATTGTGATGGCAGAGTATCAAGGTCTTGGAGGAGCATTCATTCAACCTTTATTTATACAGGTTTATCTCATTGAGTGACCTGTTTTAGACAGATAACATATAAAGTACAGACAACAATAAACTACAGTAAAAAAGCATGGGGGCAGCATATACATGACATGCAGCATGCACGTACCAGAGTGCCTTGGTCATCAAGAATTTAATGTGACCTGGCCACATTAGTGTCATGCCTATGCTACAAGTACAGTTGTGACAAAGTCATGGAAACTCTCTGATGTGCTTCCAGAGTCATGCCAAGGTGAGGGTATAGATGCAAAAATAAAGCAGAAAAAACCTGTCTGGAGAAAACAAAAAGCATAGCAGCATCATGGATGCCTTCACTCTGAAGATGTTTTCCAAATTTGCTATGATCCAGCCACGCCATATGTTGAGGTGGGTAAAATGGGGGATTCATCAAATTTAAAGGAGGCCTAAAAAAAGAATGTGGACACTTGGGTGAAGAGAAGAGCTGAGCTATCAACTGATCCCTATTTGGCAGTGAGTTTAATCAGATGGTGGGGGAAGATACCAGACAGACCCGTTAGACCCAAACATGCAGTGAGGGTTTGCTGGTAATGGTTGGCAGAAGAACCCTGCAGAAGGACCTTCAACTCTCTGAGAGAACTTCAACTGCATTCCAGTAAAGGCGAGGGGCATAGAGGGCCATATTTTGTGCCTTTTTGGTTGGTAGGACTCTGATGGCAGCTGAGGGGTAGTGATGAGCCAAGTGGGCTGTGGCCCTGGCTGTTGCCGAAGCAAAAGCACAGCTGTGGGAGGAGTTTGGTGAGACCTTGGATAAAGACTTTCAATTGGCTCCAAGAAGAATGTGGTAAACCATTAGGCGGCTGAGGCAGGGAAAGCAGCACTTTACCAACACTGTGTAGTGGAGGTGGAGTGCTGTTGACCTCAACCAGTGATCTGGTCAGATGGTAGAAGGAATACTTCTAGGACCATATCAATACCACCAACATGTTTTCTATGGAAGAACTGAGTCTGGGATTGGTCTTTCCATAATTGTGGCTAGGTTGCCGAGGAAGTTAAAAAGCTCAGCGGCGGCAGGACTCCAAGGGTGGATGAGATCTGCCCTGATTTCTTCAAGTCTCTGAATGTTGTGGGGCTGTTTTGGTTGGCACGCCTTTGCAACATCGCATGGACATTTTGGTCAGAACCACTGGATTGGCAGACTGGGGTGGTGGTTCTCCTCTTCAAAATGGGAGACCAGAGGGTGTGCTCCAATTTTAGGGGCATCACTCTCCTTAGCCTCACTGGTAAGGTCTATTCAGGAGTGCTAGAGAAGAGAGTGCAATCAATGATCAAATCTCAGATTCAGGAGGAACAATGCAGGTTCCATCCTGGCCATGGAACATTGGATCAACTCTTTACCCTCACTAGGATCCTTGAGGGGGCATGGAAGTTTGCTGATGATGTCTCTATGTGTTTTTGACCTTGGACAAGGCATTTGACCATGTTTCTTGAGGTACACTGTGGGTAAGCTCTGTGAGTATGGGACTGGATGTCTGTTGCTACCGGCTATTCTATCCCTATACAAGCAGTGTGAGTTTGGTCCGCATTGTCAGCAGTAAGTCGGATCCCTTTAGGGTGGGAGTTGGTCCACCAGGGCTGCCTGTTGTCACGGATTATGTTCACATCTTTTATGGACAGTTTTTTGGTGTAGTTAGGGGGCAGAGGGAGTACAGTTTGGTGACCTCAGGATTCTGTCTCTGCTGTTTGCAGATGATGTGGTCCTATTGGCGTCATTGTGTTGTGAACACCAGCTCTCACTGGAACAATTTGTAGCAGAGTATGAAATGGCTGGGATGAGAATCAGCACATCCAAATCTGAGGCCATGTCCCATGTAAAAAAAAGTGTGGTTTGTCCTCTCCAGGTTGGGAGAGTGGTACTGCCTTAAGTGGAGTTCAAATATCTTGGGAGTTTGTTCATAAATGATGGAAGAATGAAGTGGCTCTACACTGGAGTGGAGTGACCAGTACACTCTGTACTAGTCTGCTGTTGTGAAGGAGGAACTGAGCTGCCAGGAAAAGCTCTCTGTTTACCAGCTAGTCTCTGTTCCTACACTCACCTACGGTCAAGAACTTTGAGTAGTTAATGAAAGGACAAAATTGTGGATACAAACGGTTGAAATAAAACAAAATAATGAGCTGCTGTACCAGCTGATACTTACGAAAAGCAATCACAGCGTTCATCAAAGGCAACCTGTTCAAGACTGACATCCTGCTCCAGCTGAGGTTTGGTCCCACCCTGTAACATACAAACATACAACCAAAGGCATTCAAACATCGATTTTCTGTCATTCACAAAACCATTCATGGTTGTTGTTGAGAGACGTGAAGATGTGGTAACCTCTGAAATAGTTGAACAAACTTTCATGTGGCAGTTTTTTGATGGGATTTTTTTTTTGTTTCTGACACCCTAAATATACCGGTAAATATCTGACAAATTAAACTTAAAACTTCCTTTTCTAATTTGGTGTGTCACAAACACATGAAGCAATATTTGTTTCAGCTGTGCCAAACTTTAAAATATCGTCTTGTTCAATTTTGTGCCTTACTTCAAAGCATTGCACAATATGTTAGCTCTTAGAGTATGTATTGTGAATGACTCCCAGCTACTACCACATCAAACTTTAGCTCAATACCTGTATGTTTAACAGTTATAGATCTTCTTCCATTTATATTTGTGTTGGCTAATGCTGACTGATTGTGGCAGCCATTCTGAGTTCAAGTTCAAGTCAGCATTATTGTTGTTTTCATCACATGTGGTACATGAGGTAGAACAAAATTATGTGCACAATGCCAGTTACACCCAAAAATAGAAAAATATAAAGTATAAAAAGAAACTGTAAATAAGGATCTAAGATATACGCTAAACAAATGCCAAACAGTATGCAAAGATCTAAGATATACAATAAACTCTAATAATGTAAAACAATATGATGTAACAACAGCCCAAGCTGTTGAGTTCATAAAAAATCTCTTCAATGGTTCATGAAAATTTTTTGCTGACATAGTTGACTCAAACAGTTATTGACAAAGTTTAATAAAAAAAAAAAGTTTGTACAATGTATACTGCTCAGAGCATGTATTGAGGATAATGGTCTGTTACTACCACACCAAATTTTAGCTGAGCATCTGTAAAACTGGCTGAGTTGGTTTTTTTTGCTGTTGTCTAATGTCAGTTGGCTGTGGCAGCCATTTTGAATTGGGTTGACTAAAAGTTAATCAATGAATGCTTTCTGAATGTTTCATTAAAGTCCATCTAGTAGTTCATGATATATTTGTGATCCATGCCAGCACGAGTCACAACAAATAATTTTCAATACAGTAGTCTGTTGCTACTTCACTGTTCAACTTTGACGGACTCGCTCTTTTGTGTTTTTTCAACGTAAGATTTTACAAGATACACGACTGTCAACTTTAATATTACTCACATGATTGGGACAGTCTGGAATAAAAAATTAAAGGAAAAAAAACTTTGGACAGGCATCGCCATTTTGTAGTTTTCTTTCAATAAGAATGGGTAAATGAGGCACACATTGTGTTGTAAAGCACTTTGAGTGTCTTGATCAGATAGAAAGGTGCTGCATGAGTACAGTCCATTTACAGAAGTGGCCCTCAACCCCTGGGCCGCGGACCGGTACCAGTCCGTGGGTCAATGGGTACTGGGCCGCACAGAAGAGGAAAAAAGTTTTATTTTGAAAAATCAAAAGATTCTCTCTACCACATCAGTCTATGACTCACTCTTGGTGCAGGTCAACATACACAAGTGGTTAGTTTCAGTTTCTGCTTGGTGCAGGTGCAGATCACTTCTACATTGCTGGTGAAGAACAAAGCAATTCAGCTATGTGGTTTGGAGCAGACAGGTGGAGGTGCACAGCCATGTCTGTGCATTCTGAAGGATTACACTGCATGTTTTTCAACCCGCCAGACAAAGATTGAATATAAAACTAAAACTAAATAAAACTACAATTTTAACAAGCTTCCTAATATCACATCAGAGCTGTCGCTTCACATTTTTGCTTCTGCTCAAAAAAAATCTCTGCCTCGTAAAGTTCAAAATCATAGGTTATTTTATAATAAAACACAAAAAATATAATTAAACGTTTTGCACTCATAAGTTCCTGTGCTTTAGTGAACAATCTGGTGTGTGAATCACT
This sequence comes from Hypsolebias longignatus, assembly GCA_031762435.1. NCBI lineage: Eukaryota > Metazoa > Chordata > Actinopteri > Cyprinodontiformes > Rivulidae > Hypsolebias > Hypsolebias longignatus. Next base: position 65,757,101 of record JARVGV010000001.1, read on the forward strand.
GCAGGAGTTCTCTGAACTTTCACCGAACTGATAAAACAGACGCTGGATGATCTCAGCTCATGAAGCTGTTTGTCGTGCACTCTATCTCACACACAGTATTTGAAGCGAAAAATGTTTTAAATGTTTGTAAAATACACCAGAATGTAGGAAATTACATCTACTTTATTCAAAATTCTGTTAGGAAGGACCTTTTCAAATGCTCCATCTTAAAAGCTTCAAAATCATACAGTGTGTTGAAATTTGGTGGTTTATCATTTGACCTGGTACTAAACTTGTTTTGTTTATGACAGTGAAAGTTTTTATTGGTGTAGTGATCTAACCTCCTTCATCCATCTTGTTTCAGAAGACCTTCGAAGGACAGACCTGATAATTCCATTAATTTGAACCCAGAACTCAAATTAGTTAATCAAGAGACTTTTTAATTTTGTTCTAAGTCAAATAATCAAAGAACAGTCTTAATTTACTTTATTATCAATATTGTTAATCAAAGACTCTAATCA
>JARVGV010000001.1:65966119-65981138 GCA_031762435.1 Hypsolebias longignatus
TAAAGCTGCATTATACGTTTTTGAAAGTTGGAACCTGAGACCTCCTCCCCTGTTAAGAGAAGGTTTTTCTCTCTTAACATAAACAGCTTCTTTCACACCTCTCTCAAACCATCTGTGTTCTCGGTCCAAAATGTGCACATTGTGGTCCTCAAATGAGTGTCCCTTGTCTGTGAGGTGGAGGTGAACATCTGAGTTTTGTCCAGATGAGGTGGTTCTCCTGTGTTGGAACATTCATCTGTGAAGAGACTGTTTAGTTTCTCCAATGTAGAGGTCTGGACAGTCCTTAGTGCACTGGACCGCATACACTACATCACCCTGTTTGTGTGTGGGTGTTTTGTCCTTAGGGTGGACCAGCCTCTGTCTGAGTGGGTAATGTAGTTCTTTTGACTGGTTACACATTGTAGGCTTACTGAAAGAAAACTACAAAATGGCAGCGCTTGTTCTAAGTATTTACTTTAGTAACTTTTTATCCCGTACGTCCCAATCACGTAATATTAAAGTTGACAATCAATGAAAAACCACGAAAGTCGAACCAAAAAGTATCGAGGGACTACTGTATACCAGTTCATTTCCCTTAAGTACATTTGTAATAAGATGTTTTATAAAATCATTTAGTTTGGATCTTTAAAATTAATCAAAGCAATGAATCCGATCTCTGTTCCAAAAGCAAAAAATGGTGATGTTATTATGAAAGAAAAACATTTTACAACACAAACAGTTTTATTTTTTGCTGATGGAGTTAAATTAATCTGCAGATTCCCAGATTATTTCAACAAGCCGGTGAGGTGCAATGTTGCGTTTATTTACAACCACATCCCGCTACAGATGCAACACAGAGCAGTTGCACTGGTGAAGAAGCAGATGCTGGAGAAGTTCCTGTTCCCTACTGAAGAGTGTTCCCATCGCCAACCTACAACGTCTGTTACCTCACACTTCGTCACGTCAGCCTACCTCACTGATTTAACTCTAACTTAGCTCTCGACATGTCTGCAGATCCATACCCAGTGTATCAGTGGTGGACAACCTGGAGCAGTTCAAAGCTGTTCAACACATCGTAGCCTGCAGTGCAAAACCTGCCCCCTACCTGATTTTTGGCCCACCTGGCACAGGTACAGTCCACCTCTTTGCACATAAGGGCCATCTTGTTTTGCATTCACTAAATCACAGTTTTTGGTTTCTCTGTGGGGTCTTTTTTCAGGCAAAACAGTAACCTTGGTGCGAGCCATCAAGCAGAGTCTGAAAACTCATGTGTGCAACATCCTGGTTTGTGCTCCCTCCAACAGTGCGACTGACCACCTCTGTGGGAAGATTCTGGAAGAAAACCTGAGCACAGACAAAGTGTTTCGCTTGTACCCCATAAGCTTTCCTGTGAGAAATATCCCTCAAAGTCTGCAGGTATGAGTGATCCTTTGTGCTCATTGTTGTTGTTGTTGTTGTTTTGTCCTGCTGATATCTGTGTTGCCAGGAATGTCAGATTATTTAAACACTGTGCTGCCTCATCAAATACAATGAGCTTAAAGTCCCACTTTATTCTGACTTTGGCATGTGTGTGTGTGTGTGTGTGCGTGCGTGCGTGTGCGCGCGCGTGTGTGTGTGTCAAACTGCTTTGTTCTCATCTACAGATGAACTGCAACCTGAACCCAAAAACAAAGACACTGGAGCTACCCTCCAAAGCCAGACTGATGAGTTACAAGGTCTTGGTCACGACCCTACAAACCGTGGGAAGGTATTTATAGCACTGGTCATTTGAAACAAAACCAGCAGAAGAAAAATCTTTGCATTTTCAAATACCAAATAATATCCTGACCGTGGATGGAAAGGACAATTTCTCTTATACAAACATTAGTAATGTTGTTTCTCTGAGAACAGCTATGACTGGTCTAATTATGAATACAATGTCTTTAGAGTTTCCTGCCTTTTAACCGAAGGTGCTAAGCTGTAGCCAGGATCAGCTGCTCAGAGTTCATCTCTTTTATGATTTGTTTATTATGATCCTGTCACCCTGTGTTCATGTCTGTATTCTTGGTGACTTGTTGGATCTAGCTAGCATCATGAAGTTGGCATCATCTGTGACAATTTACGCCAGAAACTTCATCTTCTCCATAGCAGGACTAGGTTAATTATGGTGCTTGAAAGTTTGTTGCAATTTTCTATATTTCGGCATAAACATGAGCTCAATCATCAGATTTTCACACAAGTCCTAAAAGTAGATAAAGAGAACCCAGTTAAACAAATGAGACTAAAATAGTATACTTGGTCATTTATTGTTGAAGAAAATGATCCAATATTACGTGTTTGTAAGTGGTAAAAGCACGTGAACATCTAGGATTAGCAGTTAATGTGAAGGTGAAATTAGAGTCACCACATACTGAGAGCAAAGGTTCACATACTTTTACCGCCCACAAATATTTAATAATGGATCATTTTCTTCAATAAATAAATGACCAAGTAAAATATTTTAGTCTCATTTAATTAACTGGGTTCTTTTTATCTACTTTTAAAACTTAAATGAAAATCTGATGATGTTTTAGGTCATATTTATGCAGAAATACAGAAAATTATAAAAGCGTCACAAACATTTAAGCATCACTGCCTCCTGAATATTCATGAGCAAGTTTTTAATCAGATTCTTCTTTTTTCTTTTTATTTATTTATTATCTTATTTTTTTCTCTGCCTCTTTTATTGGGTTTTATTGTTGTTGTTTTTTTAATTTTTATTTCATTTTCCAATTCTTGTATGTTTTTATGGTCTCCAATTTTTGTCTTGTCTTCTTACTGTTTGTATTATGTGCAGCACTTTGACCAACAGTTGTTTTTTTTTTATTTAACATGCTTCATAAATAAATTCAATGAGATTTTGTTGTGTTGCGTTAGCTGCATCATCAACTTTATGTCTCATTTTATCTGTTTGGCTTTCTTTGTTTTCCACTCTGCATTTGGGTTCATGTTTATCACGCTGCTTGACAGAATGAAAAACAGTATTTCTCACATGTATAGCAAAAATTACATATTTGTCCTCTATTGATGTTGCTAGTACAATTCATACAAACTGACGTAATTTTCCAACTTTTGTTACATCTAAAATAGACAACTGTAAAATCTGACCTCAAGAGTTTGTTTCATTACGTGACTAAGGTGGAAAAATAGATGGGTTATAACAAACGTAACATAATATTTATTATTTAAAACATTTTTGGTTGCACATATGCTTCGTCTTTTTCTAGACTAATCACGGCAGGTGTTCCCCCTGGTCATTACTCGTACATATTTGTGGATGAAGCAGGCCAAGCCACAGAGCCAGAATGTTTAATTCCAATATCAGGTGACGTTAGGACCAGATATTTAACATACCATGTTTGATATTTTGTTTAATGCTTTGCCCTTAATCTGTACATGGTTCTTTACAGGTTTAATGAGGTTAACAAAGTGTCAGGTCGTACTGGCTGGAGACCCGAAACAGTTGGGCCCTACTGTTATGTCGAGGGCAGCAGAGAAACATGGTCTTGGTGAGCACCATGTGGTTGTCAACCACACACGTTTATTAGCAACACATGCAGTTTGTTGTATAATTTGAAATCTATTTATTTGCAAATCCATCCATGTCAAATCATTACAATTGTATGTCATGTCAGGTGTGTCCATGTTAGAGAGGCTGATGAAGGACTTCAGTCTGTACAAGCCACACAAGAAAACAGGGTTCAACAGCCACTTTGTCACTAAGCTGCTGATAAACTACAGGTTTGGCTGTTGACATGGTTTTCTTTGATACTCCATCACAATATTGCCAAACATCATGTTATCTGAACTTGTCTGTTTCTCTCAGGTCTCATCCTGCTCTTTTAAAAATTCCCAATGAGCTGTTTTATGGAGGAGAACTACTGCCTTGTGCTCGAGAGGAAAGTTTGTACAAAACATGGGAATGCCTGTTTAGGAAGGTAATGAGGACACGGAGCACATCTGAAATCTTAAATCTGTCCTCACCTGTGTCCTCATCTGTTTTCTCTGGGTTTCAGGATTTCCCTGTGATCTTCCACGGTGTGGCAGGCACCAAGCAGCGTGAAAACAGCTCTCCCTCTCTCTACAATATGGCAGAAGTGGAAGCATTGAAGGAATATCTGAAATACATCATCAAGCACCTTCATGATAAGGGCGTGAACAGAATTGAACCACAAGAAATTGGCATCATTGCCCCGTACAGAAATCAAGTAATCATATCAACACTGTAAACTATTTAAACTTTGATACACAGATAGTTATCCTTTATCAAATCAAATTTTAAACAATTATTAACAAGGTACGTTCATATTAAGAAATGTGTAGCAAAACAAACCATAGCATGCTAAATACCTGGAAATGTCTCAGTATGTACATTTACTTATTGGGTCTATACTAGATACTTAGCTGGTGCATATCTGGTACTGACCAGTTATGTACCTGGGACTTCTCTGGTACATAGGGCAGCTGTGGCTGAGTGGTTAAAGCAGTCGTCCTCCAATACAAGAGTTGGGGGTTCAACTCCACCAGCCAAAGTGTCCCTGGGCAAGACACTGAACCCCTCATTGCCTCCGATGTGTCCCATCGGTGTCTGAATGTGATCTAAAGCTTTGATTAGTCTATTGACAATGATTTGTTCAATTAGCTTTGTACAGATCTAGTAGATGCTGTGTGAACGGGTAAATGAGGCACAGATTGTTGTAAAGAGCTTTGAGTGTCTGGATCAGATAGAGAGGTGATATGTAAGTACAGTCCATTTATATAACATACTGAGTATCAGTTAAGTACAAGGTACTTACTTGGTATGTACCTTGTAAGAACCAGTACCATGCAAATGTCTAGTACATACCCTGTAAATACCAGGTGTGTATCATGTGAGTAACTGTTGTATACCTTGGAAGTACCTGGTATGTACCATGTAAGGATCAGTACCATGTATGACTACATACCCTGTGTATACCATTTATGTACCCTGTAAATACCACTGTGTACCATTTAAGTACCGGTATCAACATTGTAGCATGTAAGTACCATGTACAGTATATGTACTGGGGTGTATTATAAATTACCATCTAAAATATTTGTTTGCTATTGTTTTTGTGCTGACAGGTAGAAAAGATCAAAAGGGCCCTTCAAACAGATGAAGATCTCATCGAGGAAAATTTACAGAACATTTTGGTATGAAGACAGAAAGTAATGTATTTGGTTTTAAAACATATTCTGAAAAAGTGCAACTTTCTTAAATGTCCTCCCTTCCTGTTCTTTTTGTTTCTGCAGGTTGGCACAGTGGAGACATTTCAGGGCAAAGAGTTCAATGTGGTTCTGGTGTCTACGGTGCGCAGCCATCCCAAACTGACTGATTTCAATCAGAACATCACTTTAGGCTTCCTCAGTCATGAGAAGGTGACAACTATCACATTCTCCTTTAATGTGCATCTTTTTAACAGAGTTCCACTTGGCTGAAGACAACCTTAAACAGAATTCATTAATTTCTTTTCTGAAACAATATTTATGTCATCTTAGTGAAAGTAACACAAACTACAGTCATCTACTGTTTTACTTACTACCTGAGCATTAACTGAAACTTCACTTCCCTCAGAGGTTCAATGTGGTGATGACTCGAGCTCGATCTCTGCTGATTGTCGTTGGAGACCCGAGACTTTTGAAAACAGACTTTTTATGGAATAAGTGAGACTAAATTTTCACCAGATGACGTCAGTGGGATTAGCTGAGATCAGTCTGACATGTCTTATGTTCTGTTTTTATTTTAGGCTCATCCATTATTGCTTAAAAGAACGATCTTACCGAGGCATCACACTTCTTGATGCAGAGGATGACATGCTGACAACTGCATGTCCACCAAGTCCCCGATAGCAAATACACCATCAAACCCTGAATGCACTACCATTGTTGGAAGAAAATAAATGTCATCATAAGCATGTTTTATTATCCTCCTTTGACCTCTTTTCTAGTTAAATGAGATTATTCACCATCTGCAAATGGGTGCAGATTATATTTGGGCTTGAAATGCCACTTTGCATAAAAATTTCCAGCACAAAGTGCACTGTCTGATTGAATCATTTTGCCATTAAGCATCCCTGTGATGCTGATTTACATTGAAAAAACACAAAATACTGCTCATAAATAGAAATTATACCCAAACGTGTGTCACATTTGAAAATGATATACATTTAAAAACACCACATAGCCTCACATATTCAGAAAATGTTGCAATTAATTTGATATTTGCCAATGTATTTACATACACACATTTTTTACATAAACATTTTAAGGTCTCTCTTGTAAATGAGTCCCTGAGGTTCAATGGAATTAATATGTATAAATAAAGGTTGAATTCCAACATCTAGTTTGGTGCAATCCTAGGAAAAATTTAATAAACATACGGACAAAAAACTTATTTTAGTAGTATGAAACCTAATTACTTTTTAAGATTTGATGGGATTTAAATGGAGGTTAAAGCAAAGGGTTCAATGTTAAAATTGATTTCCAGCATCATTTAAAAAATGGCCAGGGAGTGCTGCATAATATTCCCTGCAAGTATCAAGTGTTGTTGATTTTTATAGGAGATACTTTATCCTATATTCAGCATCAGGCACTCCATGTACCTGCATTCAGGTACTCTGGAGAACATTATGTAATTCCATGACAATAACATGTAAATCCCAACTGACATGCACCGTGCAGCTGCACAGAAACTTGCTTTGGTAATTAAAAATTAACATGATTATATGGAACATAATCAGGTAAAACTTTTTTTTGAACCTATAAGTCAGAGTCATAAATAATGCTTATCAAAGATGAGAAAAGTTAAACCTACACAAGATTTGTTCAACCAAAAGTTGCAAAACTAGAGATTTAAACAGCTCAAATATCAAGCATATAAAAACAATACAAAACGATACAAAAATGACAGTTTCTCTGCACTGCTTCCAAAGAAGCTCCAGATATCCAGGTGGACGTTTCCACAAAAGTCTGGATTATTGATAATCTGACAGATGAGGCTGATGAGTTGTGTCTGAGTGTGGTGAGCTGTGCAGGAGTACTGCAGGAAACTACTTTTAATCCTGTGAGCAGCAGAAACACTCACATGACTCTTCAGCTGTCAGTGATGGAGATCAGTACAGGGAACTGGCTGATGACGTTCCAGCATGAAACAGTTTCATCATCTTGAAGGTGGACAAGAAAAAAAAAGGAAAAAGTCCCAAAACTTTTTATTTTTCTCTCTAAGAACCTCAAAGATGGCTTTAGAATATCCAGGTGTTCATCTTGATAACAACCTGTACCATCACCACCACCGAGGACGACTCATAAATAAAATCAAACACAGTATTCATTAACGTCAAAGCAGACTGAAGGTTGGTGTTTATTTATTTTTTAGTTTGCAGCAGGATCCTATGTACTCTGTTCTGATTTATTTATTTATTGCAGTTGAGGATTGAGATGATTGCACAGGCTCATCAAGATATTAGACTCTTCAAACACAAGAACAAATCCCTATTCATAGTCTTTTAATTGAAAGTAGCCAATAGCAGCAATTGTTGCTTCTCTAAGGTCTCTTTTCTCTGACATGTTAACAGTTGTCTGCTCCAGAGCAGCAAATTGTCAAGAAAGTGCTGCTTCACACTGATGATCCGTTAATGAATACGTGATCAGCAGCACCTGGCTGCCATCTCCACACTCACGTGTTTGTACCAACTGGAGCGAAGCAGTTACCAGTTCTCACCCATGAGCTTACTTTTATAAGCACCTTCACAGGATCAAGCTGGTACAGAAGATAGATGGATAAAGATGGACAGGCCTTGAAAAACTCTTCAAATCACTCGAACTTCTCCACATTTGATCACAGTACAACCACAAACTTCAAACCATTTTACTGGGATTTTAAGACAGACCAACACCAAGCAGCACATAATCGTATAAAATCAAACATGGTTTTCAAATGGTTTTACAATTAAAATCTGAAAAGTGTGGTGTGCATTTGTATTCAACGCCCTTTACCCCGACACCAGAACTCAAATCCAGGGAGCAGTTGCCTTCACAAGTCACTTCTTTAGTAACAGAAGTCCACCTGTGTGCATTTGAACTGATCTCAGAATATATCCAACTGTTCCCTGGAGGCCTCAGAAGTTTGTTACAGAACAGTAGTGATCAAACAGCATCATAAAGACCAAGGAACACACCGGACAGGTCAAGGGTAAAGTTGTTGAGAGGTTTTAAAGCAGGTTATGTTATAAACATCTCAAGCTTTGAACAAGTCGTAGAAACAGTTCAATCCATCTCAAACTGGAAAAGTATGGCACAACCTCGAACCTACCAAGACATGGCCATCATGGTAGAAGCTATGAAGATGGGTTGAAATGAGCTGGTTGAACTCACATGAACCATTCAGGCAAAACGAGTCACTAATGAAATGTTCAGATCCAATTCATCTTTAAAAGCTTCAAAATGCAATTTGTTGAAACTGGTTTTGTTTAGAAGAGTACCAGTTTGAAAACTATTTTTATTTTTTTGGTCAAAATTCCAGTCGTATATTTTTCACAGGAGAATCCCCAAGCTTCACAATCATACCAAACATTATACGAAAGGATTTTCCAGCAGCCATCAGAGAAAAATGGTCAGTTTCAAAGCATATTAAAACGTGTAGACATAAAAGGATGATTTCTAAAGAATCACCTGTTAGAAAACTTTAATTTAAAGGTAGATCAGGAAGATTAAATGTATTTTAATTACAGGATCGTTACATTGTGACTTTACAGGTTCATCTTTATAAAGTTCTCCACTACAACAACAATTGTTTTTTAACCTGTTAGTGCTGCAGCCTGTGCTCATTCTGATTTATTTTACCAGCACAGGTCACAGGTTTGATCTTTGCTGACAGCTGGAAAATCCCACCTCCTCCTCCTGAAGCAAAAATGCACACACATGATGACCAAACTTACAAAAGTACAACTCAGAAAGACAAATTGACCTGAAGCCACTGCTGCTACTCTGATCACCAGTAAGGGTCACTCACAGCTGGAGGTTCAAATAAAGGTGAGAACAAGTTGCATCTTGTTTGGCCTTTGACATTCCACCAGTACAACCAGCCAGATGTGCGAGCTGAATCCGTTCTCCCTGATTACTGTCTCCTACAGGACAACAGATATCCAGCTGCTGCCAGTCCCACCTACAGTGAGACTATAATCCCAGTTCAATAGTGTTCTGAGTTTGATTTGATCCAAGAGGCCAAGCAGCTTCTAAGTAAACAGCATTAGTTCGGTAAGACCAGATGTTTCACATTGCATTGTTTGCCACATCTCCTGTAATGGCTAAATCGGCTTTGACTGAAACATTCTCCCAAGGCCCGTCATCTGTCGTCCAGTGGGCCTTTTTCCCATTATGTTTCACACCACAAGTAAACATGTTCTCCCACGCAGTTTGTATCAGTCCTGCTCTCTAATGTGGATGTCTCGAGTCCATTTGATCATCGTCTCTGGAGATCGGTAGAGGAAGATCAGTTTGGAGTAAAGCTCCTCTTCCAACTCCAGCTCTCCTGTTTCTCGCACCTTCAAAACACAGAGATGAGGCTGTGAACAATCCAGGACACTAATAACTAAAACATATGTTTGTCTGTTCATACTGTGTTTGTTTATGGTCATGGTAAAAAGTGGCTGCATCCTCCTGGTGATAAAAAGCATTTGGAAGGTGTGAGTGTTAATGTGGACATGCTCGTCACTAACCAGGAAAATATCAGTGCAAAGCTTCAGGATGCGGTCCACACAGGGCAGCTCCTCAAACATGATGGAGTGGGAAATCTCACTGAAGAAGCCACGCACAAACTTCCCAATGACCAGGACCACAGACACGTACAGACCCATGATACTGGAAGGAGGGGTTGGAATCAAGGAGTGAAAAGAACAGAAATATTAACAAAAGACTGTCAACTAATCATATTCTCCAAGCTTCATTTCTACACCGCCTCCACTTAACACATTTCAGGTGAGAGTGCTTAGGTTTTCCTCTAAACATTCTCATTTAATTGAAGATTCATATTATTTCTTCACTCACACCTAGGGACAAATTTGGACATGGGCACCAGTGACCCACGCGACCCGAAAAGGAAGAAGCAGGTAAAGATGAATGAATATTATTTCTTATTTAATTGTCAGAAGCAACTGGTTTATTTAGGATTATTCTATAATTTTCTATAAACTATTTGTGGAAGACTCTGCCTGACTCGTGTACAATATTTCTGTCACTGACCATCGAGCAGAATCACATCAAGTTTGAAAGTCTGTGAGCAGCAGTTGTTTGTTCTGTCAACTGTTTTATCAGCAAACAAACCTGTTGTAAACTGCTTTTACTGCTATTTTACTTGAAATGAACTGTGCATGTTCAAAGGTCATGGGACTGTATATCACAGTACAGTAATTCAAATAGTACGTCATACAACAGAGTTGCCAGTACGAGCACGCTGCTGAGCCCATGTCGGTTCCAACAGTCTAAATTGGACCATTCCTTCTGGGTGCTTAACGTTTCTGTGACTGTTAATGTTACACAAGTATTCACTGGTACAGTAGTCCCTCACTTATTGTGGGGGTTACGTTCCAGACACCCCCGTGATAGGTGAAAATCTGTGAAGTAGGGACGTTGTATTTATTTGAATATTTATTTTAAGGCTTTATAAACCCAGCTCTTTGTTCGAGTGATGAACATAGTTATGGAGCGTTACTGGCACCACTTCTTCACAAAAGAGCACAGCGAAAGAGAGCGTCAGACTGATGCTACAGTCACTGAGCCAAGACGCGCCCGGGATACAGAGCACGATGCTCTGGTTGGTCGCCTTCCATCAGTCAGCCAATCGTGTGTCGTGTACAACCTTACGTTGAAAACCAGTGAAACTGAGTCTGCAAAAGTCGAACCGTGTAGTAGCGAGGGACTACTGTACTGTGAAATCAAATTTCTAAAGAGTAATACCAAATAAAAGTATGTGATGTAAAATAAGTGTGGAGTGGTGGTGCAGAGGTTAGAGAAGGTGGGCCTGTGATCAGAACGTTCCACTCCTGGTACCGACAACATCAAAATGTGGGTGGAAAAGGTGAAGCACACACACCTGCCTCCACCCTCATTTGCCCCACACTGGTCCCTTGAGCAAGGTCATTAACCCCCACCATCTGCTCCCCTGGGTGCCCTAGATGGCAGCTCTCTGCTCCACACACAGGGCTGTGGTAGCTCGGTGGTCTGTGGTTGTGTCAGGAAGGGCAGCCGGAGTAAAAACAATCACAAAGTATTTGTGCGAGTTAGTTCACTGTGGTGACCCCTGGAGAAGGAGCAGCCCACATCAGTGTTTAGTAAAAGCACATTTTGGCTGCAGTTATTTCAATGAGGCTGGATTAGTCTCAGTCAGTCTTGCACATCTGGACACTGGATTTTTACTCCATTCTTTACAAAACTGCTCGACCAGGTTGTGTGAGGATCAGATATGAACAGCCCTTTATAAGTCAAGCACAAATTCTTTATTGGATTTGGGTCTGGTCTTTGACTCGACCACTGCAGAACATTCACCTTGTTGACTTTAAACCACCTCTGTGCCCTTTGTCACTGTTTGATTCCCATCATTGTCTTGCTGGACTTCCAAGCCATTTTTTTTAAAACTCAGAAAGCAGATTGTCTTCCAGGATTTTCATTTAATTTGTAACATTTATTTTACCCTTAATTTTTGCAAGAATTTCAGGGCTGCCTGCAAAAAAGCATCCACACAGCACAATGCTGCTACAACAATGCTTTACATGATGTATTTGTGGTGTTGTGTAACAGTTGGTTTACACCAAACATGGCGTCTTGTCCGATGGCCACAAAGCTTCAGTTTGGTCCCATCAGACCACATAACCTTCCTCCACTTGACCATGGAGTCTTTCACATGCTGTTTAACAAACTCTAGTTGAGATTTATTATGAGTTTTCTTCCACAGTGGCTTTCTCTTTGTCACTCTCCCATTAAGCTTAGACTGGTGGTGACCCCAGACAACAGTTCTTGCTCACAGGTGTCATGGTGGCCTCTTTTCCTCTTCTTGCATGGTCACTCAGTTTGTGACGATGACCTGCTCTGGATGGATTTAAACACGTTTCATAGTCCTTCCATTTCTTGATGATGGATTTAACCTGGGTATGTTAAGAGCCTTGGAAAGCCTTTTAAATCCATGCACTTTTAATTTTCAGTAATCTTTTCTCTGAGTTGCTTGGAGTGTCGTTCTATTTCATCCCTACTGACCGCCAGAGGGCGGTGCTGAAAGCACTGAATGTTCCCTTCGTGCATGCGCTGTTCCAGTAATTATATCAACGACGTCACACAGGTGTGACCGGATAAGCAATCAGAAACTTTATAGCCTAGCATTATCCGTAATTCAGTCCTTTTTTTCTTCTCGCGTGCATTCGATCCAAGGCTACAGGCCTTTGGATTTCTCTTTTCGCCGTCGCTGGAGGCCCGACTGCCTGTTGGCCCGACTGCCTGTTGGCCCACTGCCTGTTGGCCGGACTGCCTGTTGGCCGGACTGCCTGTTGGCCCGACTGCCTGTTGGCCCGACTGCCTGTTGGCCGGTGCAGTGTGTTCACCCTCTGAGGGCCGCAACGGTTTAACCTTGGTTGAGGTATTTCACTGGGCCACGGTGGTTTCGCCCCTCTCCCAAACCACGGCGTTGCTAATGTGATTCAACACTAGTAAGTAACTTTTGCTTATTTCGTGGCTCCACCGCTCGTGGTGGCTCCGTCCGCCCTCAGAGGAGGCTACCATGTGGGTCACGTAAGTACTCTTTACTTTGCCTTGACTGCGGTTTGTTGCCATTGGTGTGGCTCCGTCTGCTTTAGGAGTCAATTTCCACGTGAGATCGACACGTGGGTAAGTATTACTTCTACCGAGGTTTATTGTGTAGCCAGCTGTTCTGGTCTTGTTTACTTTGGGAAGGCGTGCGTTCGCGCACCTTTCGTAAACTATTCATAACGCGCGCCAACCTCGTAGACGGTTGGGCTGAGCTAGCAGTGCTAGTCTTCTTGAGTTTTGGTCTTTTCTTCTATTGGTGACGGCTAGCGTACGCACCCTCTCCCAGTTCACTTTCGCCAACCTCATACACGGTTGGGCTGAGCTAGCGGTGCTAGTCTCTTTCGGTTTCTTGGCCTTGGTTTCTATTGGTGACGGCTAGCGTTGCGCACCCTCTCCCAATTTATTTTTTGCCCGATTCATTTTTTACCGACCTCATACTCTGTTGGGCTGAGCTAGTGGTGCTAGTCTCTCGGTTTTTTTGACCTCTGTTGGTGAAGGCTAGCGTTTACGCACCCTCTCCCAATTTGCTTCTGTTGGTGAAGGCTAGCGTCCGCACACCCTTTCCCACTACGCTTCTGTTGGTGAAGGCTAGCGTCCGCGCACCCTCTCCCATTTCATTTTAATTGGTGAAGGCTAGCGTCCACGCACTCTCGCCTCTTCACTTCCATTGGTGAAGGCTAGCGTTCGCGCACCCTCTCCCAATTCATCTTTCGCCAACCTTGTTCTCTATTGGCGAAGGCTAGTGTCCGTGCACCCTCTCCCAATTTTGGCCTCCTTAGTCTTGCACTTGAGTTGCCTACAGTGGGGAGTAGGGACGGCTCTCACTGCTGTGCAGATTGTGGGGCCATGCTCCAGGTGGATGACGGTCACGACCTGTGTCCTGCTTGCCTTGGACATGACCATCTGGTGGAGGCCCTGTCAGAGAACCCCTGCATGAACTGCAGCTTCATGCCTCGTTCTGTACGAGTGGCTCGGCTGGCCCAGCTCTGCTCCGAGCTCAGCAGTACCCTCCCGCCCTCTGGACAGGAGGCTCCACCCAGGTGCTCGAAGCGCCGGACTGAGGTACAGTCCCTGTGGCCCCTCCTAGAAAGAGGCGAGCCAAGTCTGATCGGGGTCTTTCCACAAGAGTGGAGCGGCTGTCCGCTGAATTAGCGGAAATGAAGTCCCTTTTGCAGGCAAGCCAACTGGGGGCTGAGCCAGTGGCAGTGACGGGCCTCTCCTCCCCACCCATGCCTGAGCTGGCTGCAGAAGAAGACGTATTATCCTTGGCTGCCTCTGCCTCATTTTCTAGGTGATGAGGAGGAACAATCGGTCTCTGTGACTGGTTCTTTTTCTTCATCTAACAGCACAGTTAGTGAGTCAGGTGACGGCTCTATGCAGGACATCATGCGTTTGGCCCTGGCACAACTGCAGCTGGAAGTACCACATCCAGAAGGGTCTGCCCCGGGAAGCGCCTTCTTCAGGCGCGGACAGACCCCTCCTTCATTTTCCGTCCCTCCATCAGAGGAGTACCTGAAGGAGTACCTGCTGGCGTGACCCGAGGACCTGGGTGTACCTCTCCGCGGATGCCCGGGTATTGGTGGCCATGCATGAGCCAGCTGAGGTGGGCCTGGATCGCATGCCACTGATCGAACCTGCTGTTGCCTCGCTCATCGTATCACCAGAGACGGCCCTGCGCAGTGATGTTCGGTGCCCACGACCTCAGTGTCGCATCATGGACGGGTTGCTCTGCAGAGCTTATTATGCCAGTGCGCATGCTGGTCGCCTCGGCAATTCATTGGCACACCTCATGTTTGCCCTCTCCGCGTCCCTTCAGGACACCAGTGGTGCAACAGTGGCGATGGGCTTTAGTGATGCAGCACTTCAGGATTTTGCACTGATGACGAGGGAACTGGGGGCGTGTGATGTCCTACTTGGTCCAAGCCCGCTGACAAGTCTGGTTGGCCCAATCAACGTTGGCCAAACCGTGTCGTAGATCCCTCCGTGATCTTCCGGTGGTGCTTGGGGAGTTGTTCGGTCTTAGCAGGGCGATGCCCCCTCCACCTCCTCGGCATCCGAGGCACCCGCCAGCTGTCCCCGGCTTTCAGCCGCCTAAGGACTTTGCCCTCGTGTGGCTCAGCAGAGACCAAACAGGTCCTTTCGTGAATAAGCCCGGCAACCAGCTGGACAGGTCCCGTCCAGGGGCTCTGGCTGCCGCCACCCCCCCCCC
>JARVGV010000001.1:66005821-66016000 GCA_031762435.1 Hypsolebias longignatus
GCAGCATTTTGGATCAACTGAAGACATTTTAAAGAAATATTTGGACACCCAGATAATAAACCATTGCAATAGTCCAGTCTAGATGTGACAAATGCATGAACCAGTTTTTGTAAATAATTTTTAGATGTTTCTAATTTTATTGATATTACGCAGGTGGAAGGAGGAGGTTCTAGTAACATTTTTAATGTAGGGAATAAAAGACATGTCCTGATCAACAATAACATCAAGATTTTTAACATTTGAGTTGGGAGGCCAGATTAATGTCATCTGAGGAGGGTGAAAGACTGAATAATGTATTCCTAAGATTTTCAGGTCCAAAAACTAAAACCGCAGTCTTGTCTGTATTTGAAAGCAGAAAATTTAAGGTTATCCAGGTTTTTATATCTTTAAGACATGCTTGTAGTCTAAGTAACTGATTGGATTCATCAGGTTTCTTGGACAAATATAATTGTGTATCATCAGCATAACAATGAAAATGTATTCCATGCTGTTTAATATTACCTAATGGAAGTATTGTATAAAGAATACTGGTCCAAGCACTGAACCCTGAGGAACTCCATGACTAACTTTGGTGTATAATGAAGATTCATTATTTATATTTACACATTGGAATCTATCAGATAGATACGATTTAAACTAATTTAGAGATGTTCCTTTAATCAATATCATTTTCAAGCCTCTGTAGTAGAATATTGTGATCAATTGGATCAAATGCAGCACTGAGGTCTAACAGGACCAGTGTAGACACCTGTCCAATGTCAGACATGTAAAGACATGCTCACCTGTTCAGGTAAAGTCAATAAAAAAATTTGTTCAAATACAGTATGCTTCAAACCTCAACCTCAAATGTACAAAAAAGACAGTTGATACCCTTACATCATTGTTTATTCAACAAAGGCAAAATGGAAAATAGGTGTGTGGAAAAGTAATTCTAGTCTTGCTCCTCGCAGACAGGTGCCAATGATCAAATGTATTCATTAACAGATCATCAGTGTGAAGCAAGAGTCTGTTTTTTTTTTTTTTTTTTTTTTGGCAGTTTGGAGCATTAGTGTTAAAATGTCAGAGAAAAGAGACCTTAGAGAAGCAACAGTTGCTGTTCACCAGTCTGGGAAGGTTAGAAGTCTTTATTAACTATTTTTGTGTTAAAAGATCAAACAGTCATGGCTCTCAAACTGTTGTACAAGCACTACCTGTGTACTCAGAACTGCATCAGCTGTTCACGTCAGATAATAAGCTGAATAAGTTATAAATGTAAAAGGCAGATGAATAGTTTAAGCAAATTATAATTCTGACTTCAAATTGAAACCATTCAAAAGTAAATATAAAATGTAATGGAGACCATTTCAAGAAACCCTGTGGAAACTGCAGTGAATGATGGTTTACTGCTAGTGGCTGCTGAAACAGGGACTTTGACTCAAGTCATCTTAAATCTGTCTTCAGTTGAGCACGTCAGGCCTGCAGCGTGTGGTGTTCTGTGCAACAACACCTGGGACCATTACATCTTACACTCCTTTGATCAGAGGCTAAACCATGTGTCGCACATGAATACAGGCGTGTAAGCATGTTCTACTGTTTGACTGTATATTCAGTTCAGGTGTCATACTTGTTGTGAAAAGTTGGAGAACCACTGTTCTTGAGGCAGATGGAACCAACCTGCGTCATAATAAATCAGCTCATGATCCCAAACACAGCAGCAAATCTACAAGAAGACCAAATAAAATGAACCTCAACCTGGATCAAATGCTGCAGTGGGACCTTAAAGAGCTGCGCACAAACTAATGTCTGCAAACCGCCACATGATGCAAAGTTGTGGTTTCAATTTCCCACAATCATGTGAGAGCCTGATCACAGCGTAAATGCTTTGCTTTAAACACTTGCATTTTTAAAGCGTTATAAAAATAAAGCTGAGCTGAATTAATGTTCTTTTGGTAAATTTGTCTATCCGGCTGTTTAATTTACCGGCTTGACCCCGTTCAGGGTCACAGGGAGCTGGTCCCCATCTCCAGGGGTCACTGGGTGAAAAACGAGGTCCTTACTAAATCCTAATAAGCATTTACAAATCCCCAAAGAAATAGAAACTACTGTGTTCATCAGTGTGAACTTCACACCACAGCAGTTTCCTTCCTATTCAACCTTGAGTAGATTTTGTAGGAAACTGCTGCAAGTTCACACATGCTCCATTCTGGGTGTTTGATTTACTCATAGTGCAGTTATGATCCATGAGTTGGCTGAAAAACTGCTGTTTCAAACCAAAACTGGCAGCAAGTGACAAAAACCCACATGTATTTGTCAGTGAACGTGAAGAGAATTCTTTATAAAACTACTACAATCGGAAGAGAAAGACGACAGATAAGACACATAGGGAGTCTGAGAAGTCCAACATCTTTGCTCTGAGTCTCCATCACGAACTGGTGGACCAGTGAACTGCCTGACAGCTGGCAAAACAAGTCCAGTCTGTTGATGAAAGTGGTCCTGCTCTGGGATCCTCAGTCCTGTGGAGCTGAAGTCCCACATGGAAGCTCAGCGTTTTATTCCAGCTCCACCAGTAAATCTCCCTCTCCCACAGTTTCTCCGGGCTTACAGTGGACACTCTTGACCTGGAGGAAAAGAGGACACACACACACACACAGATTTAAACTTTTACAAGTTAATTATTAATCGTCTGTGAAAAACTTGATAAAGACGTCAGCTTTACTGGGAAAACAATATTCATAAATTATTTCTATTTTATTGCCTTTTGACCTGGAATTTAAATGCATTTTTAAATTTATTATCAGTAATAAATCTACAAAAATACCCCTAATTGATAGAGTTAAATGGGGAACAAAACTGGCATTAACTCATTTTCACAACTGCAGCAAGTCTCTTCAGGCATGTCTTCATGCTCTTGGTCCATCTAGTCTCTGGAGAATTCCCCCCCCACTCTTCATGACCAAACTGCTCCAGGTCCTTAATGGTGGACAGGTGCTGCTGGAGTCCAACGATCTTTAATACCAACGATTCTCAAGTGGACTGAGGTTTGGACTTTAACTGGACCATTCCAGGACACAACTGGTTCTCCTTAAACCTCTCGAGTGTTTCTTCAGTGGTGCGTTTAGGGTCGGCCCAGCTTCAAATCTTTGAAGGACTCAAAGAGGTTTCTCTAAAATATTCCTCTACATTTTGCTTCATCTGCCTTGTTCAACCTGGACAGGTTTCCCTGTCTCTGCTGATGAGAAGCATCCCCTCAGCATGATGCTGCCACTTCCATGTTTCACAGTAGGGATGGATAGTTTTAGTTTCAGTTTGTCTCATCTGACCACAGCACCTTTGTCCACATGTGTGGGGAGTCTCCAGTATGCTGTTTTGGCAAATATCAAATAGTCTGCCTTATTTTATTCTGTTTTTTTTTGTCTTACCACTCTTCTGTGAAACCTAACTGTTGGTTTTAGGTGTTCCTTCCACCTCAGCAGAAGAGATGAAACCATTAGTCACAGACTCACATTTTCCCTCTTGTTACCTTTGCTTGTTTGACAGCCGTTAAACTGTTCTGCATCTTCATGGCTTCAATAACACAGATCTCCTGACCTTCTGCAACCTACAAGGACAAGAGGGCATCAGTTCAATGGCTTAAGAGTTCAACTGAGATAATCCGACTGACCATGTCCTGGATGTCTGACAGTCTACAACACAACACTAGTTTTACTCGTCTCGACACTGAAACAGATTTCTGAGCTGGTAATCTAACACAGATTATAGGTTTGTACTTTTATTTGAGAAAATGTAACAGATAATGTGGGAGTCATTACAGTAGTAATGACTACAGGCTAGTGGGATGTTCTTCACCTAGAAATGTGCTGGAATCGTCGATGTTGGGATATTTTACCGTATCTCCAGGCTTTACAGACACAGCCACAACCGTCCCTGGCATGGGAGAGCGCAGGATGCTGCTGGTGTCCTCTGCAACTTTCTCTGGCATGTAGGAGTTCAGCTCTGAAGCCAACTTGGATAAAATACGAACCTTAAACTACACAAAACAAAAAATAAGAAAAACCTATAGATGTATAATATTTATATATAAATATACATACAGTATACAAATTTGTCCCAGTATATCTGTGATTCAAATTTTGGACATATAAACTAAAGCTAAAGCTGTATTTAAGAGCATTTTGCCCTTGTACGCTCCAGCGGCCACCATTTGGCAGCCAATTGATTTTTGGCACAACACCGGTCCATATACAGGTCTCTCTTATAAATGAGTCCTTGAGGCTCAATGAGATTAACCTGCCTAAATAAAGGTTGAATGAACATTTCCAGATTGTCAGCGGTGACGCATAATAGATGCGACTTATATGTCAGAGCAATGTATTTATGTTTTTCCCCACTTTTTTAGACATATTTGGACTGATGCGACTTATACAGCGGTGCGACATGTACGGCAGAAATACAGAAATTGTGTGTACAGTAGTTAGTTGTTAGAATAGTTTTAAAAACATACATTTATATTTCTAAACTCAGTAAATCAGAGAATATTTTCTGTTCCTGATTTGTGAGCTGGCTCGTGCACCCATGTTCACTGTCGGTAATGTGATCTCAGGTAAACTGCATAAAGCCTGAGTGTAAACATCCAGACATACCAATGTGCCCATGTACTGGAGAACAATCAGGCCTGAAGCCTCTCTGGACAGACACTAAACAAAAAGACAAAATGTTTTTAGAAACAGTTTCATGTTGATCCAGTCAGTTTTATCAGATCTTACTTTGTAAATAAAGAAACATGTCTGATTAAGAACGTGCATGTCTTACCTGAAGCATCCTCTGTGTGCCATTGATAGTTAGTGGCAGCAGAGGGGACGCCAGGTTCCACTGTCCACTCACCTCAACCGTCTCTCCATCCACCCCCACCTGCAGACACAAACATATTCCATCCCATAATGTCTAAATTACTGATATCTAATTCTGGTTAACCTTCTACAGCACACTGCTTTAACTTTGAGCTTTCATTTTAGTTTCATTCAAAACTGAAGAACAGATAAGAATGTGTGGGTATTTTAACCTTAAACTGAAAGAAGAGGAAGGTTTTAGCTCCAACATCGCCATCGGTTTTATAAACCTGTAGAGTGAGTGAGGTGAAGTTTTTGGGTGTTATCATTGATGACAAACTGTCATGGAAACAACACATGAATTCTGTAAGAATAAAAATATCTAAATCCATTGCAGAACTGTACAAAGTCAGAGACTTATTAAATGATAAAGCTCTATATTTGTTGAATAACAATCATTGTTCCACACAATATATTGTATTGATGTTTGGGGGAAAGCGTGCAATTACAAAGCCTATTTTTGTTTTGCAGAAAAGAGCTGTAAGAATTATCACTAGAAAACATTACTGTCTCCCATCAAGCACATTATTTTATCAACTGAAGTTATTGAAGTTCCATGATTTGGTAGATTATAATATTCTATCAGTTATGTATAGAGCTCAGAATAACACATTACCTTTAAACATCCAAATACATTTTGTTAAAAGACAGTTGTTATAATCTTAAGGGAACAGAGATATTTGTTAAACCAAAATACAGAACTAGTTTAAAGAGACGATCTACCTCAATCCAGGGAATTAAATTATAGAATGGTTTGGAGAACGAAGTTAAAAATGTCAAGTCAATGTTTACATTTAAGAAAATGATCAAAACTGAATTGTTAGAAATATATAATATGAAGTAGCTTAATGTGTATTGTATTAGATAGAAATTTAGAAAGTTATTCATTTTGTTCTGTTACTGTGAGATTATTATTGTTTGAACTGATTGTTTGGAAAAAGGGGCAGATATAATAAGATTTTTTCTTCTTTCTGCTGCCTTTCATTTTATATTCTGTATTCTTATCGTTTATGGGATTGTTTTTGTATTGTATTTAAAAATGAATACATTTTATAAATTAATAAAAATCCGGCCCTGGTCACACCCAGAACAGGGACAAAGTTCCGTGTCTGAGCTCCACGTCACGCGGTTTCTCTCGTGGACATGGACGTGGGGAGGTTTCTGTGTCGCATCGGGTTCTCGGGCCCTGCAGATGAGTCCAGCCTGGAGCTGCTGCGCGCGCTCCACACCTGCCACCTGCGCTCGGTTCCGTTTGAGAACCTCACGGTGCACAGTGGCGGACGGGTCCAGCTCGACACCCCCCTCCTGTACGACAAGATCGTGACCCGGCGCCGAGGCGGGTTCTGCTTCGAGAACAACTCCCTGTTCTCCTGGCTCCTGAACCAGCTGGGCTTCCACGTGACCCTGCTCTCTGCTCAGGTGAGGAGTCTGAAGACGGGTCGCTTCGGACCCCCCTTTGACCACCTGATCCTGATGGTCACCTTGGAGGGGGGGCGGTGGCTGTGCGACGTCGGGTTCGGAGTTCCGGGTTTTTGGGCCCCCCTGTCACTGGAGACCAGCGCCCCCCAGGAGCAGGGCCACCGGGTGTACCGGGTCAGGAGGACCACGGGGATGTTGTTCGTGGAGTGGCAGAAGGAGGAGAACAGGGGCCCAGCTGGAGACTGGACAGAGATCTACAAGTTCACCCTTGAACCTCGGCGTCTGGAGGACTTCAGGGAGATGTGTTTGTACCACCAGAGTTCTCCGTGCTCCATTTTCTTCTGCAAGTCCCTGTGCACGGTGCTCAAACCAGGAGGAAGGCTCACCTACATTGGTCGCAGGCTGATCACCACCACTTTTCCATCGGAGGCGACAGGTTTGGTAGAAACAAGCAGGGACCTTGAAGACGAGGAGATCCCTGAGGTTTTAAAAGAACATTTTGGAATCGAACTCCTGTCTCCACTTCAGCCAAAGGATGAGCCTTTGACTCTACCACCAGTTGTGTACTGATCTTCTAGCATCACTGAGATGATTTTAAAGTATCACTTGTACAGGAGACACCTTGAAATAAAGTAATTTGTCATAACCGTGAGTTTCAAGGTCATTGTTACAAAATTCAAAGCCATTGAGATGGAAATGAGATAAAGTGATGAGATCGACAGTCCCTCGTTTATCGCGGTGACCCATACCCTGAATAAGAGACCTCTGCTATAGCACATGTGGAGTTCCTCAAGGCTCTGTACTTGGACCCAAGTTCAAAACATATATGTGAAAAACAGCAAAGTAGGAATAGTAATAAAAGTAGTAATAGTTTATTTTAGTATATTATATACATATAAAGGCGTTTTAAACCCTTCCCACACTCTTGCAATAATCTAAACAATGTTTCTAAACGCTCTAAAAGGGACAGAATGTCATGATTTCAGCTCCAGCCTCTGCTCTCAGCCACTGAAAGCGCTCTTGGCCACGCCCACTTCTTCACTCTGCATGGTGAACAGCTGATCAGCTGCAGCAGGAAGTTTATCCTGCTATAAGGGCTGCACAAAGGTGCAAAATAACTTATTAATTTAAAATAAAAATTCCATGCTGATTGTGCGGCTCATCCATCAATCAGCCAACTGTGCGTCATGTCCAATCTTATTTTGAAAAACCGCGATAGCGTCCGCAATAAACGAACCGCAAAGTAGCGAGGGACTACTGCATTTAAGACTGTCATTTTGAGACTCAAAAGTCAATTTTATGATAAAATCATTATGAAAATGCTGAATCATATTTATGAAAAAATAGTCACATATCTAAAGATATTTAGTACCGTATTTTTTGGACTATAAGGCTCACTGTTGATTTTTGAGAAAATTAAAGTTTTTCAAGTGCGTCTTATAGTCTGAAAAATATGGTATATCTTTGTAGTATATAAATATATATTTAGTCCCATATAGTCATGATTTAATCATATTTATGAGATGCAGTCATGGTTCTGACTTTTATAATTCTAACTTGAAAACTCATAATAAGACTTCCCATTTCATAATGACGACTTTAAACCTCATAATTATGTGACAATGTGAAACGGGCTTCATAGATCCACATTTTCCTAATTAATTACTCATATCTTGGCGAGTAAAATTAATTTTACTGCTCTACCGTGTCACTCGGTTGAACCACTGCTCACTGTCAAGAACTGCTGCAGAAAAGATGAACTGTCATTCTGATTTAATAAATTATACATACAGTTTAAAGATGTACAATGGTCTAAATAATCCACATTTGTCCATTGTGATAAGACAAAGTCTGTTTTCAACGTATTTACACATGTACAGTTAATCAGACAGCACTTAAAGCAAGGCATGAACAACAACACAAACGACGGACTTCAAATCAAACCTTTAGTTTCCTGCCTACACTACTCGGCTGAAATAACTCACACGTCCTGTGATTAGGACTAGAATACATCTTCACATCCCACCTTCAGCGGGCATGAAAGAAAAACTGAACATAATCTGTTAAATCTGCTTTAAGATTTAATGATTACTGAAATAAAAAACTGGGTGGGGAATGTAGGCGGCTGCACCAGGTGTGAACGTGGCACACGGGACAGGAAGTTCACTCCGCCATGGGGCTGGAGGCGGGGACTGCGCTCGCTCGGCCAGACTTCCGCTCGTAGTTGACCAGCCTCTGACCAACCAAGTACCTGCAGGGACGAGAATGGTTCCTCAATATTTTCTGGCTCCGAGTCATTTTTTACAACAGTTCCAGTGAAAATACAAACAGAACACGTCCACGTGGTCACCAGTGATTCCCAAAGGCAACTTTTCTACTGGTTTGTGTGATAAAAAGATCGTACTTGTCATTTTTGATGTGCTCGTAAAGTCGTTTGAACTGTCTGATCTGGAAGGACAGGATGCCGATGAGCGACACCACCATCAGGAGGAACGGGTAGATTCTCCTCTGCATCAAGATCTCCATCTCAGGGACGACTCCTGCACAGCAGACCACATTCATTCATTCATATTCTGGAATATTCCAACTCCAGTGTCACCAAAACTCTGCTGCTGGTGATAAAACTATTAAAACTTCCAGGACTGACTGAGACAATCTTGAACAATGTGCTGTTCCTCTTTAAGCATTTAAACTGTAATGTAGATTTAAATAATGACGGTGAAAATATTAATTTTTACTTTATTTGCATTAAATTAATCCAGAAAAAAAAAATCTAGCAATCTGGTAACAAAAATAAAATCTTCCTCATCTACCTGTGGATCAAAGTTGTTCTACAAGCATAATCCTTTGTCTTTTAACTCTTATAATGTTCTTTGAAACGGACTATTTTTCTCTGCCGGCTGCCACAGGAAATCCCTTCATATAATGTTTGTCATCACAACGAAGCTTGGCTGGTCAGATGTTTGTCACTAATGTTAAGTGCCCATGAACCATGTTGAGTTAGCAGAGCTGCTACTCCAGGGTCACCTGAGTCTGGAGGAGGGGCTGCTGTGTAAGTGTGCATTAGAACAACAATCCTGCACGCCGTCCGGTGCAGAGTCTCATGACGGGGCTCTAAGCGTGTAACTTTGAACATGTGTGTATTCTGTTGTGAACTCTGTCCTCGTAAGTTAAACCGAATTAAAAATCATCTCCTGCCGTCATGTGAGGCTCCTTTTGTTATAAAAGATAATGAGAGGATATTTTTATCCAACACAAACTCCACCCAGAAAGGACCCCGGCCAGGACTCGATCCGCCGACCTTCTCGCTGAGAGGCGGCAGCTCTACCAGCTGCACCACCGTGCTGCCAAGCTCGTTGATTCCCTCCAGACTAATAAAATCGGAGTTTTAAAACGGGCGTTTTCAGAAAGAAAAGGAGGCTGTTGCCAGGTCAGGTGATAAATCACCAAAAAACAACAAACTTCATTTCACGCTGAAGCTTCTGAGATGCAAAATGTGAAAACAATGCTAACTCAGCACTCATTCATTCTGCCAGCCCAGGGCTGGAGTGTGTGTTCAGACACTGACCTACAGCGGGCACCACCCCAGCAGCGATGACGTACGGCACACACAGGGACAACAGCAGGACGGAGATTACCGGAGCTGCCAGTCTTCGGATTATAAACTGAAGATCAATGTTGCGAATTCCGTTTGCATAAACCTGAGGAGAGAGTTTAAAGACGTTCTGATTAAGTTTAATTCAGATTAAGTTAAATCAAGATGACTGTGTTAGGAACACAGACCAACTCCTACTTTTCTGAATTCACAGTTTGTCTAAAACAGGGGTCTGCAACCTTTACAATCAAAAGAGCCATTTTACACCTTTGTTCACTAAATTAAAAGTGTTCGGAGCCG
>JARVGV010000001.1:66454147-66466691 GCA_031762435.1 Hypsolebias longignatus
CACACACACACACACACACACACACACACACACACACACACACACA
The DNA here is from genome assembly GCA_031762435.1 of Hypsolebias longignatus. NCBI lineage: Eukaryota > Metazoa > Chordata > Actinopteri > Cyprinodontiformes > Rivulidae > Hypsolebias > Hypsolebias longignatus. Next base: position 66,454,194 of record JARVGV010000001.1, read on the forward strand.
CACACACACACACACACACACACACATCTGAAAACTTTCTGTGAACAAGTTCCAGCATCTCTCTGTCTCCAGCTTGTCAACATACCAAACCTTTCAAATCATCTCACTCTACCTGTTTGTCTCTTCCACATAATCACTGTACTGACCTGGGAATATCTGATTGATCCAATCAGGAGATGAGATTATTTCAGAAGCTATAATGATGCAAACACTAACAGCCAACAGAAAGTTGGACATCATTTCTCATTGAACACAAAGTCTGAGTGACAAAACTCCTGCAAAACTTTTGTACAATGAATTTTATCACTCGCTGCTGAAGTCAAAGGTGGGAAACAACATTTTTGTGTGGGTGTTTCTGTCTATTTAAAATCTATCACATGAACCACTGGACAGGTTTAATGCTTACTGAAACTTTCAGGAAACAATCTTAGGATGTATTTCTTTAACTGTGAACTTCTGAAGTCACATTGTGATTGAAAATGTTATCCCAAACTTCAAAATGAGTGTGCACATTTCTTGTTTTGTCTTTTTCAACTCAATGTTTCAAAAAGCTTCAGATCTGGATGGCTCAATCTTAGTGGATTTGTTCAGTGTTGATGTGCTCCAAGGATGTGGAATGATTTCCCTCTTCCCATCAGATGAGCCCCTTCACTGTCCATTTTTAAAACTCTTTTAAAAACAATTCAATTTAGTTTATTTATATAATGCCGAGACACAACAAAAGTCATCTCAGGGCACTGAACAGGAACTTTCATATATAAAAATAATAATTTAACAAAAACATTAATAAAAAAAAATTGAGCATGATTTATGTGAGGAGCAGACTGCTTTGAGTTTAACTCCATCACAGAACTCTCATCTTGAACAAACATGAAGGCAACAGTGGAAAGAAAAAACTCCCTCATGAGGAAGAAACCTTTAGCAGAACCAGACTCAGGACAAGAGGCCATCTGCTTCAACCAGCTGGGCTTGAGAGGAACAGATACACAATGGCAGGTCAAGAATCACATGTTAAGATAGAAACAGTATCAAATAAAAACTATTCAATTTTAACAATTCATTTAAGGAAATGATGTCAATTTGTCCTCTAGTAGTCTAAGTCTAGCAGCATAACAAGCCAACGCTAACTATAGGATTTATCAAAAAGGAAAGACTTTAAACTGGACAATGTGTCAGCCTCTCAGACAGAAACTGGAAGTTGGTTCCACAAGAGAGGAGCCTGAGAACTGAAAGATCTTCCTCCCATTCTGCTTTTGGAAACTCTACTGTAAACCTGCAGTCTGAGAGTGAAGTGCTCTGTTAGGAAAATGTGGAACTATAAGATCTATAATATAAGATGGAGCTAGGCTGTTGAGAGCTTTGTAGGTTAGAAGTAAGATTTTAACATATATTCTGAATTTGACAGGGAACTAAAGGAGTCAGTGGTGCCAGAGTGGTGGTGCCAGTGTCGCACACAGAAAAGGTCTGCTAAAATAAAACGGTGGTTCTGATGTTTGTATCAAACTTATGAGTTAAACATACACTAACTGTAACACTAAGTATAGCTTGTTGCCTTCTGACTGCTCTGTGTTCATCTTCTAGTTGATTAGGTTCATTTGGAAGCTTTGGTGCACATTAATGATCAGCCAACAAAAACTCAAAACAGCTAAACTAAAACCGAAGTCTGCCAACAAAATCAGCATAAATGGAATAAATGGGTGGAAATAAAACAACCGTGAGTTTGCTGTGTGCGTGTGATTCCTCCCCACCCCCCCCCACATCAAGCCCTGCAGGCACCTGGTGTGGACTATTATGGCTGTTAAACACTCCACATTCATGATAATTCCACAAAATAAAGCTAACTACATTCCTGTATGTGCGATTTGTCAGTAGACTGTACTTTAAGTTAGTTTCATATTAACAAACATACAGACTGAAACAAATCAAACCCTGATTCTCACTGTGGGACATTGATCGGTCAAACGATAAGATGGTGCTGTTTGAATTTATGGCTACGTCCACGCTGTGAAACGGTAAGAGATACATACTCAGCCTCGAGGTGATGTCATATGCCTCAAGTCAAAGGTCCAACGGCTGATCCAATTATAAGCCTGTCATATACTGTACATGATCCAGATGACTGACAAGTCCCTCACTGTTTTACAGAGTTGATCCTCCACAAATCATCCAAGAACCTGCAGCAGCACCACAAACCAAACGGCTAATTGTAGACTTGTGATGGTTTGTTCTTTCCCAGCTTTCAACAATATTTTACAATAACATGTAATTATGCAATAGTCTTGTTTAAGGCCAAAAACAAACAAACAAAAAACCTGAATTGTGTTTTTGCTGCTTATAATACTTTAGGAATTTCACTTAAATATCCTTTTGTTTTAAGCTTGGAAATGAAAGTATTTTCATCTAACAATGAGAATGAATACAGAACAAACAGGCAACACATCTGTGGCTTTGTTGATTTGAATGTGTGTATCTGGAACCCCCACCCCCACCCCCACCCCACACCCCATCTTTCTCCAACCCCTTTGCGTCTGCAGGCTGAAAACTGCACCAGTGGTAATTGTCTGACCTTTACGGCAGTGAGATAGTCTCATTAAGCCTGATGGATAATGATGGCGCCTTTCCATGCTATGTGAACCTCTGTGATAATGAAACAACACAACAGCCCTGCTGCTTCACTTGGGGGTCACGGGAGGAGGCTGATAACCCGAAAGAGCAGCCCATCGCTGGCTAACGACAAGACCCGAAGCCCCTGTAAGTGTCACCCTTCTCTCCTGCGGCCATCAGGGAGTTGGTTGTGTCATGGCTGCACAATGTTCTCGTCTCCATTTTCACATTACTGGCTTTGATTTGAGACTTTAAAAGAAAATATAACTGAGCGTTGCTTTATTTACTTTTGTAAATCAGTGCTTTTGTTTGTTACAGACTCAAAACTTGAGACATTTTAATTTAGCTAGAATGAGCATTCAAAAAAATTTAAAAAATAAAATGATTGTTGTATAGTTTAAATGTGACATATTCATAAATATTGATTCCATGATTTACCAATTATCTTTGGAAAGGCCAACAACAACATAAAGTCAGATCTTGTTGATCTTTTATTATAAAATGGCTTAGCCAAGGGATGCTTCAAATGAACTGTATGAAAAAAAAAAAAAAAACAGCCTTTAAGGAGTAGTCAGTCAAATGTCAGGTCCAGTCTATATTCAGAGTTGTGAGTGGAGCTTTAATCAGCCAGTGTAAATGAAAGCACCTGTGTTTGTGTGCAGAGCCTTTTAACGATTCCTCCTCACTATGATGGATCGTCTGTCATTAGGTGGGGAAGCCATTTGTCAAACTGCATCACTATGTCCAGGCCTGGTTTCACAAACATATCTTCTGACTCTTCAGTCAGATTATGTTCCCAGTATTAGTAATTGTCTGGACTCTCATTTACTCTTATTTCACATATAATTTACAAAAATGTTTCATGTTTCACAAAATAAAGGAGATCTTTTTCTCTGGTTTTTAACTCCCTGGGTAAACGTTAGCAGACAGTGGAGCCTCGTATGTTTTTTGCAGTAATCGAAGGCCTTGTTCTCATCACTACACATATTTTACAGCTATTTTTTTTCCTCCATCTACACCATACTAATAAGAACCCTGCAATAACCATGTCATGCCACCACGTTGCAAGACCTTTCTCATTAATGACATTAAAAAACAGACTTGCTAAAATTGTGCAAACTCAAAATGTCCTCAAATTATTATTACTTTTTAAACTTTGACATCATTTACCGGTACAGTTTCCTCTCAGTCATTTTTCATTTCAGCACATGACCAAATGGTGACAGGATTAAGATAAAGTGTGACTGTTTCTAGGACATCAAGTGATAGTGCATGAACATGACAAGCTGCTTCACTATGGTTTATTCAAAGCTCTGTATCACTTGTCTGCACACACAGATCACAAACAGTTTTGAATCATTTCCACCCAAAACTCAGTTTTTGTGTGCATGGGAGGTGCAAACGCCCCAAATATTGATTTTAAAAACTGTTTGAACAAGTGTGGACAGGGCCTAAAGTGTAAAACCAAATCAAAGTCATATCATTTAAATTATCATTGTTAAATTTAATCAAGTGTGTCAAGTGCGTTAAAATACTATAATTACATTTTTTTTTTTAATTCCGACTTCTTAAAAATCTTCTGCTATGTTTGTAACCACAAGTTAAACTTTCCAAACTCATGTCACTAACAGGATGAAAGGTGAAAAAGAAGAATTGACCTAAAATGGATAAATAAAAGTTAATTTTTGATTATTAATTTTTTTTATCCTTTTTAACTCAGCAGTGCTGAAACTCTGTAAATATGATAAAGTTGATTAAAAACTGTAGTAATTATGAAGTTACTCTAAGCAGGAGTTTAAACCAGACGAGAGAGAAAAAATAAATACGGTGACCAGTTTATTCATGAAAAATATCCTTAAAATTATATAAATTGTATTTTAGTGTATGAGGATATTTTCCAATCCTAAAAAAAGAAGAAAAAACAAGCAATGTGACAAACACATCTAAATGTGCAAAGTAACAACCTAAAATCTTTTTGTAACTTCTGAATTCGATGATCTGTGTTCGATTTAAAATATAGAAACCTTGAATTATAGTGTTTCTAAACCTTAATTAAAACTAAAATAGAAATATGTGATTTGTATTTTATTCTTTAATAATTCAGTTATGAAGCCCAGATTAAACTGTCCCCCCAGCTTACTTTAATAAATGAAAAGGTTTCACCCCAGTGCATTGTTGGTGTTGCTCCAGCGCATCACTCAGCTTCATCCGCTCAGCTCTGGGCTCCAACATGATGGAAGCGGAACGAGTCGCAGACATTTGGGTGAATGGGTGGAGAGGGGCTCGACCATGAGGAGCAGATTGCTTTTACATGAACCAAAACCAGCAGGGGGTGCTGACACCCTGACAACCATGGGCTGACTCCTCTTCTGCTCCAGATTCTGCTCAGCTCTGCTGAACCACCCGTGCACAAAGTGACACTTCCAAAAAGATAAGAAAATAAAAATAAATGCAACAATCAGATTTAGGGATTCATCTTTTTACTTTTATAATTTGATGTGACATATTTTTATATGACCAGTAAAGCAAATGAAACTTAATGTTAAACATATTTCGTAGAAGACTTTAGTAGAAAATGCTGAGATGTAAACTTGTTTTCCTCCAGTTATCTCCCAGCAGAAAAACTGTTTTGTTGCTCATTTGTATAATTTGTTAAATGTCACGTTTCAAATATTTCTGATGATGCCCCCTCCCCGTGTTAAATTAGTGACTACAATAATGATGACTATAAATTTAGTTCAACATTCAGCCATCATGTCATGTACGCTAATCAGCACTGAAATGTCCAATTAAATATGAAATAATAATTATTAATCTGAAACGCCCTAATTATTAAAACTCTATTGCTGTTCAGCCGATACTGTCTTCCTAATTAATCTTATAATTATTGTACGGCTGAGGCAGCACATATTACTGGTCCATAATTTGAATTATGAGATCTAAAAGCAGATAACATGATCAATGCAGCAGATTATTAGAATTGTTGTCATTCGTCAGAAAAATAAAATAAAATAAAAAATACAGAAAGTGATAAATATTCCAGTGTGAAGCTGAATTTTACAGACATACAGTTTGTCATTAAACTTTTTATTCTACTTTAGACATTTATTTAATTATCTGAAAAATCAAATTAATTTACAGCCACTCTGTGAAACATATTTTTGGGTGTAAATCCAAACATCATAAATACTAGTAGAGAAAAATCCTTGTAAAACAAGACATTTTAAAACCATTTTTATGACCAACTTGAAAAAGAGTAAAGCACAAATACCACGTTGATATTTTACGCTCTGTAAACAACATTAGTTACTTATTTTGTCTCATTCCGAATAAAATGCTGAACAGTGATTCACGTCTTGTTGTTAAAGTGACATGCTAAATTTATTTGGGTGCTAATAAAAAAACAACTACTTTTTAGACTCTTTAAGCATTTGTCATATGTATCAAAAATAAAACTCTTTAAAATAAAAACTGTTAATTTCTCTTTCATTCTGATAACATGTGTTCAAACCATGTTCTTTGGTCCGTCCGTTGGCCTATTTAAATCATGCTGGAGCACAAAAACATGAAGTGTTTTAGTATAAAATTAAATTTGTTCTTCTATATTCATATTTTTACTGGTAAAATTGTATTTCACAACATGATTGAATATTTCATGCAGCCACTTATTTATAGGATTATATCAGATCCTGAGTGAGACTTTCACAGTGCTGCTTTCTTGTTGCATCATAGTGTGAGCTCATGCAGTGCTGCTGTAAGGCGCTGGGGGGGCACAGTGAGTGCTGTGTGTTATGTGCCAGCTGTGGGAGTGGATGGGCCGGCGGAGCTCGGGCCAAGCCAGGCAGGCTGGAGTGGATCAGCTCTGTGATACTGCAACCCAGAGGGCCTCTTGCCCAAAGAGAGGGGTCACAAGTTCAACTCCCCCCATCTGCTGGGCACAAAGGAACCTCAACCTCCCCTTTATGTGTGTGTGTGTGTGTGTGTGTGTGTGTGTGTTTGTGTGTGTGTGAGAAAGAGACTAAGCAGCAAAGCAAAATAAACAAACAAATACTCTGAAAAATCCAACATATTTCATCTGCATGACTCGTTTTAGAGCCAGTAAAAAGCAGAATTTCACGTACTTGTTTATATTTTGAATTTCTGGCGTCTAGTCTCCGAGTCACTCGTCCTGTTTGTGTTCCACATCATTTCCAATCTATTTCAACATAGCTGTGGTGTGCACATCATCACCCTGTTGAAAAAGCAGCATTACAAACACCCCCCACACCATGTTTGTCTCCAGAGGGCAGCATGTAAAACACATCAGGACGTCTGTATATGTATTCATCTGTGGAGGTGGACGAGGCAGAGAAACAGCAAGAAGGGCCCTCCCCAACGCACTTTGTTGGACTGCCAAATGAACACTGGCAGGTTCAAAGCTGTCATCTATCGCCATCTAAGCACGGGCAGTTTGACTGTCACACGAAGGTGCCAAAAGGAGATTTAGAGCGAGTAATCCTCCGTTTGGACGCTGCTGTTTGGGAGATTTAAAAGTGTAACTTGAGAAAATCTCAAAAGGAGTTGCATTTAGGAGCTCAAACACTGTGAGCATGAGTTCATCCATACATGTTCATTAACTGAGAATCACTCTGACTCCGACTTTTGTCATGCAAGCAGCAGCAGCAATGTGTGCACCACCGGAGAAGTGATCGCAACGTGTTTCTCCTGTTTTCATCACTGTGGTCCAGTGGTTACATTGTGAAGTGAAGTCAAAGTCTGAAATCAGAAGGAGCTTGTGGGTTCTGCCTCCATGTTCAAATTGTTCTTGATGTACTTTTGTCACAGCCTTTGAATTCTTCTGAAAATATTTCCCATCTTTGACTAAAAACTTGTTAATGTGATAAATCTGCCACCCCACAACAGTAATTAAATCATGTTTTATTATTTGGGAGTCCGTGAGTAAAAAAGTGATGGCTTTATGCCTTCACTGGCCATATGCTCAGACCTTTTTAAAGCCTAGACTGATGGGGTCACAAGGTTCCTCGAGCGTAATGTGCACTACATAGTCAGACAACAGTTGATGGAGGGTTATACCATCTGTCATGCTTTGCTGTACCATCCTGATGGGACAATGGTGGGAACGCTTGCTGCCTGTCATTTCTAGGTGAGGCCACTTATCATCAGCACCTTGGCGGACAGGTTTTCCTGGTTATTTTTGGTCTGCTATGTTTTTTTTTTCTTTCCCAGAGGCAAGCACGCCCATCCATCCATCCATCTAGGATTGAACCCAGGACCTTCTTTCTGTGAGGCAGCAATGCTAACCACTTAGTCACCATGATGCCCCCCAGAGGCCCTCATACTGTTTTAAAGAGGACATTTAGAGAAGATTTCCAGGCATTAAACTTTCTCATTGAAAATGTAATTGCAATCGGTGAAGGGATTAAACCCAGATGCAGGCAGACACAATGAGATTGAGTAAAACAAAACTTTTTTATTTGATTTTATTATTAAATAAATGAAAACAAAGGGCTTACATGCAGCAACCACCATACTTACAAATCACAGGGAGAGGACTAAGACATTTGAGATGTGGTCAAGACAATGAATCGCTGCAGGAGTGGTGATCAGATGGTTTAAATGGAATTGAGGGGGTGGGGCAGTGACAGCACCTGGGTGATTAATCATGTAAGCAGGTGTGAGTGGTTACGGGACTGAGTCAAAACGTTGGGAACAGAGAAATTAAACATAACCCACACAGAGAAATACAACTTAAAGATAAATTCAAGGGTATAAATAAACAACAGAACAAACAGACTATGACGGATGCAAAGTAAAAATGTATCTAATAGATGTAACCTTGTTGCTATCATTTCCATGGCAACCACATCTGTAGATCAAAAGATGACAATTTTTCTGTAACAGGTTTAAGAAGAACCTTTGACTGACTCGTGACGTTTATGTTTAATTTAGTAAAAATGAGGTAGAAAATAGAAATGGAAAGTAAACTAGCTGAATAACTGTTAAATACTGACTGGTGAAACAGAGGAAAAGACAATGCTGTGTTATAAACTTCTAATATTTTTTTCCTCATTATTATTATTATTATTATTATTATTATTATTATTATTATTATTATCATTATCATACAACACATCAAAATAAACATCCAATTTATGTTTCAAGTGTTAAAGTTAATCAACCATTTTTCCACTATGGAGTAGACTGTTTGTGGAAATCAGTTTGTCCGGTGTCTCCTCAGACTGAAGAATTCCTTTGGATGAAGGACAAAAAGTCTCTGGAAAAAAAAATAGAAACCGTCCAGATGACCTGACTGAACATTGTTGGACTTTTACCTGGTTTATTGAGCATGAACTTTGGGGTTTACCCAACCATTTTTTGTTTTCTTTTAACTTGATGCTAAACTTCCTTTTCATTTACACTCCTTGGAACACCTTGGAGTCCTTCCAGAAAAGCTGGACAAAGTGGCTGTGGAAAGAGATGTCAGGGCCTCCCTGTTCAAGCTGCTGCCCCTGCAACCCAACTTCGGAACAAATGGAAGATAATAGATGGATGTCCAGGGTGTCCCCCACCCCTCGCACATTGATAGCTGGATATGGGCAACAGTGACCCCCCGCAACCCAAAAAGGAAGAAGCGGATAATAGATAATGGATGGATGGATGGATGGATGTAAATGATGACATCCTGTTTTTCAGCTGTCTATGATCATTTGGTGATTTTTTTTTATTCTTAAAAAAAAAAAAAAAAAAAAAAAAAGAATTAGCAAGTTAATTACTCTAAAGTACAACTTCAGTTAGCCTAAGGTAAAGAGTTTTAAAGAAAACCAGTTTATCATAATGGGAGACTTAGCTATCAGGTTATTGCTGTTCTAATTTTGTTTACAACAGAGTGTTTTTTTTGTTTGTTTTTTTTTCCGGCTTCTCCCTTCATCAGTGGTCGCCACAGCAAACTAACTTGCACAAAGACACTAAAGTTTACAACAGAGTGAAGATGAGGTCAGTAAATCTTTACCTAAATAATGATACCTTAGGGTTTTCTTTTACTGTTATGACTTCATTATCCTTTTATGTTTCTTATCTCATCTTTGCATGAACTAAATAACATCACACAGAGGCTAACTTGTAAAAAAATGCCACAACAGTTTCTAAAAGCTCTGTCACTGTGCAGACAACGCTGGAGGGAATCTACTTTTTTCATTGTTCTTTAGTCCCGGAAGTCACTGCATTTTTCCACATGACAACACAAACCTGCTAGGGACTAAGGAGCTGCAAAAAGTTGAAAAAGAGGGAAATAAAATGGATTTTAATACCTGATAATCAAATTAAGTTTCTTAGAGTGCATTGGAACCCCTGCACAGCATCGAAAAGACATAACACAGGAAAAAAGAATAATGACAAGAGAAATGAAACAAACAAAAGCCCACACATTGAAACAGATAAGCAGTGAATAATATAATGAACTTGTAACAACTCTGAAATAATCTCCTTCTCTTGTTTTTGTTGCTTGTTTTTCTTTTTTCCCCTTACTTTTGTGCTCTGTCTTATCGTCTTCAAAACGATTTAACACTTAGAAAAGAAAGGCATCCACAGTATCTATCCACTTTCAGATTATTTTGTACAAGTGCATCATGTGATTGGCAAATTGAACCTCATTTTAGGTATTTTCTCCCTAAACTATTTTTAATAATTGCAACTTTATAACAAAAAGAAGAAAAAACAAAACAACTAGTCTGCCGTTCATTGACTTCTGGGCTTTTATCTCTACACTGATCAGGCCACAGCACCAAAAATCAATCGGCGCAGGGGAGAACTTGCTGTTTTAGTTCTTCAAATTTAACAAGGTTAACACATAAAAGTGATTATTTATGTGCTCCAAATTAGAGCAAATGTGTGTCTCCATTTTCTTTTACCTTAATAAATTATATTTAATGTTCAAAAAGCTTATATTAATGTAAATCATAAATAGTATGAGTTCCCTTTTGCCAGTTCATCACTTTTTGTCACGCACCTGTATCTTCTGAGAATGTAGTCCTCTCAAATTTGATCTGCTAAAGTTACATGAGCTGAATGAAGTTCATGCAACTCTGCCATCCTTCACGACTGTTGACCTAGCCAGTCGCTGCTATGCTAGCTGTACCTGTGAGCAGGTATTCAGGAAAACTCATGGCTGTGAAGGATCAGCCAGTGGTCGTGAAGGTCCAACCCACTGACGTTGGTTGACAGCTAAAATTGTTCTGCTGAAAAGTGGCATTATGAAATAAATATGCTATAATGGAATAACAATGATGAAATAAAGAATCCATGAAAAACACAATTATGAAATAAAATCACGATTATATATTTTTTTTCTTATTTCATAATGCTTTATTTATTTATTTATTTATTTATTTATTTATTTATTTATTTATTTATTTATTTATTTATATAAATAATGCATGATGAGGAATGCAATATAGGAAATGCAATGCAGTTTGTAAAAAGCCTTTTACATCGTCTGATAATAGTCCTCAATCTCATAAACTTTAAATCTTGAACTTTTACCCACAGAAATCTGTATGTATAAGTGAAGGTTTAGTGAATATGTGCATATAGTTTACTGTCATTTATGCTTTTATCTTGGACATTCTGCTTTTGTATTAAGCTGCAGCACTGTGTGGACCACACTTCCCACCATCTGGTCAGGCTGACTGTTAATCCTCTCCTCTGTCATTCACTCCTGCCCCCTCAAGTGTCACTCGGCAGCCTGGTCGGCACTGTGGCTGTGAAGCAGCAAGATAAAATTATCATCATAAACTCTAATTACCGAGGTTAATAGTTGACAGTTGCAGTGCAAATACTTCAAGGGTCCTCAATTAAATCTTTATTCAATGAAGCAGTCTCAATGAATGCAAAATTGCACCGGGAAAACATGCTCATGCTGGCAGTGACACAGAACACAGAAAAAGGCTCTGAAGATTGAAGCTCAGCATATTCATGTTTTGCCACCAACAGCCCCTTTTAAAGCACACTTGATGCATCTCGGCTTAGCATCTTATTTGATCAAGAGACTCGTTCAGCAAATGTACAAATGAATGCAATACAATCATACAAGTGTAAATGTTTAGCTCTGTCGATGAATTTATCTGGGTGACCTATATTGACTTCTCCCATTTAACTGGCAGTATAGCTTCAAGCTTTACCATGAGAATAAAGTAAATGCTTTCAAAGTCTTGACCACTCTTGTGAGGCTCCTGCCAAGTTATTTAGAATATAATTCCATTATTTACTGTGCTTTACATAGATTCAATGTTTACTCTCACTTGCAGCTCCCACAAGTTATGTAAAAGGTTAGTTACCTGAATAAAGACAACCTATATTGTGCCTGCTTCAGCATTCCAAATGGAGATCGATTGCACCCGCATGAGTTTTCATTGAACAAACAATTAATTTAAGCAGGATTAGTAGACTTGTCAAGACAATGCATGTTTGCAAATGTTACAGCTACTTTATTAAATGTTGGACTTTCTTGGATGCCTCCTATTCTGCATATAACCATACAAAACTTGGTATCTGGACAGAGAAACAATTTAAAATAACTGCAATAACTAGCCGGTTAAAAAAAAAAAAAAAAAAAACACTTAAAATGCTTAATGGCGTAAATAATTGCAAAAAGAATCAAAATAATTTCTGATTTGTTTTTCTTTTTATTCAAAAGTAGTATGATATATTTTCTGTGAACAGGTAGATGTTTTACTAGGTCCTAGTTCAGTTTTAATAACATTGTTATGAATTAATACAGGTAGTCCTCGACTTACGATGGAGATCCGTTCTCACGCGGCGTCGTAAACCGAATTTGACGTAAGTCGGAACGTACGTAAATACATATGACGTACCTGTTTTACCAAGCGCGTAAACCGA
>JARVGV010000001.1:66546975-66557771 GCA_031762435.1 Hypsolebias longignatus
ATGTGACAGAGCCTAGAACCACGTCTTCTATCAGGTGTAGATATTAAATAGTCCAGATCATTGACTTTCTTTTTAACAGTGTATGGTCCACTATAGCGAGCTTGAAGGCTACTTCCTTGAACAGGGAGTAAGACCAACACTTTATCACCTGGTTGAAAAGCTCTTTTCACAGCTTTGGTGTCACACCGTGTCTTCATTTTGTTTTGTGCAGTTTGTAAGTTATCTTTAGCTATCTCACAAGCACGTTTTAATTTAAAACGGAAGTCACTAACATAATCCAGTATATTTTTATCAGTCTGTTCACACAACCACTTTTCTTTAAGCAGCTTCAAAGGAAGTGCTCACCCTATCTCTAAGGGAGAGTTCAACTACCCTGCGGAGGAAACTCATTTCAACCGCTTGTATCCGCTATCTCATTCTTTCGGTCACTACCCAGAGCTCATGACCATAGGTGAGGGTAGGAACGTAGACCAACCAGTAAACAGAGAGTTTTAACTTATAGCTTAGCTCTCTCTTCGTCACAAATGACTGGTACAGAGTCCACAATATTGCAGATGCTGCACCAATCTATCTGTCAATCTCACGTCCATTCTTCCCTCATTCATGAACAAAACCTTGAGATACTTTGTACTTAAACTCCTCCACTTGAGGCAGTACCTCATCCTCGACCTGAAGAGAGCAATCCACCCTTTTCCGGTTGAGGACCATGGCCTCGGATTTGGAGGTGCTGATTCTCAACTCAGCCGCTTCTCACTCAGTCGTGAACCATTCCAGTGAAAGCTGAAGAACACGGCAAGATAATGCCAACAGGACCACATCATCTGCAAAGAGCAGAGATGGAATCTTGAGGCCACTGAACCAGAAACCCTCTGCCAGCTGGCTGCACTGAGAAATTCTGTCCATAAAAGTTATGAACAGAATCAGTGACAACGGGTATCCCTGGCGGAGTCCAACTCCCACCCTAAAAGGGTCCGACTTACTGCCTGCAATGTGAACCAAGCTCTCGCACTGCTTGTATAGGGACTAAACAGCCCGTAGCAACGGGCCCCCAATCCCATACTCATGGAGTACCCCCACAGTTTACCCCAAAAAACATGGTCAAATGCCTTCTCCAAATCCACAAAACACATATAGACTGGATGGGCAAACTCCCATGACACCTCAAGGACCTAGTGAGGGTAAAGAGCTGATCCAGTGTTCCACGGCCAGGACAAAACCCACATTGTTCCTCCTGGATCTGCCATTCGACCAACGATCAGACTCGTTTCTCCAGTACCCCTGAATAGACCTTAAACAAGGGAGGCTGAGGAGAGTTATGCCCCTATAATTGGAGCACACCCTTCCATCCCCCTTTTTGAAGAGGGGAACCACCACTCCAGTCTGCCAATCCAGTGGCACTGCCCCCGATGTCCACACAACATTGCAAATTTGTGTCACCTAAGACAGCCCCACAACATCCAGAGCCTTAAGGAAATCAGGGTGAATCTCATCCACTCCTGGAGGCCTGCCGCCTCTGGGCTTTTTAACTACCTTGGCGACCTCAGCCACAGTTACGGATGGATCAACCCCTAAGTCCCCTGTCTCAGCTTCTTCCATGGAAGGCATGCTGGTGGGATTGATTGAGAAGGTCCGAGAAGTATTCCTTCCACCTCCCGATGAGATCACTGGTTGAGGTCAACAGCAACCCACCTTCACTGAATACATTGTTAGTTTAGTGCTGCTTTCCCCTCCTCAGCCATCTGATGGTTTGACAAAATCTCCACGGAGCCAACCGAGAGTCGTTATCCAAGGTCTCACCGAACTCCACCCGCATCCGAGCGTTTACCTCAGAAACAGCAAAGGCTGCAGACCGCTTGGCCCCCCAATACTCCTCAGCTATCTCCGGAGTCCCACTGGCCAACAAGGCCCAATAGGACTCCTTCTTCAACTTGACAGCCTCCTTAAACTGGGTGTCCACCACCAAGTTCATGGATGGCCACCACGAGAAGTACCGACAACCTTGCGGCCACAGCTCAAGGCAGCTACCTCAACAAGTGAGGTGCAGAACATGGCCCACTCAGACTCAATGTCCCCCACCTCGGCTGGGATGCAGTTAAAGCTGTCCCGGAGGTGTGAATTGAAGATCTCTCTGACAGGATCCTCTATAAGGCATTCCCAGCAAACCCTCACTACACGTTTATGTCTATGAAGACTATCATTGATCTACGACCTAGGGCATCCTGGTGCCAAAGTGCACTTATGGACATCCTTATGTTAAAACATGGTATTTGTGATGGACAAACGATGACTAGCACAGAAGTCCAACAATATAACACTGCTCGGGTTCAGATCAGAGAGGCCGTTCCTCCCAGTCACACACTTCCAGGTCACACTGTCATTAACCATGTGGGCATTGAAGTCCCCCAGCAGAATAAAGGAGTCCCCAGCTGGTGCACCTTCCAGCACCCTTACCAAGGACTCCAAGAAGGCCAGATACTCTGAGCTGCCGTTTGGTGCATAAGCTCAGACAACAGTCAGAGTCCATCCCCGCACCCGAAGACTAAGGGAAGCCACCCTCTCATCTACTGGGGAAAACTCCAACACAGGCACCAAGTCAGGGGGCTACAAGTAGACCCACACCAGCTCGACGCCTCTCATCATGGGTAACTCCAGAGAGGAATAAGGTCCAGCCCCTTTCAAGGAGATTGGTTCCAGAGCCCATGCTGTGCATTGAGGTGAGCCCAACTATGTCTAGTCGGTACCTCTCAACCTCATGCACAAGCTTAGGCTCCTTTCCCACCAGAGAGGTCACATTCCATGTCCCAAGAGCCAGCTTTGGTAAGCCAGGGTCAGAGTGCCAAGGTCCCCGCCTTTGGCCACTGCCCATGGCATCACACACCCAACTTTTATGGCCCTGCCTGCAGGTAGTGGGTTCACAGGAAGACAAACCCATGCTGCTTCTTTGGGCTGAGCCAAACCGGGCCCCATGGGTAGACCCAGTCACCAGGCGCTAGCTGATGAGCCCCTCCCTCAGGCCTGTCTCCAGGTTGGGACCCCGGTAACCCACGTTCAGGCAAGGGACATGAGTTTCTTGCTGTGTCATGTCCATAAAAATCTTCTGAGACGTTCTCTCCAACTGCAAACTCGACGTCACTATGTGTGCTGATGCAATAAGCTGCACAGCATGACCAGTTTAAACCAAATAATGGTGTACCATTTGTGTATGAGTTGAACAAATCCATCTATGGGCTCAAACAATCTGGGAGGAATTGATCTATGATGAACCATGAGTTCCTGAATATGAATGAGTTTTTACAGAGCCAGATTGATCATTGTATCTACATTAATTCATCTGATAAAGGAAAGGTTATTTTGTTACTGTGGGTCGATAATGTAATTGTGGCCGCAAGCAATGAGATGTTTCTAAGAGAGGTTGAAGAAACTGAAAAGTAAGTTTAAGCAAGAAAAGTAAGTTTAAGCAATTTTGTAGGTCTCAGACAGGAAGTGACACAGGAGGAGAGCTTCAGCCATGTTCTGATGATGTTTAAAGAGCTGTTAAAATTAAAACATACAAGGCCACTGGCCGTAACAGGGAGAGACTGGATAGAATCGCTGCTCCTCCACATTGAAGGGTGCCAGTTGAGGTGGTTCGGGCATCTGATAATGATACCTCCTAGGTACATCCCTCGGGAGGTGCTTCGGGCATGTCCAACTGGGAGGAGACCCCAGGAAAGACCCAGTCAACCAGAGACTACATCTCTTGGTTGGCCTGGGAATGCTTTGGGTCCCCTCCGAAGACCTAGAAGAAGTGGCTGTGGAAAGAGATGTCTGGGCCTCCCTGCTGAAGCTGCTGCTCCTGTGACCCAACTTTGGAACAAACCGAAGATGATGGATGGATGTATGGATGGAAATATCTCAGTTACAAAAGGCCCATTCACAAGATGCCTCAGTCCAGGACTGAGACAAGTTCTGGCCGCCTTGATCCATTTAGAAGACACACTGTGGTTGCAAGGCTCATTCCTCTGATGTGCGTCTATGCCTCAGAGCAAGGTAGTAACAGGGCTGGTCTGGCTTATGTCTGAAAAAACAAACACTAAACTGCAGCTAAGGAGGGTTACCACCTGCTCATGGGATTAAACAGAATTATTACTGAGGAAATATCGATGATGAAGCACAGTACCTTTGTAGCTATTTTAAAAAAGTGTTAGCCACTTAGAGAATTGCTAAAGTGAGTTAATTTATTGTTTAGTAAACGACATGAGAGAAATGTCCGACACATTTAATGCATCGCACTCCACTTCAGTTCAGCTGAGTTCTGCTCCAAGCACCACACTTCATTGTTCCTGGTTGTTGCAAAAACCTGATACTATTTCTATCTCAACCAGTTTCTTTTACGGAAAAATGTTTAGTCTTTCATACAAAAGACTTCATCAATCTGTGGCTTGCCAACCCAGATAGCACACAAATACACCCCACCACACACACATACACCCACACACAAACACAGACACAAGCTAGCATTTCTAATCTTTTTATTTATTTATTTATTTATTTAACTTAAAATTTCTTGCATGTTACATGCTAGCCAAGATGTCTGTGTTCAGCCAACCTGCAGCTTCACAGGCTCCCGGTGAATTTGATATTTTTTCTTCCTGTTGTTTTTGTTTTAACTTTATTTTCTGCACCTACAATGCACATCCATGGTACCGGTATGACTGTGACATACTTAATTTTCTGTGTCGCAGCTTTGCCATTGTGCCATTGTGCCATCCTGCCATTGTGGTTCAGTCCTTCCAACCTCAGGCTCAGGCCTGTCATGGTGGCTGTCTCCATGATCCTCCTTCTGCCTGGATGGACTGAACTCGGACCTGTTCGGTTCTGCCGGGAAACCTTGGATGTTCTCTGTCTGCCAGACCCAGTTCTGGAGGGCAGTCTGGGAGGACAGCTGTTGCGGTCATTGTCACCATCGGGCTGCTGATAGGACCTGCTAACTAGACCTGCTAATGCTGCTAACAAGATCCTCCATCTGCCTGCACAAACTGTACTCTGCAGACCTGCTTGATTCCACGGGGGAATCTTGGATGTTCTCTCTCTGCTGGACCCTGTTCTGGAGTGCAGTCTGGGATGGCAACTGCTGCGGTCCTTATTATCATGCTGCTGAAGGGACCTGTTAACAAGACCTGCTAACTCTGCTAACAAGACCACGCCGCTAACCGAACCACACCGCTAACAGTACCATGGTGCCAACAGGACCATGTTGCTAAAAGAAACCTCAATGCTAACCAAACTTTGCTGCCAACAGTGTCATGCTGCTAACTGGACCATGTTGCTAAGATAACCTCACTGTCATCAGAACCTAGACTTGCCAACTCCTTGAAAAATAAATAAGGGACACCTCATGACAAGGCTGGCCGACCCCATTACCTTAACCCCTACCAGCGTGATGATTCACCCCTCCCTCCCCTCTGCTTTTCTTGCTCTGAAATGAACCTGAATTTAATTGGATGCATGTTTTTGAATGATAAAAATATGCATAAAACGTTAATTATTACACAATTTAACAATTGATTTTGAGTGCAAATAGAATTACCTGAGTAAAATCTTTCTAAAAAGAATTTTATCTTTCGTGAAAATTATTCTGTTCTGTTTGGCTTAAAACATTATTAAATAACAGAAAACAATAAGAACATTTCTGTAATGATGCATTTAGTGCAGACATAAAGTTAGTAGGAAATTTGTAAACAAACACATTGTGCCTCAAAAGCCATGAATTTCCACTTGTAGTAAAAAAAGAACTTGTAAACAAAAAGTGTCACAAACCAGGTTTTTGGATTCAAAGACAGCCAGACACAGGAGAACAAGAGAACAGTTTATTTATTTTGGTTGCAGGATGGATAGTCAAAATCAGCTACAGTGACAGATCCTCAGAAGAAGGAGGGAAAGAGTCATCCAGTATTAACAAGCAGGGGTCAAACACAGGGAGTCAGTGGTCCAAGAAATAATCCAAAAAATGGTGATCCGTGAATCGAGGTCATTACAGTGATCAGAAGGGCAGAATCAGACGAGGAGCAGGCAAAACAGAAAATCCACAAGACAAGGCGTGAGGTCAAAAATCCAAATACAGGGCATGAACATCAGGCATAAACAAGAACAAGATGGCTGGATATCATGGACTATGAGGTATAATAATTCAGCACTGGTAGAGAGTGAGCATGGAGCTTAAATAGAGAGTTGAACAGGTGCAAGGAATGAAGGCTGATTGCTGTGCTTAGGCTGAGTGGGTGTGGTGAACTGTTGACTGACAAGAGCAGCTGTGAACAATGACAGATGGTTGGGCAGAGCGGACTGAATTGCTTGGACGCTGCAGTTTTGGCTCAGTTCTGGAAAGTCCTTCTGAGGGGGGCCAGAAAATTGTTTTTGGCTGGACTGGAAGTGGATTGGAGATGGCAGACGGAAGTGACGGGTCAGAAAGCGAACTGGGTGGTATGGAAATAGGTGGAGGGAGATTTGAAGTGTGGGATATTGCTTGGAAAAAGAAGCGGAAGAAGGATTTAAATAGCAAATCAGATGACAGCGATAGTGTCAGAGAACAGCTAGCAAAGAGAACAAAAGAAGAGCATAGAAGAGCATTGGAGACTATTAAAATGTACAACATGATTTGGGAAAAAGGTCAACTTCCATCCATATGGAAACAAGCAACCATAGTGCCTATCCTAAAACCAGGGAAGGACCGCTCAGATCCGTCTAGTTATAGACCTATAGCACTGACTCCCCATCTATGTAAAATTAAGGAACGAATGATAACAGAAAGACTAACATATGTCTTAGAAAACAGAGAACTTTTGTCATAATATCAAAGTGGGTTCCGAAGGGGTCGCAGTACAATGGACACTGTTCTATGTTTGGAATCAGAAATCAGGAAAGCACAGACAAATAAAGAGGTAGTGGTCGCCGTCCTTTTTGACATAGAAAAAGCATAAGACATGCTATGGAAAGAGGGTTTACTTATAAAGTTGAATTCAATGGGAATTAGGGGCAGAGTATATAATCGGGCGTTTAAGGGTGTTACGTAGGAAAATTCAGGTAAGAGTTGGAACAAATTACTCAGATGTACATACAGTAGATAATGGAACACCATAGGGTAGTGTTTGTAGTCCATTATTATTTAATATAATGATAAATGACATTTTTTTCTCAAGCTGAGTATAATATTGTATTGGAAGGTCCATATATGCAGATGATGGGGCTATTTGGATGAAAGGTAGAAATATAGAATATGTTAAAAAGAAAATGCAGTCTGCAATAGATGAGGTGGAGAAATGGTTAAATAAATGGGGATTTAAATTATCAGTCACAAAAACACAGATTGTTTCTCAAGAAGACATAAAATTTCACCCGTTACCCTGAAACTTCACAATCAAACAATAGAGCAAGCAAAAGTAGTCAGATTTTTAGGAATGTGGTTTGATGAAAAACTCAGTTGGAACATCCATATAGACAAAGTCACAGACAAATGTAAAAAGATTATCAACATACTTCGATGTTTGGCAGGACAGGAATGGGGAGCAAGTAGAGCATCATTACACAACATATGTAGCATATGTCAGCAGCAGAAACTAACCTACAAAAGTTAGATAAACTACAAGCTCAGGCCTTAAGGATCATCAGTGGGTCATTCAGAACATCACCTGTGTCAGCAATGCAAGTAGAAGTGGGAGAAACTCCCCTGAGAATAAGAAGAGTCAAACTGATGCTTGCATACTGGGTGAATCTGCAGGGGCACAATGAAAAACATCCAACCAAACATATTTTAACAGATTGTTGGGAACATAATGAAACAAACTTCATAAGTTTTGGGTGGGTAGGTGATGCAAAAGCAGAAAGTGTTGGATTAAACCAGTTTAAGTACTGCCCTACGATTCCGTTATCATACGTCCCTCCATGGTTATTTCCCTTACCTAAAGTTAATATCAGTATACATCAGAAACTAAAAGAGAAATCAGAACTCCCGGTATGGCACATTGTCCAAAAGTACTGTGAAGAACACTTCTCTGATGATTTTATTTTATTTACAGATGTTTCTAAGGATCCTGAAACGGGGAGGGCAGGTTCAGCAGTTTACATCCCAGCCAGGGACATCTGTATCAAAAAGAGAGCATCACACCATTTATCAGTTTACTCATGAGAACTCTTGGCAATATTGTTGGCTCTGCAGTGGATAGAGGAGAATGAAATAAAACATATTGTTATTGCATCTGACAGTATTTCATCACTCAATAGTATTGCAACAGGCAAATCAATCCGTAAAGATATCATCAATTAAATTTTTATTACAACGTACAGAATAGAAATTAAAGGCTCAAAAATACAATTTATTTGGGTTCCGGCACATGTCAATGTGGAGGGAAATGAGAAAGCAGACATACTAGTTAAACAAGCAATCAAGAGACAGACCATAGAACTACAAGTCCCACTTTGCAAATCAGAAATTAAACCATTCAACAAGAAATATACACAAACTGTTTGGCAAGAGCACTGGGATCTACAGCACACTGGAAGACATATGTACAGCATACAAAAACACGTTGGGTTAGGAAGGACAACAAAATGAAATAGGAAGGTAGAAAACTTCATCACTCGACTCAGAATAGGACTCTCAGTGTAGGGTTTCTGGGTCTGGTCCTGCATGTTGTGTTTTTCCTCATGTGTACCAGCCCCTCCTCCTCCAGTGAATCCAACACTGTCACACCTGTGTCTAATCCTGATCACCGCAGGTGTCTGTCATTTCACCTTGTCAGTGTCTGTATATATTCAGCCCCTTGGTGTCTTGTCAGTTGTCTCTGGATTGTCCTTTTCATAAGGCTTCATGATCGTCTTCCCCTCCGTGTCTCCTCCATATAGTAAGTTTGCTGCCTCGTCAGCCTTTTTGTTTATTATTTAAATAAACACTTTAACTTATTTTACTGGAGTCTCCTGTTATCCTGCTTATGGGCTCAACACACACAGGCGCGATCGTAACAAAAAATGGCTTCCTTGTATTCATCACATTTGAGCAAAAACCATGTATCTTTATTTTCATATTTTTATTTATAATAAAAATAAACTCCATTTGTCATCCTATATAGATGGATATCCATTAAAAGTATTGAAAAATGTGTGATTTAATCTTATAAATCATTTAGTATCCAGCATGATGCTATGAACAAGTTATGTTCCTTATTTGATCTGCATAAGTACAGCATTTTCTTTAAACGGGAATCAAACCATAAAAATAACTTCATTTATCTGTTTAATTATGTGACCATACACACAGACAAAATAGATTTGAAAATACAGTATAAGATTTATATCTGACAACCGTGTGAAGCTGAGAAAAATTGGACTAAAATTAGCTTTAAATATTTACATATTTGTGATAATATATAAATAAGACGTGTCTTAAGATCAGTGAAGCCCATTCTCGGATATATTTTTTATTTAATTATCTTTTCTACCTCTGGTTTTTCCCTGAGGACGATGTCACCATTAGGTCCTGTTTATTTGCACTTTCTTTCTCAGGCATTCCTCCTCCATGCATGAGTCCTTGAGCTGCCATTGGATGATGTGAAGTGAAGCCATAGAGCCAAGGCCACTTCTCACAAGTTGGAATGACCCATTAAACTCTACTGGGAACTGCGATCAGAAACGTACTGGTGATGAGAACCAGTCAGAGAGACTTTTTTGTGACTGAGAGAATAATAAATTTAAAACTCTTTAGGTCTTCAGATGTTTCATGTCTGTTTATCTAGTTATGATATTCACAACTTTGTCAGTTTGCAATAATTTCATAATCAGACTTTGTGCCCGTTTGGGTTTATTCAGTGCACATATTGGTAGATTATCACTGATATATTCCTTAGATAGAGAACTTTACCAATTGGCTTTTCGGTAACAATTTACAATAAGGTACACAAAATTTGATTTACTACTAGGGAATTCCACAGGAATGAATCAGGAACAAATCAGGAGCTAATAGGTAGTTAACCAGTGCTTACTGTGAAATGCACAGCCAAGCCATATTAGGGGACTACTGGTTAGTTACCTGGGAAATGAAGAGGAACTAATCAGGAACTAATGGGTAAGTTACCATAGAAACAAAGAGAAATGCATCAAGAACTAATGGGTAGTTAACTAGTACCTACTGGAGAACACACAGCCAAGCCTTAGGGGACTACTGGTTTGTTACCAGAATCAGAGGATACATTCTCCATTTGGGTTCTGAACAAACACTGCACCAGTGAGGTCACAGCTCGTAATTGTCAAAAACCTGTTTCCTAGTGATTACTGATGATCAATTTCATAATCTTGTACTGCTAACTATGTCTGACTATCACTTACTAAATGATTGCCTGGCTATGGCTAAAGCATGGGATCTGTTTTCACTGTTACGCTGATGATAGTCAGATCTATATGCCACTAAAAAGGAAAGATGCCTCCTCAATCAGGCCACCTCTCTTGTGTCTTGAAGACATCAAAGCTTGGATGTCTTTAAACGTCTTAAATTTCAATGAAAAGAAAACAGAAGTGATGGTGTTTGGTCCTAGTGGTTCTTGTGAACCTTGCCCTGTTAATCTGGGTCCTCTGGCACCACATGTAAAGAAAACTGTTTCTAACTTGGGTTTTAAAATGGACAGTAATTTTAAATTACATTCCCAGATTGGAGCGGTGGTCAAGACCAGTTTTTATCACCTCAGACAGCTGGCTAAGGTAAAGCCCATCCTCACAAAACAGCAGCTGGAAACAGTAATCCATGCCTTCATCACCTCTCGGCTGGATTA
>JARVGV010000001.1:66981426-66991775 GCA_031762435.1 Hypsolebias longignatus
ACATAGTTCAATGAGACAAGATATATATGTTGTGCCATTTTATGCAAAGTTCAAATATCATGTCAGTTGACCTTTAAGCCCACATGACAGGGAAGTTAGTTGTTAGATAAGAAATAGCGGGAAGAAAATTAAGTTATTTTTAGTTATTTTTTTAATTTACCGGGTATTTATTTATTTATTTTGCATTTTGTTTAGTCAAATATAATGAATCAATGTATTTTTGAAGCTCTTAGCAGAAATCTATCCTCCTTCATGACACATAGTAAATGGCTTCCTGGAAGCTAATCTTCAAACTTTTACTGCAGTTGAGTGTTTGGACAGTGTAAAGATGATTACAGTACTGGAAAACAATGAATGAACTCTAGTGAACCAAGAGTATTACCGGTACACCCAAGTTTCCAATAAATACTGTACTGTAAAGTTGACTGCAGGCTGACTGAACCTCTTCCTTTACGGATCAAAATGAGCAGAAAGTGTCTTTTTTCCTTTACTCTTGACATTATTTGCGTTACCTCAATGGAGTTTGAGTCGTGCAAAGCACAAATCACATTTCCTAACTGGATTCAGTCAACACTGACTCATCTTTACTTCCCACAGTCAGTTTTACATCCTTGCATTGTTTAGTATGCAGCAGATTGTTTTGTAATCCTTCTGTATATATTTCTACTCTGAAAGACTGAGTATGTCAACATACCAAGTGCTAACATATTCACTAAAACAGATTTATTACTCAAATATGAGAAGAAAAAAAAATCAGCTTTTCTGCGTGTTCGGAGGACCCAGTGGCCTTCTGAAACAGATTTTGTCCTGTGGTGATGATTTACAGCTTACAGAACAGAAACCTGCAGCTCCGCACACAAGGGAGCCTCTGTGCAGCTTCAACGTGCACTCACTGACATTGTGTTTTTGTTCTTCCTGTCAAAACTAATAAATATTAAAATTCATTTACAGACTCATTACGTTTCCCTGTAAAAGAAAATGGACAAGAGTGCTTTGATCTATTGGTTTTCAGATTTCCACAGATTGCACGTTTGCATTTGTGCCTAATTTGTATGTTTATGTAGATGCATGTGTATGTATGTTTGATGCATCTCACCACATGGGCTTGCCTGGCCTCTTCTATATAGTGAGTGGTGATGATGACGGAGACTTTCCCCGTCTTCACAATCTCCACCAGGTGCTGCCAGATCCTAGAACGAACACCAGATAAACATATTAAACACCCCCCAACGTGCATGTTCTCCTAAATTCTCTGACAACAGGTTCATTGCCAGATGTCTCATCTGACCTGGATTTGTGATTATACACTGAAGCAACACTACCCGTTCCAAACATCGTTAAAAAAAAACCCGGTCTTATCCTAGTCGAAATGTAAAAACAACATTTCTTGCAAACCAGCCTAAACATGGGTGCATATAAAAGTTACATAAAGTTATCTGCCAGAGCTGATGATCTCTTGCACTATCTGGGAAAACTCTTTTCAGTAGAATATCCTGAGGGCACTAATGAGCTGTGCCAGCTGTGCAGACAGCAAGCTGTAAAACCATTAACCTGAAATGACTTCAAAGATAAATGTCATAAAAAACAGAGCTGACTGCTATAGTGTGTGATGAACGTTTATTTACATTTGATAGGTCATTTAGAAATGATGCCGCTCACATTTTGACTGTCAATATAAAATATAACCACTGCAGAAGAAAAAGTTAGAAAATCAGTTGCCATTACATTTCTCTAAATACTCACATGTTAATATCAATCAGTATTATAAAGGAAGCAACACGTGTTTGTCAGTGAGATATGAAGTTGATGGGTTTCTGCTGTAGGTCACATTACAGCCACCTGTACACATTTTCAACTATTCCTAAAACTTGTCCTATTGTAAATTATGGGGATATTGTTTCTGAAGAAGTTTCATCAGACCAAGTTCACATATATTTTTTCTCTAGTGGTTGGACCCAGAAATGCAGACAACAAGGAGGCTGGGACTGAGGTGTCTGTGGGTGTCTACCCGGTAATAAGAATGGGGTACAGGTGTGAGTGGGAGGTTAACTGTGGAAAAGTACTGAGGAACGACTGGAAACAAATCTCACAAGAAAAAAACTGTAAATGTAAGCAGAAGGCAATATGGAGAACCCAGTGGTTGCATTATGTAAAACATCTATGGTATTATTAAATCTAGAAATGTCAATTAACACAAAGAATACTAGGATTGTCAAATATTTAGTTTTCCTGTACAAAACATGTGGTCATCCATTAAATGAAGCTACTTGGCTATATAGTGAGTGGTGATGATGACGGAGACTTTCCCCGGTCCTGTCCCCTGTCCTTCAGGTACCGGATCAAAATGAGCAGAAACTCAGGACTATCTGGGTTTCCATCAGATTTTGCCCACAATCAAATTTCTTTTGAAATCTTTTCGCCTCGGAACTTTTCAACAACTTATCAAACAGCCATCCTTCTACAAACGTAAGCATTACATTGATTTACTGAATTTGTCAAACATCATGTCTGTTGATCAGTCCAGTTCACAATCTAGTTTATGTGTAATTTGGGACTTCCTTTTATCTAAACATGTTGCCTCTGTTTTAAAAAGGGTTCTGGGAAATGAAATGGGCCAGGGGCTGTGAACAACAGTCAGACCTGCTGTGTGACTCAAAGATACATACTTGGACCTGAGCACAGGGTCCACTCCGACTGTCGGTTCGTCCAGGATGAGCAGCTCTGGATTCTGCAGCAAAGCAGCTCCGAGAGACACTCTCCTCCGCTGTCCCCCACTGAAGACAAGAAGCAGAATCAGTCAGAGGAAGTCAGGGTGGAGGAACCCTCATCGATACTCCAGACTGTTTTGTAACCTTATTTGTGCATGCCACTCAATCCACAGGGTGGTGGAAAGGTGGGAGCCAAAAGTAGCCAAAACAAAATGTTCAAGACAAACCTGCTCGACAGGACAGAAGCAAACAATAGCTGAGGTGAGAATACTCTGAGGGGACATGGTATAATTACACCAAAAAAACAAAAAAAAAACTGTGGGGGTTCGTGTATGATGATTAAAAATAGACTTTCTCTGGATTAAAATAAAAGTATATGATCTGAAAAATAATCATTTTGTCACGATGACTTGTTTAACATGTTCATACCAATAATGTCATTCATGTTACAAGCAGCTGGGACTTTCCCATGTAGGGCAGGAGCAGAACATGAAAAACACTAACAAGACTGTGGCAACATCATTTACACAAGTTGTGGAAAGCTCTGAATGTGTTTCTATCTTAACGGCAAATTTTCTAAAATGTGTATATTGTTTTTTTCCCGAAGGAAATGACGATATTAAACACTGCTACAGAGACATGGCCCTCTGTTAGTAAAATGTGACTAAAGTCATCAAACATTTAAGTGGATGACAGTAATCACAAATCCAGCTGTGAGAAGTAGGTACAACCAATCAACAAGGCACTTTAGATACAATGTTTGAGATTAATAACTTTATAAAATCTTATAATTTTGTTCTGGATGATGATGCAAGGCACGTAAGGCTAAAGGTGGAGTGACAGCCTGTGATGCAACAGAAATTCTTGCTTGGTTACATATGGTGCAGTACTATGCTGAAAGAAATGGTAGGCACTGCAGCAACTTCCATTATTCATTATATTCAGTTAAACATTTTGCCCCAATGACAACAGAAAAAGCAAGTGAAGTGTTGCCAGGTAGATTACTTTGAACTACCGGTAGATCTTAGGGGTAAAAGTAGTTTTGAGTGGCTGACGAAAATGGGCAGCTTCTTTCATTTCTATGCTTATTCAGTGTTTGTTTGTTTGTTTGTTTGTTTTTTCCATCTCGCTCCTAAACTCGGGGGTGGAGATTTGTTTAAAATATTGTCATGGCTAAAAGGACTGTTTTCGTACCAACACTGGTGCAAGTGCAATGGTCGTTAGATGGCAAATAGCAATGACATGATTTTATTAGACGTTCCACTGCCTGCTTATCAGACAACCTGTTTTGTTGCTATGCTGCCTCCAAAGAGGAACAATTTGATTTTTCTCTGTATGGATATATCATCAAGGATTCAAAGTCTGGAGAACATCATGAACTGAATCAAACCAGAGCCTTGCTCCTCCAAAAACACACACTTATTTTTGTTTCATGAGGATTAAATGGCTGGATTTTTTTTACAAGACCTAAAAATTTGGACACATTTGGAGTATAAAGATGCATTTAGATGGTCAGCCTGCCTGTAGGATAACATATTTTTGTGTTTTACCTGAGATTTCGGACCAGGCTCTGCTTTTGAGGTAGATGAAGGAAATCAATCAGGAAGTCCATGCGCGCTTGGGTTTCCTTCGATGTCAGGCCATGGATTCGGCCAAAAAAAATCAACGTGTCGCTGATGGTGAACTCGTTGTACAGCGCTAGCTCCTGTGTCACACAAACATAAGTTTGCTACAAGCTATAGGAAGCATGGCTGTTTTGCTTTTCAGATTTCTTTCAAAGAAATAATCCTGCAGATTTGAAATTGTACCGTTAATAAAGCCACATGAACATTTATTACATATCATATTTATGTTATGTATACACATAGCATATTCACATGATCTACATTACTGTGCGTTTCAAGAAACTTCCTTTGTATTTTTTCATCAGACAGCAGAGACAGAGCAGCACATATTTCAGGTGTAACATTCCTTTCTCTGTAGGTAAGAGGTCATGTCCTGTTGGATGAGTGTGATAATGTTACACATAGAAGGACACATAGCGAGCGTGTTACTGACCTCGTCACATGGCCTGCCAACAAAGGTTAGATTACAGAAGCCCTGGAGGAAGAACTACTTGGTTGTGAAAGAGCAGCAACCTGACATGATTGCTGCCTTTATATACAAATATTATTTTACTAACTGGATGCACTGTTTTAATTGTCCACTTGTTGATTACCTGTGGCATGTATCCAACCATTTTCCCTGGTACTTCGTGACCAGGAAATGCAGGTGGCTTCCCCAACACGGTGATGTGGCCTCGTGATATCTTCAGCGTTCCCACGATGCATTTTAGAAGAGTTGTCTTTCCACATCCACTGGGACCCAACAGCCCATAACTAGTAAAAAGAGGAACATGTCACATTAACCATAAACAGTCTTAATTAGATTTCACAGATGCATCTGAAGAAAGAATGTTGTTCATATCACATGAAGAAGTTATCTGACAGGCGACTGGCTGATCATGTTTTAGAAAGTAAAATTTCTGAACAGATAGCAGCTTCTTCGCCTGTGTCTGCCATGGTCAGATTAGATCAAAACCAGAGAAATATTTTAAAATATGCAGACAAAACATAACTGAGGAGATTCCTGAGAATTTGATTGTCTAAATTACTCAAGTTGACATTTTATCCTAATGTCCTAGCATCAGAACTATTCATGTACAGTAATTGTTTTTAACTTTTATTAGGATTATTTTGCCATTGAAAATTCAGAGATTTTCCACAGAAGCCTATATGAACAAACCCACTAACGTTGCCTTTAAGACACTTTAACATTGTAACTGTTTGGTAGAGTTTGGTTTAGCTTCAGCTAAATTAAGCTAAACTGAGACAGAAATTGAAAGTGTCAATCCTTTGTCTATATTAGAGATAAGTATTATATACTGTATATTATATTGTTTTATTGGTATGTTCTCAGAGTTTCACCGACTGAACTTAAACTAACTTTTCAAGTTTAGAGTTAGCTAAAACTAGAAAAACGATAGCTCTTTTACAAGTATCAAAAAGCTCAGTAAACTTGTCCATTCCTTGAATTCCTTGGCATCTTAGCAAAAACTCATCAAATCATATTTGTTTATAAAATTTCATGCAACCTCTTTTTAAAATAAAACCACTTGTTCAACTATATCTTACAGTATGAAAGATGACTGGGTTTTGTTTTACATAAGCTGTGTGACAAGTGAAACAATTGGTCTGTAGCAAGTTAAAGCTTCACCAGACTGTGACTTATCAGACTGATTTCTACAAAGACAACTAAATGGAAGCTGAGCCCTGTATGTGAACACTCCCAGAAGATTCAACCCTTCTTTTAATCACATTTTTACTTATATGACAGCTTGTCTTTATCATTTTGATCCAACCTGAACGATAAATTGCCAACATTGTTCAGGTGCGTTGAAATGCATGACGTGCAATAATCACACAATGCTGCACAGTACAGGGAAAACTGACTGTGCTGATTCAGTGAACATCGTGGCCTATAAACTTCTTGAACTTTGTAGGAAACAAACAAAAATCAGATTACACTGATCACATCTAGTAAAAAGTAGGGTTGTTGTTTTGTTTGTTTGTTGGTTTGCACATTTCCAGGAAAGACAAATAACTTAGAATGATGACATTCTTTTCATATTTATTGTTTTCTATTGATTTATGAAGAAAAAAACTGCAAAATGAACTAAATTATCTGTGAGCAAAGTTCATCTTTGTTCTCTCTTTTACTTTTGCTCTTGGTTGTCTCATATTAAGCTTAAGGATCTAGGTCAGGGTAGGAAAAGTCGAGCATGAATCAAAACGATGATGGTCTGAAATGACAGAGACAAACGACAGCCGTCAAACAAAAGACATGCATTGAGGCTGTTCTAGTGAAAGCTTGGCGCCCCGATCTAGTACATTACGTATTTTCTTTACAACGCTGTTTTGAAAATCTTTCTACCTTTTGAAATACTGGAATGTTTCTGTTGTACCTGCAAGGAGCAAAAGATGGTAGAAATATTCAAAGTACCCTGGCTACTTAGCAGAAAAATGACATGTCTGACGGGGACAGCGGACGGGCCTTCATGTCCCAGAACCTCATCCAGGAATGTGAACATCTTTTGCATGAAGAGAACGTCTCGTACTTGTACCTGTAAGTGCTACAAGGAGTAAAGTTCAGGCTTTATTTACTCTTCATTTAATAACCTTTATTTAACCAGGCAAATCCCACTGAGATCACAGATCTCTTTTGTAAGAGAGACCTGGGCCTGAAGGCAGACTAACATGCATGTTTTTGGTCTGTGGGAGGAAACCGGAGTACCTGGAGAAAACCCACACATGCACGGAGAGAACATGCAACCTTCTTACAGAAAAACACCAGGTCCAACCGGGAACTGAACCCAGGACCTTCTTGCTGTGAAGCAACTGTGCTAACTATTGAGCCATTGTGCTGCTCTTTATTCTATTCTTTTTTTTTTTTCTTTTTTTTTTTTTACTTGATGCTGTGATTTTATTGATAAGCACTCTGGCATTTTAAATGTGCTCATAACTAAATTTGACTAGACTATTTGTCAGATTCAGATTAGTGGGAGCAGCAGCACTCACATGTGTCCCTGCGGTACGGTCAGGTTCAGGCTGCTGAGGACCTTCAGCTTTCCATAAGAGCGGCACACATCTCGACATCGGATCGCAAAATCATCGTGTGCAGCGGGCAGAGGCGCTTCCAAGTCAGCTTTCATATCCTCGTTGTTCAGCTAGAAGAGAAAAGACAGTTTGGTGAAGGACAACCTTACAACAGTTTTGTCACCAGATATGCAGATTTGGTGTGTTCATTGCACATCCAATGAACATTTAGTCAGAATTTCATTCCACTGGTTCATGAGATATTTTGCTGACAGACAAACAAGTAAATACACACAGTCAAAGAAAATAACATGACTGTCTGCCTTCCATGGCGGCCGGCAAAAAGTACATTTAAAAAGAAACATTTCAATTAAAATGCTTTAAAACTGTTTTTGTGGTTTACAGAATATTTAACATTTTTGCAGTGACATAATCATGATCTGAGGATGATCATTACAATAAATGCAGACTGAAACCCAGTTTTTATGCAGAGCCTTTGTTTTATTAAACACATTGTAACTCGCAGCTCTTTGTTTCTGTCACTACATTTTAATTGAAAAAGCATACATTATATAAAAAAGGGGGGGGAAAGATTCCCAGCTTTGTACTAACTGTCCTAAAATGCATTAATTGAACTGCTGCATGTTTGTCTTATTAATTAATGCATTTATTATTTATTAATGCAGCTGTAGGCCTGCAGTCATTTTCACATCTGTCAGGAATTTCATCCATGTGACCAGAGTGGCTCCTCTGTGAGTCAGACTAACAAAGACTAACAAACTCCTATTGTGAGGAGCGATAGGGAAATCTGCATATGTATCTATGGTAGCTTACCTCAGCTTTATAGCTCAAACCCCACACTCTCTGTTCTTTGAATTGAGAAAGCTCCTCAGATGAGAAGCGAAACATCTTCTGTTACATTAACGTCCAGTTGTTTTTGAACTTGTTTGAATTTACCAGTCCTGGATGACTGGGAATCTTCACCAGTGTTTTGTCTTTTATAAAGCTCTTCTGAAAACTCTGCAGTGGACTCATAAAGCAGCTTGTGTCATAAAAGTCAAGGCTGTCTGTTAAAAGTCAAAAATCAATGTGCAGTTAGTCGTAGACCACAGTTTGGTGGGCTGGATCATTCAGGAAGTGATTGACAGGACCCGATCGCCCGGTGAGGCCACCAGGTTCACCCACCGGTGACTTCAGCTGCAGGCCAGTTGTTTTGATTCCTGATTGTTATTTTTGATAGAAAAGGAATGAGCAAGTTGTTTTGAACAGATCCTGTTAGATTGCTTTCATCAGTTTGTGTCCATGACACACTGAACACAACAAGTCACTCTTCAGAGGATGCTGATATTCTCCAAAGGCAAACTTTTTCCTCATATGGGGCTTCAGGTTCTGCTGCTCTCTACTTAGAACCTACAACATGTGAGGAGAGGAAGAAGCTGGTTTTAAAAAGAGATGAAAGATGTCATCAGTCGGTCCATGTGCTACGATGATGTGAAAGCAGAGCCTTCCAAGTCTGCATGCAGGTCACGGCTATTGTTTGTCCTCCTCAGCCGAGGGAGTCTAAATAACCTCGTAGACGTGATGAGTTCCCACTGGTGACTCGGATGAGGCGACATGGACAGTTATTTGTAACTTTCCATTCGTCAATCAAGTTTGTGAAAACACTTTTCTGTCACCTTGTTCTCCCAGCAGCTTGTGAAAGACTGTTGGTGCTGACCGGCCTTGTTGATCTTTTTACATTAACTTCATTTTGACTTCATGTTGGAAGCTGCTCTCAGCTGAAGGTCATGAGACTAACACAGGAAAATTGTATTGTCTATATGAAAAAGCACTTTTTGTGAATAGATTTAAGACCTCTAAAATGCAGAATATTCTCCACAGACTGTGTTGTCTCACACAAATGATATTTAATGTATTCAACTGTTACTTCAGTTCAGTCATCACTTGTTGGGATTATTGCAGAATACAGTATTTTACTCTTACCGTCAGCATGTAGTCAGAATTTATTTTCCCAGGCATTCTGTGTTTCTGCAGAACTGAAAAGGTGTAAAACTGGAATTAAATGTAGCCTATAGCCTTTCAAAAGTACAACAAAACAAAAAAGCATCGTTGTAATTCATTCAATTCCATCTATTCAAACTGAGCGGAAAATGTTGAAGAGTTTTAAAAACATGGATTAAATGTCTCAGTTGACAAGAATCTGCAGAGGTTTGAACTCCTGCCAGCGTGTGCGAGCAACCAACCACTGTTTCTTTAACCAATTTACTGAACTAGTTCAGGAGACAACTAATTTGTCTCGGTTGGTTGGATCTTTGCTTCAGCAGACCACAACCTCTAACAGCAGAAGACTTTTCCAACTAACTCCCTCCTTTAATCCAGAATCCCCCATTTCATTTCCCAGCAGGGAGATTAGGGGGATTGAACTGTACAGGAACAACAATAATCTGAAGCATTTGTTCAGCCTCACCTTTGGCACTACTGATCCTTGAAACAGAAGAAATGTTCTCAATAGCCTCTTTTCTAACCTCCAGTGGAGGAAAAGATCTCAGACTTGACTGGAAAGGCTTGAAGAAGCTGTGCACTCGAAGAAGTGAACAGAGTAAAGATGAGAGGTGGGAAAGCACCTGATGAGTGAGTCCACACGCACACCGGAGGAGGACGAGCCACTGAGGAGCATGTGAGCATCAGCTGACACAAACATCTCGATGCAAAGCTGAAGAACAGGTTCAGCTCCATGCTTCTCCAGAACACCGCCATTATTTAGAATAACGCTCGCGCGCGCGCGCACACACTTCTGTCTTGCAGGTGTGTAGGCTATACAAAATATTACAAAACATTTTGAGACACAGCTTGATTTTCTTGGTTTGGTCCACTTCGTCCCAAACGCTGATCTGTAAAACTAAACTGGGCCACACAGAGAACTGTGCGCGGACACCGGTCACGGCTGCGCGCGGTTCTACAAACGCTGACCTAAATCAAGAGCACACACACGCACGTACATAGACAC
>JARVGV010000001.1:67044464-67056985 GCA_031762435.1 Hypsolebias longignatus
CAGAGGGCTGTGGTAGCTCGGTGGTCTGTGGTTGTGTCAGGAAGGGCATCCGGCGTAAAAACAATTGCCAAATCTTCATGCGACTAGTTCGCTCTGGTGACCCCCTAACGAAGGGAGAAAGCCGAAGGAAAAAAAAACAGAAATTGATTCTATATGATGTTTTTCACAGATCAGTTGTGCAATCTCTCTTTTTTTGTTTTGTTTTGTTTTGGTCTCGTTGCTACACCACACAGTAAGAAATCATGACGGGTGTTTCACAGTTTATTTTCATATTTTCACGCCGTCTATTGCGTTAATTCGTCGAATGACCAGAATGTCTCATCACTATCACTGGCACAGCATTTAATGGCCATGAGGTATTTTCAGCTGATGCATTTCTCATCACTGCAGCTATGTCATTCATCTACTTCCTGTTGCGTTTGGTTTGTCGGGCTAATGATGGCATGGTAAAAAAAAAAAGGAAATGGAAAAATTACAAATGTGTTTCTCACGTTCTTCACAAAAGTGTATTTACCAGTATGAACTGGAAAATACAACAATTTATCATAAAAATGATCATCCTTTTATATATTAAGATTTAAAAAAAAAAGTAATTATGTGTGCATGTGGAGTTTTAAAATTGGGCTTCAAAATGCACCTAAAAGATTTGAATATGACTTTGCTGCAGACTATCGGCTTTGATGAGAAAGAACTAAGCTGAACTTACCGGTGTCCTCCCTCGTTCCTGGCCATCACAGTGATGTCATTTAGCTCTTCTTGTGAACCACTTAATTTCTTGTCATCCTCCTTTGACTTTTCGTTGCCTGGTCTTCTCACCACTTATTTCTTGATTTGATGTTATTTGGTCTTTCCAAATTTCTGCTTAGGATCCTGGCAGGATGTGTGATTCACCGCATCCTGTCAGTAAACTTGCACACGTCAGCCAACGCTTGGAATAAACCATGACAACATCTGTTTTCTGCGTGACCACTGACACTGTGCTGTTGTATTGACTTAGTTTTACTTTGTAGTTGAGAATTATGGTTGAAAAAAAATGGTTATGTAGTCATTTTCCCTCACCTCTTTCTAATAACTCATAATGCTTACCGGTAAGTTAAAGAACCCTATTAATGGTACCTCATAAATTTTCCAGCTGTCAAAGAAAGACCTGCAGATGTGATGTGCAACACTAACTAACAAAAATGCAACACTTTTAGCAATTGTTGCAGTTTTTTGGTGTTTGAAGTGGCTAAAATGTTTAATGCGTAATGTAAAATAGTATTACAATCAACAATAGATCACAACCCTTCACCTATGTGAAAGTTTATTTCATCAACATTGGTTAACATTTCGGATGATAGCATCCATTTTTCAGTCAGTACTTTATCTCTTTATGTCTATAGCACTGATAAGTAAAATGTTCATCAATAGGAAAATGTGTTTATTTCCCCTCTCCATCCTTCCATCCATTTTCTTTATACCCACTTCTTCCTTTCCAGGTCAATGGCGTCCATATCCAGCACTGTTCCAGAGGCAGGGGGCCAGGGACACGGCTCCAGTCCATCACAGGGCCACATAGAGACAAATGAGACAAACAACTATTACTCTCTCACTCACACCCAATTTAGAGTTACCAATCAGCCTAATATGCATGTTTTTGTCTGTGGGAGGAAACTGGAGTACCTGGAGAAAAGCCACGCAGCACGGCACAAACTCCATCCAGAAATGCCCCCAGCTGGGGTTCAATCCAGCGACCTTCTAGTTGAGAGGCAACAGCTGAGCCACAGTGCCACCCTTCCCCACCCCCCTCAATTACTGTACCTGCCTCCCTAAAATTGATTTCCTTCCAGCTGAAGGATATTGCTTTTAAGGCGCAGTGTCTACTCCAGTATTGTGATGAACTGGTAATTGCTTTTGTGAATGACTTGCAAAAAATATATCCCACCATACCACAAACATATGCATGTACATTATACATGTTAATAAACAAAACTAAGACTGCCCATAGCAATACAGTATATGTTAATTTCTTAATAAGGGAGCATGCACTTTGCTTAAACATCAAAGTTCATGCTCAGTCATCCAGGCACCAAATCCAATAATGCTCACTGCTCAGTCAGGTAATCTGGACAGTTTCTTTTTTGTAGAGACGTTTCACCCTCTATCCAGAGAGCTTCATCAGACTGAGGAGTCCCAAGTAAATGGTTTCCCCACTAAGCAGTACACTCCTTAAGTGGACCAACCAGTTTGCTGGAGATAAGATGGATTCTGGGGGCTGTCCTGTCCCCCGTCAACTCCTCCCAGGCAGGCAGCCACAGCTGAAGTGGTTCAAGTCATCGAAGTTCATGCTCAACTTTGAGTGCACTTAGCACTTTGCTAAAAGTTTTAAGTGTCCGCTTAATCGTCTGCAACAGGTTACAAATGACCTCAGATGTGGCTTTACAGTAAACTGAATAACAAAATCACTGGTCTTGAGAGAACTGTGCTGCAAATATAGCGTCCATTGTTCAAAGATCATTATGGTTTCAGTCAGCATTCTTTTCTCCCCTTGATCTTTTACGAGTTCTTTCCAGTCTTGATGCCATTAAATCAGAGATCAGACTAGACAAAACACAGTTCCCAGTATGAATATGTTACTCAACATCATCAGTTTGATAAATAAAATAAAACTTGATACTTTCACAGCAAAGTCTATAGACTGGTGCTGTTAATAAGTTATGGTAGTGTCCAAAAATAAAAATAAACAGGAACTTTCTTGTATCAAAATAACAGACTTTGGTTGTACACTAATACTTGATTGATTGTACACATACTTTGTATTGTATATTGTACATTGAATGAAGTTTTTATTGAAATTCTACTTATTTTGTGCTGAATTTACAGTTGTAATCCACAGGTTGTTTTTAACGGGAGTCATGGCTTCGGTTCATGATGGCTGTGATAAAATTATCATTTTAACCCAATGCACTTGTGAATGTATCAAAAAATGCACACAAAGTTATGAGAGAATATGCATCCCAACAAGTTCGTACCTTACCTGATTCCAGATCAGTCACCGGTAGGAATAGTTTTTCTGTGTAGCTATCCAAATATGCTATACCAACTTGGCATTAATGGAACTTGTCAATGTCCACATCTGCAAGCCTGTCACCCACTTTCCTCTGAAGCATGCACATTTCATGTTGATTGCATGTCAAAGCTGACTTTATTCTTTCCTTGTGCCTTTTTCTTGTTTGAGTGGATCTGATTACAGGGTAGATACAAGGTTTAGAGTAGACATTGAGGCTCGGTTGTGTTTGCACTCACAGTCAGACACATGGGAACAATTACAATGTGTGGGGTATTAGATCTTCTTTGTCTCTGTCTGGCTGTCTGTCTCTGTGTTTATGCTGGCCTTTTTAACTTGGTACTGTGTTATTAACTAAATATCCAACTCTTAAGCAGATTGCTGATTTTTGAGTTTAGCATTTCCTGCTCCTTTTTCCGATATCTACCATTTTCTTGTTGTGTCTTTAACTAGGTCTACAAAAAGTGTACACACTCAACTCTCTTGCTTGTCAAACACTTAATGCTTAGTGGTGTTTTTTAATTTTATTTTTTGTACAGTACAGTATATGGTTTTGAATTTGTGTTGTAGCTCAGTGGTTGAGCGCCACAGCCTTGTAATTTTAGAGTTACCAGTTCAAGCCCAGGTTGCATCAGGAAGCACATAAAACAGTTGCTAAATCTTTCATGCAAGTTCATCCACTGTGGCAGCCACTGCAGGAGAGCAGTATAAAGAAATTTACTTTTACTTACTTTGTTTGTTTTAGTTGATCTTGAGATTTTTAGAGACTCTATTTGGTTTGTGTCTGTGACCAGACATCTTATAATTTCTAGTGTATTATGCAGATAAAAGCACAAAGCTTATTGGACTGTGTCTGTTGACTTGTGACTTGGTAGGGGCAAGATTGTATTTTGAAATGGCAAAACATCAATCCAAACATTATTGCTGCTTCAAGGTAGTTGCTGAAAAGGCTTAAAATGCTCTTGCATTGCCTGCAAAATGTTGATTGCACAGCGTGTAAGAACTACGGTAATCCTTTATGTGCCTGAAATAGTACAAAACTTACCGGTATACGTTAGTCTGTCAGCAGTCTGTTTTCAGGAATATGCTTATGTGATCTGTTTATAACACATTTATATTTTCAGTTCAGCGTTTATTACAAAAAGTTGAAATTTTAGTAATTTAGTTATGCTTATCTATGCAGCAAGCTTCTTTAAATATGCTTTTTTTATCATAATGTTTAAATGTGTGATAAACAATCAAATAAATACATGTTTGCGTCTTGTTTAGTGGAATCATGTAAAGTTTCATAAGTAAAGGCTTAATTAAAAGACTCGCTGTCAAAGAAAGTCAAGTAAGAAGGTGAGCAAACATTTTGAGTGCTACAATGGCCTGGTGCAGCAATCAGAACAACATACAGTACTGTATATACTTATTTGCTGCATATCTTAGAAAACCAACTCCAAAGACAAGTCTTGGAGAAATAAGAAACTGCTGCTTTTTGCCTTTGGCTGATGGAAACAGATATGTTCCACTATGTCAGCAGTGTTGGCTGCTAACAGACCCTTAGCTAGAGCAACATATAAAACTGAGGGGAAAACCATACCATCTGCTCAGTACATTCCAGATCATTGTCAGACCTGCCCTTGTTGGCCACATTCCTTGAAGGAACTGCTGATACGTGAAAAAAAAAAAAAAAAATGCTTCCTAACCACCTTCAGTTGCCCTGTTCAGATAATGTGTTTGCTGTCTTTAATATATATTTAAATAAATAAACACTGTAATTGATGTTCAAATAATTGTTTGATTTCAGATGGAATTGCTGGATAAATTCCCAGTGGAAGGAGGTCAGAAAGATCCCAAGCGTCGAATCATTCCGTTTTTACCAGGTAAGAAGCACACTGTCCTCTTTGTACAGAAACATAGGGCATCTCTTTGTAGGTCAACATAAATATTAACAGGAATAATAACTTTTAAAGTTATGATGTTGCTGATTCTATTTTTACCTTAACTTTGTTTTTAAACTGTTCATATAGAATTGGCAAATCGACACCCACAACATCCTCATTGAAGTAGTTAAGTTATTTTTTTAGTAATTTAATCATGCCAAAGTTTGCCGTTTATTTCCATGTTTGCATATCTTGGATTTTTTTTTTTTCTGTGTTAGAATCCTTTTTTTAAGTTTCCTGACCCCGAGTTTGGTTTCCTTTGATTACCTATGTCAGAATTGCATACATTTTGCAGTAAATAACTTGAATAAGCAAGCAGATGGCTGAATGACGTACAAGTCCAAGCTTTTTGTTCAAATGTTTTCTTCCTATAATCCACAAACGTACATCACTGAAAGTTCTGTCTGAACTGAATTATTAGATTGTGTGAAACATGACTGGCTAAAACAAGAGCCTCATCTTTTCTTTCCTACCAAGTAAAAGATGCAGAGACTTGTTTGGACTTTCAGTGTGTCTGACTCACCATCTTTTGAATTCCTTCTGAAAGTATGCTTTTATGAGGGGGAGCAAAAAAGGCTAACCCATGGACTCCACCCACCCCCACCCCACACCAGGCCTCGAAAGGGTGGGAGGATGGATTTTATGTCCGTGCAGGTCTGGAACTCATTGAGAACTAAAGAAAAAAAAAAAAAAACCCCATACTTGCAAATGTTTGAACTCTGAGAAGGAAGGGAAAATAAATAGAAGTCAAATTTGGAGAAACTACAGATATCATTATCTTGGCATGTCTAAATTAAGTTCATGATTATTGTTTCTTCTTTTTTTTTTAAGCTTTTAAAGAGTTAAAGTCTAGATTTGATCTGAAAATACAGTCTACATGTTGTAAACCTGGTTTATATGGCAGCTGAGATGGGGTAAAGTTAGGGCAGGCGCCCTGGAACCAGAAAGTCGCGGTTAGGCTCCCAGCCATTCACGCATGTCATGGCGTCTCTGAGCAAGACACCTAATCCCTAATTGCTCCCCGGACACTTACATAGCTGCCCACTGCTCCACCTGGATGTATCTCAGGTGTGATGGGTTAAATGCAGAGAACTAATTTTGTCATTGTATGGGAACATACAGTGATTACAATCTCAGACGTCACTTCACTTAAGTCTTTTTTGTAGGGAAATCTAAAAAAGTTAAGTCTGGTCCTCTGGACATTCAAAAAACAAAACAAAGCAAACATATTGTAGAAACGTTTCGTCTTTACTCCGAAAGACTTCTTCAGTCTGAGGAGCTGTATTCAGCTCAGTCTTATAAATAGCACCTTCTTGTAGTGGATCAACCAGTTTGCTGCTAACAGCCAAAACCAGCTGCTCACATAATCATGGAAGACCATCAGCCTAACAATGGATCATTAGCACCCTGATGGTTGTTTGCTATTCACAGAGGGCTGATTGACACTAGCAATAAAGCCCCCAGTATAGCTCTGCGTACAGCTGTATAATTGAGCATGCATCAGGATATTGAGAGACAGTGATTCAAAAGCAATATAACTAATAATTTGTTTAGTATTAATTAATAGTCCCGACAGAAAAATAGAAGCTATACCGCTGCCTCGACTTGTTGTTCTAGGAACATGAAAACTTAAATAATTAACAGGAGTACATTCATTTATAGTAACAAAATCCTCCTGTTGAAGCAACATGTCAGGATGAAGAAAACACCAAAATCTCATCAATCTTTGGATTTGAGTCCACAACCACCTCTTTTCTATAAACTCTTTTGGGAAGTGAACACTGGTGCTTGGTGCACCCAAAGAGGGGGCCACACTGACCCCATTACACAAGCAGACATCTTAAATGTTTGCACATGTGGACTGAGATGCTGTTTGCAGTCGTTGAGCTGCTTAGCAGGCCCCCAAAAGCCCTGAGGGACCCCCTTTCTCCTCTTTTCTCTCTCTCCCCCTCTGCTCGCTCGCGCTCCATCATCGCCCACATGCTTTTCCAGAGACGTTCAGAGTGAAACAGCTCGAAGGCCTCAATGGCTATCACGTTGCTGCTGAGGAGGGAGGCAGCTGGGGAACGACATCATGAAGAGAAGACTGTGTGTGCTAATTTTCTTTTTTTTTTTGTGGTCTTTCTGCTTTCTTTTGCTGAGAACACTTTCCTAAACTGGAACCTTTTGTCATGAAGTCATCCTTTATATAATTCTCTGATCAATTCAGTTCAGTTTATTTATTGTATGTAGTGCCAAATCACAACAAAGTTGTCTCAGGGCACTTTACAGGAACATTCACATACATAGAAAAGCCAATTATGTCCCTATGATGGACTTGCGACCTGTCCAGGGTGTCCCCTGCCTCTAGCACAGTGACCCCCGTGACCTGAAATGGAAGACGTGAGTAAAGATGGATGGATGATAAAACAGCCTATTGTCCTGAAAGTGCAAGTAGAAACATGATGGAAGTAGTATCATGACATCATTCAGGTTAATTGTGGCTTCTCATGATAATTCTACATATAATAACACATTTAAAATATTTTAAAACATAATTTTAAACAGAAACTAAGAAATTCAGATAGAGTTCAGTCCGTTAATCCTGAACAACTCAAACTCTAACAGAACTCATTTTTGTAACAATTAGCACTTCAGTTATATCAAGCCATCTTTGACTTGTTTTATTTCTAACAACTTGTGCCGACATTTCTGTATTTTGCTTTGAATCAAGTTCTTGCAGAAGATTCGTCAGGTTTTTAACTCTTTAAAGCCTCATCATAAACTGCAAGTCAGAAGTGGAAAGATAATTTGACAGCAGTACGGACCTTTCTTATTGCAATTTAAGTGGGAAACCATCCTGGCACAACTAAAATCAACCAGCGACTCGCATGTTCTGTTCTCTCATTTTTATTAGAGGCAGAAGGTAAGACACACATTTAACTTCAGCTTCCTCACAGACCTGGCCGCTCCTTGGTTTCTACAACGTTCTTCCTTTCCCTTCCCGAGAGCAAGAGCTACATCCATTGTACATGTTGGAAACAGTTACGGTATTTAAAAAAAAATAAATAAAAAAAA
Source organism: Hypsolebias longignatus (assembly GCA_031762435.1). Taxonomy (NCBI): domain Eukaryota; kingdom Metazoa; phylum Chordata; class Actinopteri; order Cyprinodontiformes; family Rivulidae; genus Hypsolebias; species Hypsolebias longignatus. Next base: position 67,052,496 of record JARVGV010000001.1, read on the forward strand.
CGTACAACATACACTTATATATATATATTGTATACATATATATACAGTACATATACAGTATATATATACATATATATATATATATATATATATAATATATATGTATATATATATTTATTATATATATATAATTTTTGCTAGTTTTTGCAGAGGTAAAAATAGTTGTGTAAAAAAAAGGGTCCAATTCAAAACAAAGATTTCGCCTGATTTCTTTTCAAATTTTAAATACACAAAGAGGATAAAGAGGATGTGTTCAGGCACTTGTAAATGGCTCCAACGTGTGAGTTTGGTGTAAAAAAAAAAAAAACAAGATGGAGAGAAAAAAATTGAACGCCAACATGCAGAAACACGCTTTCCAATCTGATGGGCTCCGTCCCTGAAACATGGCATTGTTTAAGGTTCTAACAGAATGGTGCCGGTAAGTGCTAGTAGCTTTGGATGACTGGGGGAGATGTGGTACAAACACATGCACACCCACATGCACTCACATACTGGTGACAAGTGAGTAGAAAGGACAGGATGTATCAAATGGACGTGCAAGGAGGAAAAGGAGCCTTTTGGATTTTCAGCTACAGTGAAGGACATTTCCTCAGCCAAACAATGAGATTTTCAGCCGTTTTCTTTTTTAAACATCTCATCTTTACAATGACAAAACTAACATCCTGCATCCTTTTGTCTTTAAACAGTATTATTTATATTCCCTGTCACCTTTCAGACTGTGATTGGACGGTCGCAAAGTCACTGAACTCTCCCGAGTTTGAAAACCAACACAACCACCGCGGGCCCAAAACTTTAAACAGATTCTTCCTTAATGCAGCTGAGCTTTTCTCCAACATCTGACTTGACTTCTTTGTGCTTCTGATGTACCAAATCTGGCACGGAGGGAGAAGAACTTGCTGTAGGGCTGAGATGAACAACACACGCCGGTCACATGTGGTTTCAGCGAGTCGTCCATTGCAGCAACACACTTAGGGCCTTAAAGAAAAGAGTCAGACCTGTCCCTACTTCACAAATAAAAGCAGCAAGCTTGGTTCCATTTAATGTTAAATAAAAACATCTTTATGAGCCTCTCCTTAGAAATGTTTCTCTAAAGCCAGTAGATTCCTGAAAGTCACTCTGCCTTTGCCTTTTGAGAATTTAACTATTTAATTAACACATGATTCCCAAGGGGTTTATGCCACTGATACAAGAATGATGATCTTTTTAAGTAGATTCAGCCGAGCAGTTGCCATTGATTTCCTACATCCAATTTTTAGGGTTTGAGCAGAACCAACCCTCATTTTTTAACTTCTTGTGAATCTTAAAAAGTCAGACTTTGGCTGTAACATGTTCAAGATGACCTGTACGCTCATCAAAAATAAATAATAAATTTATAAATAAAACTTACATGAATACAAAACTGACATTAAGTCTCCCAAATTAGGGTGATCTTAAAAAAAAGAAAAACAGAACGTCCACAATTATTCACAAAATTTTGCGTTATGCTGTTCCATGTACAACCTGCGAGCACTTGGAGGACAAAGTTTAAAAGGAGGCGATTGTACGTCGCACACAAAATCACAGCCTAGAGCTTCCACAGTTAGAGGACGTGTTAAAATGGTACTTTTTGTTATAAAAATAATCCAAATCAAGTTTAATCCAGCAGCATGGATTGCTTGGAGTTGCACTGATACTCCTACTTTTCATTCCATCTTCAGAGAGAGAAAGAGAGAGAGAGACGGCCAAAATTCAGAGCAAGACTTTACATTTTTAAGGTATATAAACACCAGTTTTATTCTGTCCATTTTTCCCCCCCAGTCCAGGATGTGAAAAGATGGACTACTGACTGAGGTTTTGCAAGAATGAGGGAATCAGAGACTTAAAGTCTTACCAAATGAAAGGACACAAAAGTAAAAATTGGGACTGGAATTGTAAGACCTGGTACAGGGGTGCCCAGATGCATTCAGCATGCAGCTCCTTTTAAAATGACCAAGTGATCTTTGATAAGGCCCCATTTACACAAGAACAACCTCTGCAAACGTTCCTATTTTTTCAATGTTTATTGGGGGTAATAAAAAAATTTGAGGGTTTACACGAAAGCACAGTAGTTTCCATGTCAGTCAGACTGCCAGATAAGAAAATATGAATTATAGCACTGTGGCTTTAAAATGATAGTCCTTTGACCTGAACTGTCATATGTGCTGAGTAAAAATTTTCTAAGATGAGGTGTGCGTTGTGTTTGTTGAACATGTGCACAGAAAAGGAGTGGGTAAATAAGGCATTTAAAATGTATCTGGCCTCCCTGATGCTCAGCTGCATTCATTGTGCATGCAGCGTACACTTACCGGTATCTCTTTGGAACTGGAGTTTATTAGTTTGGCTCCTACATGTTGAAAAAGGATGAGTGACACAAAAAACACTCTGCTCTCTGCCATTTATTATAACTGTTGTTATATTTATTATAACTGTTAGTTATTATAACTGTTATATTTGTTATAAAAGTTATGTATTATAACTGTTATTTATTGTAATTGTTGTTATTTATTACAACAGTTGTTAAGCAGAAAAACTTGGGACTGCAGCCGCCTGGAGTGCGTACGTGCGACTTTGCACAAGGAGCATTTCACACCTCTGTGGGGGTTCCACATAATGAGGGCTGTTGTGTCAATGAACGGCCGAACCTCAGCAGAAAGGCTACAGTTTCACATCGTATAAACGGGGTCTCAGACAAATAGGTGTAGTGTCTGATTTCTGTTGTAGCTGGAGCTTAACTGAGCCGCCCTGATATTGGAATAGAAAATAAACTGAATGGCCACATGGACATGAAAGAGGAAATAAAATATAACAAAGAAACAATTCAAGTTCTTTGATGCTGAGTCAATGTACAAATACAACAATATAGAGTACCTGCATATGTGATACATGACATATAGGCTGACTATAAAAAAGGCCCCCTGGAACAAAGCTGCTCTCTCATTAGAAATGGAGCATGAAATGGCCACGTGGAGAGCTAAGAGAACTGCCTGTCATGAGGGGGAGCTTATCTTCCCAGGCTGATTAGAAAATGCACCAGCAGGTTTTTTTTTTTTTTTTGTCTCTTATTTGGCTTATTTCAATGTCTGGAATTTGTAGAGAAACCCAATAAATCCAAGGTAAGACCACAGTGAGCGTCTCCCCATCCTTCCCTTTCCCTGTGTTTGTGTTGGGTTTAGGTTTTTCGTAGTTTCTGCAGAGAATTCCAAGAACGGCTCCTCAGCTCAGGGCCTTGTGTCGGCCTCCGCAGCAGCCGCATGCAAGCCCTGCTCGGTGGCACGCGTGGAGAGGTGGGTAGAGGCAAAGGCAGGGCGCCACTACAGACAAGCCAAGCAGAGCTAACCAACGAGTGCCGAGACGGCTTCCGCTGCCGCCCTCGCCCCTGTCGCAGGAGCATGGGTCCGAGTAGTCCCCCTCCGTGTCGGACATGCAGTGGTAGAGCATGGTATCTGCCAACCACATGCAGCTGACCCGATGGATGCACACCCGCACAGGGTCCAGAGCATCCTGGCACCGACCTCTACGGTTCTCGAAGAGGTAAAAGGCTTCGCCGCAGTGCTCGCACTGAGCACGCTCCATCCCTTTGTCTCTTTGCCCCTTCCTCTCTTTGGATGACAAAGAGCCCAAGAAAAAGGAGCGAGGCTGGGCAGAAACCACCGAGGAGATGCCTGAATGATAGGAGCTACCGTGGCCCTTATTGGCTAAAGTTCCGAGAGCAGGGTCAGAGTCTGATGGCGACAGGGCTGGTGCCAGTGGGTAGGTGTAGTCGTGCTTCTGCGCCTCCATCTTATCCAAGTGGACGTAGGACTCAGAGTTGTCTGGGTGGATGAATTTGTCACACATAGTTGCGTGCCGGTAGTCCTCGTACCCTGTGAGCCAGTGGTGGTCCGACTGGCGCCCAAGGTAGCGTTCTGTGCTCTGCTCCCAGCTGCGCTCCCGGGGATTTATACGAACAATTTCCTCATCCTCAAAGGTGACGCGGCGGGGAATCCGAGAAAATGGCTGAACAGAGGGGGAGGAAAAAAAAAATAAAAACATTAACAAACTGTTCACATGGAAGTCACATTTTACAGGCAGTAAAAGAAAAACTTTAAATCATAACTATGGCTGGGTATTATAATATCAATATGTGTCTATGTACGTTAGAGCCTGTGGTGGACTTGTGACCTGTCCAGGGTGTACCTCTCCTCTTTTACAGTGATGACTGGATATGGGAATCAGTGACCCCCACAACCCAAACACAAAGAAGCAGGAAAAGATAATGGATGGATGATGTCATGGCTGAAAATATTTATTGGTATGTCATAATATTTCAAATCTACTATAAAACAAGGCTAGATCATGTTCACACTAAACAACATACCCGTGCAAGTCTGAAAAGGTAAATGCAGCACTGCTCTCCAGGGCCGGATTTAGGAGGATGGGGGCCCCTGGGCTTGAGTCAACATGGGGGCCCCTATATATTTTTTATTTGTGTG
>JARVGV010000002.1:466657-477600 GCA_031762435.1 Hypsolebias longignatus
TTATAAATGCAGCTGCAGGAAAAAGACAAAGAGGAGACACATGGATGCAGTTAGAGAGGACAGTGCACAGAGTGAGGACAGTGGAGACAGAGGACACAGAGGGCTGAGTGAGATGGAGGAGGATAACTCGCTGTGGAGACCCTGACGAGGGAAAAGCTGAAAGGAGGAGTAGAAAGATAAAGTTAAAATATAACAAAATGACTAAAACAGTAGCTAAAGAATCTGGAAAGAGCACAAAAAGCTGAAATTAGAAGAAAGAAGCTGAAGACCAGCTGAAATGAGCAGGGACAGGTTGAAAACAGCTCCGTTCGTTTTCACTGAGGAAAACATGGCCGACGCAGCTAAACACTGTGTTTCAAAAAGTGAAAGTTGCACAAACACCAGAAGTCTCAGCAGGAATGTCCTGAATGAGCCGAACGTTTTGATACATGGATTGTTGAAAAGGAGCTAAAACTGCGAACGAGTTACGAGCTGGAAAACGTACGTAAGAAAAGATCTAAAGGATTTCACAGTTATCACGTTCTGACAGTTTAAGTGAAACCTTCTCTCTGTTTTTAATTTAGTTTGTAAAAGAGTAAAAAGCACTCACGACGTGATGAGGAAAATGCCGACGACTGAACCAGCAACCTGTTTATTGAAATAAGAGCAGAAATTTATTCAGATTGAAAACACACGAAAAGGTTCAGTTCAAAGAGACTTTACCTCGATGACGAAGACGATCATGATGAATATTAGAACGTAGATCAGGCTCCTGTTGGTGGACATGTAGCGCAGGTAAGTGCTCCACGAGGTCGTCTGGAAGATGTTCTCCCGCTCATCTGCAAAACATTCCTGAGAGACAACAGGAACGTTTTTATTATTAATATTTTAAACAAAAATGGACAAAACCCCCAAATCTGGAATGTAGAGCCAGCTCTGGGGTGCTTTGACCCCAATGGGCTTTTAGTTAAAAGTATTGACATTTTTTTTTTTTTATTAATACATTGGATAAATCAATTAAAGTCATTGCCTTTTGGCAATTCTAACTTTTTCTTTTTTTTTTTTTAAATATCCTATTTTCCTGTCTGCTCCTCAAAGAAGACCCGCTCTGAGCGTTCTGTGCTTGGTCTGACTACAGAGACAAGTGTTGGGTCTATCATATACTGAGATCCAGAGGGGAACCCTCAGGGCCTTCAGAGAAGGCCTAAGGCACATATAAAATGTTAAATTAATTTTTAATTTAATGTTTATTTCACATCAAATAAATTCTCAACGTAGATTTTCTTATCTTTGCTAATTTCTTTTTTTTTAAATAATTTGTCACAGTTCAGAAAAAAAAGTTTAATTCATGAGATGCAGATATCCAATCAAACTGTTTTAAATTTGTGTTTCCAGGCAGAATCATGTGTGAAGGTTCTCATTGGTTAAGACTTCAGTGTCAGGAGAGAAGGCGGAGCTCGGTCAGAGGCTCTGCAGGAGGAGTTTGTTTAATAACTGACAAGAAAACTAACCAACCAAAGAGCTGAAATAGAGTAGGTGGGACCAAAACACAAAACTGAGCCTTCAGGAAGGCCTTGCAAGGCTTCTTTTAAATCCATGTGAAGATTTGTGAGGCATTCAGTTGCAACATGTAAATTCAATAATCCACATTGAAATTGTAGTTTCTCAAAAAAAAAAAAAAGGTTAAAGATCACATTTAGGTTCACATTGATAATGTTCAACATTAAAGTTTTGTTTCATTAGTGGTTCCCAACCCTGGTCCTTGAGAAATGCCGTCCTGCATGTTTTACTTGTCTCTGAACTGTGAAACTGAAAGTGATGTGAGCGATCTGTGCCTCCACTGTCTTCATCATGTTATAGATTGTTTACAATATGACTTCCTGACTGAAGGCCTAGCTTTCATAATCACAGGTTGCCACTGCTGAGCTCATCTGACACAAATTGCTCATTAGTGAACGCACGTACCACTTATCAGCTTTACATTTTTAGTGTTAAAAACAAGCTCTTTTCTCCATTTTGCATTATTTTCAAGTATTTTCTGCAGTTTCATTGCTTAAACTGAAAGTTGGTTCAAATTCCAGAATGTAGGAGAATAAAAAGAACGACGTAGTTTGCCTCATTTTACAAAAAGACTCACTTCACCCTCCTGTTGGGCGGGAGGTTATGGTACGTGGCTTCAAGAAACAGCAAAATGCCTTCGCCACTTTACCAGACCAAAGCATCTCTCAAATACATTTTATTAAACACCCAGGCATATTTTAGTTAAATATTAGAGAAATTATTTGTAACCAGATTAGATCGATCTATAGATAAACAGAACATTTTAATTAATAGTCAGCATGGGTTTAGAGCTAATAATTCAACATCAATGGCTCTCATGGAAATAATAGAAGAGATTTAAATATGGCATTGGAAGATTAGCACTACAGTGGTTATCTAGTTATTTGAATAGTAGGAGACAGTTTGTACAGGTAAACTATGTAAGCTCTGAATTGTGTGTTAATGGATGAGGAGTCCCTCAAGGCTCTGTATTGGGACCAAATGTTTAATTTTCTTCTTCTTTCTGCACCCTTTTCATTCAATGTTTTTTTTTTCTTTTTGAAGAATTTGTTTTGTTTATTTTAAATGAATGAATAAATAAGTAAATACATATTTTTGCTAAATAAATACATTAATCTCAACCAGTGTTGATCTTCAGAATATCTTTAAATTTAGAGTAGATGGTCTTTAGTAAATTTATCCACAAATGTGTATTTCCAATTAAAGAAAAGTGAAAAGATGTAGATGAAAGAAAGACAAATACCTCCATGTCTTCTTCATCTACTTCCTCAGTAATGTCAAACACGCTGTCCTTGGACAGGCGGCGGGCATAGATGTCCAGCTCGGAGGCTAGGTTACACTGAGGTGTGATGGACAGCTTTTTCCTGAAGGTCGACTGCATCTGCTCCCGGCGCTCGTGGCCCTGAGAGTTGGTGATGAACTGCAGGACGGACTGGCGCCTCTGCCCGTTCAGATGCTGTAACCCATGGTGGTATAGGTTATTTCTTGGAAGCATCTCCTCCACTTGGTCGTCTTCAGGAACTACAGAGAACCTCCTCTCTGGAAGTTCGTGAACCCCATCTTCTATGGTCGTGGACTGAAAATTGCTCGCCTGTTCAGAGTTTCTGATTAGTGAGAATTTGCGGGCAGCTGCTAGAGGGTTCAGGATTAGCGACTGTTTCCGTTTTTCAGGGTAGCCATCCCCCACGACATGGTTCTGAGGAGGTGCATGACGGAACGACTGGCGAATGGGTTCTGCACCACGAAACCCAGTGGTTTCGTCCACTGAAACCCTGCGAAGAGTCTCTGTGAGTATAGAGCTGCGTCGCTCTGCTGCAATGTTGTCATAGGCCTCAATTCCAAGCAGGAGGGCGCTGAAGTCTGGGCGCTTGGCCTGCAGTTCGGAGAACGTGCCATAGAAGTAACAGTCTCCGTTGTGCAGCAGAAGGATTCTGTCAGCTCGTTTGAGATGATCCAACTTGCTGGTGACCACAACACGAGTCTTGGAGGCCATGAGTTTACAGACACATCTGTGGAGTGAACATTACACAGTTCTTTGGTTAAACCCTTCTGCAGGGGCAGTGCTGTTGTGTAAAATGAACATGGTAGTACCTCACTGGGCTGGGGACAAGTTGGTGACTCAAAACTGTGAAAATATAATTTTTTTTTGTTGCAGTGTGACGTGTCCCTGTCGTTTTGTGTGAATGAGTGCCTAATTAATTAATTTGCTCTCTAGACAGCTGATTGGCTGAAAGGGGCTTATAAAGATCAAGCTCCACCTGTTGGTTGAACGAGGGAGGCCAGAGGAGAGACACTGGTCTGATGGTTGCTGGCTTTTTGCTCCTGCTCCTGTTGGAGACACCAGTGGTTGCACCTGTCACTGATTCTGTTGAGCTTAGTGTTGTTGGCACTGGGAGTTACCGGCCGTCGTCTTGTTTTCAGTTTTGGGTTATAGGGTTAGTCTTCAGATCATAGAGTGGGGGGAGCGGCCCGAATCCAACGGTCAACTGCTGGCTGGTTCAGGGCCCTCTTTTTGTCAGGTTTAGCCGGGGCTCCCAGTTTGAAGTTTTGTTCAGGTGATTGGTGAGTAACCATCTGAGCTTCATACATTGTGCGTCCTGACATTTACTCCTGAACAACAGGACCAGAACATGCAGTTTCACTCACTTCAGTGTTTGTGACCAGTGAGTCATGTGGCTGCACATTGATGGGAAGTTTTTGAAAATCACTGCCTGTTTTCATGTGCACGACTTACAAACTGCGTTCTTGGCTGTCCCATCACATGACCCGTAACGATTAGTAAACTACACAATGTCACAGGATGTTCTGTCATTCTGGAGATGCCCTCATGAATACCAGTGAGCAACTAGTCCAGGGTTGTCCAGTCCTGGTACTGGAGGACCACTATCCTGCATGTTTTAGAGGTTTCCCTGCTCCAACACACCTGCTTTGAATCAATGAGTGATTAACATGCTTCTACTGAACTTGAAGAGGTAATTCACCCACTGAATCAGGGAAACATATAAAACATGCAGGATAGTGGCTTTTGAGGAGTAGGATGGGACAGTCTTGAACTGGTCACAGCCCAGAGAGACCCTAAAGGTGACTGTATGCTAGCAGATGTGTTGGGTCTCTGTACGACTACCTCAACCCTCCCTTCTGTGTGAGGGGGCTCATGAGACTCGGTGCGCAGCAGAGATGTTTTTCTTTGTCATTTCCCACATTCCTAAAGTATGAGTTGGGGATGACTCTCAGCTGCTTCAGACCTCAGCTCAATATTAGTCTGTTTATTTATTAATTAACCTTCATTTAACCTTTATTTAACATTTATTTAACATTTATTTAACCTTTAACTTTTATTTAACATTTGTTTAACATTTATTCAACATTTATTTAACCTTATTTAACTTCTATTCAACATCTATTTAACATTTATTCAACATTTATTTAACATTTATTCAACATTTATTCAACCTTTATTTATAACCTTTAACCTTTATTCAACCTTTATTCAACATTTATTCAACATTTATTCAACATTTATTCAACATTTATTCAACATCAATTCAACATTTATTTAACATTTATTTAACTTTTTCTTTGACATTTATTCAACCTTTAACATTTATTTAACATTTAACATTTATTCAACATTAATCTTTATTTAACATCTATTCAACATTTATTTAGCATCTATTCAACATTTATTTAGCATCTATTCAACATTTATTCAACATTTATTTAACATTTATTCAACATTTATTCAACATTTAGTTAACATTTAACAACATGTATTCAACGATTATTCAACATTCGACATTTATTCAACATTTATTCAACATCTATTCAACATCTATTCAACATTATTTAACATCTATTCAACATTTATTCAACATCTATTCAACATCTATTTAACATTTATTTAAGTTTTATTTAACCATGCAAATCCCACTGAGATCACAGATCTATCTTGCAAGGGAGGCCTGGGCCTGCAGCAGACTAACGTGTATGTTTTTGGTCTGTGGGAGGAAACTGGAGTAGCTGGAGAAAACCCACGCAGCACAAGAATAATATGCAAACTCCACCCAGAAAGACCCCAGGTTGGGATTTGAACCAAGGCAACCTGCTCATTGAGAGGGGGCAGCTCTACCAACTGCACCACCGTGCTTCAATTTGACTGTTCTTGCCAGTTTGTGTTGGTTAAGTTCAGTCAGCTGTGGCGGCCAACTTGAATCATATTGACTCAAAAAGTGAACCTGTTGTAGATCCACAACCAGTACTTGATCTCGCTCTTCTTTTAATCCCTCCAGTGGTTCAGGAAATGTTTTGCTAACAGACAAAGACACACTCAAAAACCTTAGTTTATAATAATAGGTTACTCTTGGATCCTGCAAAGACGCTCAACATAAAGGCCAAATGTTGACATTGTAGTGGAGTCGCACTACGACTGCCACAAGACAGCTTTGACATTTCACTGTAATTTTGGCTGTTATTGTAAGAATATCCTGGAAAAATTCATTTCCATGTCCTTGAAAGGTTGACGGTGGTAAAGTACCCTTAGTCCATCAAAGCCCACCGAGCATGTCTGAAACAACAAGTGATAGTCCTGACCTTGAACTATGAAGCTCCCCAACCCCCACACCCGCCACATGAAAGACTCTCTGTTAGATACATACTTTTCAAAGACTTCTTTCTCTGTAGCAATGTCCAGGTGAGTGAAAGGTGCATCGAGCAGGTAGAGATCTGCATCTTTATACACAGCCCTGATGGGGAGAACGCACGCAGGGAAAGAAAGCACAGAAGGTGAAAAATGTTACAAAACAGCAATGAAGTGAAACCAAATGGACACATGAGAGACTGGAAGAGGAGAGAATCTGGGTTTACAGGGTGCTAACAGGAAGTCCAGTGTCTGTGGGAACAGCAGCTCAGTTCTCAGAAACATTTACAGAAACACCGGGGAGGCAGATCACCAACCATTCAGTGACCACAAATCAATCCATGCACTCCTAACCAATAAATCATGCATGGGAACACGCCCAGAGATTTATACAAACAATGAAGCTTCCGTCATTAAAACGATAAAAATAGATATGAAGGAAAAACAGGAAAAAACTTTTAGGAAATTATCACTTTGGAAGGAGACTTGGCTCTGACAGTTAATAAAAGTTTAGGAGCACAGCAGCGTCACGGGATATAAAGAGCTGATTGTGGTGTGTTGATGCAGAATACCTGGCAAGGCAGATCCTCGCTCGTTGACCCCCACTGAGGGTCACTCCTCCTTCAAGGAGAGCCGTCTTGTCTTTCTCGGGCAGTAAGGCGAGGTCCTTCAGGAGGAATTACCCAGACCAGAGGGTTAAATTTAGCTTTGCATCAACGCTGACAACATCTGTGTCATAAACTCAACAAATGGTAAAACGTGAATGAAACTGACCTTCCACATATTTTTATCTTTTAAAGTTTGAAAACAAGAATATTTGCATACGGCACATTATACACCAGTCAACAAACTATTATTCAGCAAAGACCTTGTTTTAACTTTGACCTTTATTTGTGACCTTGACATTGAAAATTAAGTGAAGAAACTCTCCGTCTAATGATGTGTATGAGGTTTTGTTGAATTATCTTGGGTGGATCAGATATTGTGGGCGGAGCAAGACAAAGTTTGCAGATGGATGGACAGATGAACAACAACACCATCAGACAAATCCCAACATGTTGCAGAAACAGCACCAGGAGGAAAGTCATGCACAGAAAGTACACTCTTCATACAAACTAGTGCAAAGTTTCATGTTGTCCAAGCTATTTTTTCAAATTTGCACTAAATTTGAAAGGACTGTGCGGTATTTAGGTTGTATAAATTTATAATCTTAAAATTACACGAGCAGTGTGCTGATGTGGGCGGCACGGTGGCGCAGTTGTTAGAGCTGCTGCCTCTCTGCGAGAAGGTGCCTGTGATGGACTGGAGACCTGTCCAGGTGTCCCTGTGATGGACTGGAGACCTGTCCAGGTGTCCCTGTGATGGACTGGAGACCTGTCCAGGTGTCCCTGTGATGGACAGACAAGCGTAGGACAGATGGTATTTCCAATTCCCTCTCTTTGCTCCATAACGGGGGACAACTGGGACCATGACAGGATCTTACGGAGAAGCGAAGGAGGACGTTTCATTCACTGAGACTGAACTATTTAAAAACTACTTGTCTAAACTTTTATGATCTTTCTAAAGAATTTTGTAAAAGAGACATCAAATATTTAGATGCTCTTCTTTCCCTCCTTTTTAAGATCATGATAAATGTTTTAAACAGTTTTCAGTCAGACGCAGGAGACAGACGTGCATGTTTTTGTGTCAACATGGAGGTATCGTCAATGTTCTTCCACAAAAAGGACAGATGAAATGAACAAATGAAAGATGTCACAGTTTGAGTCAAGCAAAACTGAAATATTGACATTAATAACAGACACCCCCCCCCCCCCAACAAGGACAAGAGGTTCCAAAATTAAACAACTTCCTACCTTTTTAATTGTGGTCTGCCGTCCCGATGGAGCGCAAGAAGGATCAAGTTAACAGGTTTAGAATAGAATAAGGCAGTAATAAAAGAAAACCCCTCTGTACATGTGTGTGTGTGTGCGTGCGTGCATGTGTGTGTGTCATTAAAAATATGTTTCCAGAGGAGGACGACCCCCAGTGAGCCGAACAATCGGCTTCTGTCAGCGGTACCTTGTGAACATCCCAGTTTTGACTCTTCAGTTTATGTGTCCTCGCAGACAAAACCTGAAATTGTATTATTCAAGTATTAAAAAAGTCTAAGACTCAGGATGAGCCAGTGTTATTACGACTAGAATCTATTTAAATCCTCTTTAAACATTTTGTTGGTATCTTCCTGTTAAAATTTGTTCTCCAGCTGCACAATAAATCTGAATATATTAGTATTGCCATTTCAGCAAATCAAATGATTGAAACAATTTGCAGACACACAGTGCACGTCAAAGCACGCAGATGGACCTCCCACTGTGCATCCTGACATCATTCAAATGTGAGAAACAGCGACTTTTTGAACTGATTGGTTGATTAGAATGCACCTTGTGAGCCACGTGGACATGATTCAGGTTCTGTGGGGACTGTCCTGCACCACAGACTGTCTGCTGTTAGCCAAACAAGCGCTGGGCAGCAAACGACATCAAAGCCATACTGAATAATAATCAGAAGTTCTTCAGGGGTGGCAACAGGGAGGAGCTGAGAACCTTTCAGAGTGAACTGAAAATCAAGACCAAGGAAGCAACGGACAACTAGAGGAGGACGCTGGAGTTGAAACTCCAGTAAAACAACATGAGGGAGGTCTGGAGTGGTATGAAGACCATCCCTGGTTTCAGACCAGCTAGTGCAGGAGGAACTGAGGGTGTGGGGGGTATGGTCAGTGAACTAAATCCACATGTTTGATAAAACAGGCCCTGCCCACCGAGCTATCTCCAAACATACCCCACCCCATTGTGCATTTTCCACAGTGTTCTTCACTTCTTACCATCTTGAAAGACAGCTGAGGAAACTCCGCTCGGGCAAAGCAGCAGGCCCTGGCAGTGTAAGGCCCAGGGTTCTCAAAGCCTGTGCCCCCCAGCTCTGTGGAGATCTACATTAGGTCTTTACCATGAGCTTGAGTCTTCAGAGGGTCCCTGTGCTGTAGAAGGCGTCTTGTTCCTGTGCCGAACATGCTCCGTCCTAGTGGTGTCAAGAACTACGGACCGATGGCACAACGTCCCACATCATGAAGACCCTGGAGAACCTCCCCTGGAGCAACTCAGGCGCGTGGTCAGGTCTCACTTGGACCCCATCAGTTTGCCTATCAGCCCTGGCTGGGAGTTGAGGATGCCATCATCTACGTACTGAATCAAGTCTATGCCCAACTGGACAAGCCTTGAAGCATGCGAGGGTCACGTTTTTTAAACTTCTCCAGTGCTTTCAACACCATCAATTCAAGCTCAAGAATCTTTATTATCCCCGAAGGACAATTTGTTTCAGTCGGCTCTACTGGGTGAGAAACTCAGTGATGCAGATGTTCCCCTTGTGTCCTGGATTGTGAACTGGCAGACCACAGTTTGTGCGCTTGCAGAACTGTATGTCAGACAGGGTGGACAGCAATACTGGGCCCCCACAGGGGACAGTCCTCTCTCCTTTCCTCTTCACCCTCTGCACCACAGACTTCAGCTACCAGACAGAGTCTTGTCATCTCCAGAAGTTTTCTGATGACTACAATTGTTGGATGTGTCAGCGGTGACAATGATGCTGCGGCTGTAGTCAGAGCAACTTTGTCAGATGTTGTGAGCAGAACCACCTGTAGCTCAATCTGACAATGACAAAAGAACTGGTTGTTGATCTGAGGAGGTTCAGTACACCGGTGACCCCTGTTTCCATCCTAGGGGTCACTGTAGACATTGTGGAGGATTATGGGGCGACTGTGGCTGAGTGGTTAGAGCAGTCATCCTCCAACAGGAGAATTGGGGGTTCGATTCCACCAGCAGTCACATGTTGAAGTGTCCCTGGGCAAGACACTGAACCCCTCATTGCCTCTGATGTGTGTCCCATCAGTGTTGAGTGCTGTATGAAGGTAAATGAGGTGCAGGATGTGTTGTAAAGAGCTTTGAGTGTCTTGACCAGATAGAAAGGTGCTTTATAAGTACAGTCCATTTACTATTACCATTTATAAATACAGTGGAGTGTTCAATGACCATAAATTGGCCTGGGTTAAGAATACTGATGCCCCCTACAAGTATGACCTCAACAGATTTTATTTTTTAAGGAGGTTAAGGTCCTTTAACATCTGCCAGACTATGTTGAAGATGGTTGTCACCTCTGGATGCGGAACAGCAGCAGTTCAACTCCAAGTCTGTTGCTCCACATCCAGAGGAGCCAGTTGAAGTGTTTCAGGCATCTGGTAAGGATGCTTCCTGTGTGCCTCCTGTCCTCAATGCATGTCCTACTGGGAGGGGACCCCGCTGAAGACCCAGGACATGCTGGAGAGACTATTTTTCTCAGTCCGGGAACAGCTTGGAGTCCTCCCTGAAGAGCTGGAAGAGATGTCTGAGGCGAGAGATGTCTGGACTTCCCTGCTCAAGATGCTGCCCCCGAGACCTGAGTCCAGAACTGTTGGATGGATGGATGGATGAATTAATGGATGGATGGCAGGATATATGGATGGAAGGATGGAGGGAGGGAGAGAGGGAGGGAGGGATGATGGGATGGTTGGATGGATGCACCAAATGTAAGCTTGTAATTCCTGCACCAATGAATGCACCCTCAGACAGGTGGAGAGTGTGAATGGGACGGTTCACCTGTCAAACTTCAACACAGGTGTGTCATGAGCAATGTTCCCTCTAAGCTGCGCGCATGCGCAATTGCGCACTGCTCGCACATTCTCAGCGCACAAGAAAATCAA
>JARVGV010000002.1:492410-503207 GCA_031762435.1 Hypsolebias longignatus
CTGCTCATGCTGCTGCTGCTGCTCATGCTGCTGCTGCTCATGATGCTGCTGCTGCTCATGCTCCTCCTCATGCTGTTGCTGCTGCTCATGCTGCTGCTGCTCATGCTGCTGCTGCTCATGCTCCTGCTGCTGCTCATGCTGCTGCTGCTCATGCTCCTGCTGCTGCTCATGCTGCTGCTGCTCATGCTGCTGCTGCTCATGCTGCTGCTGCTGCTCATGCTCATGCTGTTGCTGCTGCTCATGCTGCTGCTGCTCATGATGCTGCTGCTGCTCATGCTGCTGTTGCTGCTCATGCTCCTACTCATGCTGTTGCTGCTGCTCATGCTGCTGCTGCTCATGCTGCTGCTGCTCATGATGCTGCTCATGATGCTGCTGCTACTCATGATGTTGCTGCTGCTCATGCTGCTGCTGCTGTGTTCATGCTGCTGCTCATGCTGCTGCTCATGCTGCTGCTGCTGTGTTCATGCTGCTGCTCATGCTGCTGCTCATGCTCATTCTGCTGCTGCTCATGCTCCTACTCATGCTGTTGCTACTGCTCATGCTGCTGCTCATGCTCCTTCTCATGCTGCTGCTGCTGCTCATGCTGCTGCTCATGCTGCTTTATTTATTTCCATTCCTCAACGTGTAAACTTGCTGCTTCTGTGTACATTTACACATTTACACAATTATTTAGTTTCATTTGTGCTGTATGATTCATAAAACTGCATCAAATCCTGAGACCGACCCGGCCCTAATCTGGGCCAGGTTCCAGGTTCCAGGTTCCAGGTTCCAGGTTCGGGTTAGAAATGACAGCTGTAACAATCGTAATAATAACCTGAGTCCAGCAGGGACTGGTCGTACCAGCAGGGGAGGGACTGGTCGTACCAGCAGGGACTGGTCGTACCAGCAGGGACTGGTCGTACCAGCAGGGACTGGTCTGAGGACGACCTCAGGTTCTGGGACAAAAAGACAAAATGTTTCAAACCTGTTCCTGGTTGATAAATAAACATCTTCTCGTCTCTTCCAGGCTCTTCTTCATCCGTTCTTCTTCTGCTCTCCTCTTCCTGCTCATCACTCAGAGCTGCCCGTCCCTTACAGGGGGGGCCGACTGCCCCGCCAGCGCCTTCAGGCTCCGCCCACTGACTTCTCCGTGGACCTGCCCCTGCAGAACAGCGTGGTAGACCCCTTGCTGCTACGGCCTCACGCCTGCTGCCTTTGAACAGGTTTTACCTTCAGGAGAAGTTCTGACTGGACGGAACCGGAACAGTTTTACTGGACCCAAGTCTGTCAGAACATGAAAGCAGCACCACGGCCGGTTTGGACCGGGTTGGACAGATTTCACACAGAACTCCTTTAGATTTGGTTCTGGAAGGTTTTATAGTTGGTTTGTCTGGTTCTTCTGGTTCTCAGGTCCAGTTGAGCCCGTTTCCTGTCAGCTGCTGCTGTAAAACATTTTTCTGTCAGAACCTTTTGATCAATGAATCTTATCAGAACCAACGTGTCAGCTCGTTTGTCTCTAACTGGGTTCTGGACCAAAGGTCAGAGGGAGAAAAGCAGGACCTTAGGGGACATCCAGGAACCCACTGGTTGGTGACTGGGTCATGGTTCTGGTCCTGTACAGCTGCAGTCAGGAGTTTCCAGGAACATCAGATTATTTTTAATCTTAATGGTTTAAATATTTCAATCATCTTAAAGATGGACTTCATCAAGGATTATCTCTGATCCACCAGACTGAGTGGAAGGTCCTGAAGAACTCATCATGAAGCTCCTGGACCTGCATCAACGCCAGAGGTCCCTGTGGTGGGTCCAAGTCCTGCAGATAAACTCACAGACCCGTTCCACCATGGACACCAGTCTCTCTGGTGTGTTTGGAAAGAATCACAAACACTAAAGACGCAAACATCAGGACGAGCAGGTCAGCGCCGTGACCTTTGACCTGCTGGCAGCACTGTGACCTTTGACCCGCAGGTCTGCGACTCCTTCCTCCCTCCGAGAACCAGATGTTGTTTTAACAGTTCAGGCTCTTTAAAGTCCAGACAGCTTGATGAAGGTCACATCATCATCATCCATCATGGCGGTGAGGATGATGATGATGATGATGTCACAGCTTTATTCTTGGTGCTGAACTTTTTATTATTATTATTATTAAATTGTCTTCATGGATCAAACCAGAACTCTTCAAGTGAGACGTCCAGTAGACAGGAAGTTGTTTCAGATTTCAAAATAAAAGTTTGTGTGAGAAGTCGGGTTTGGAAACGTCCAGAGTTCACCCTGAAACGAACAAACACTTTTAGTGTCTGATTCACCTCTTCCTCCTCTTCCTCCTCTTCCTCTTTTAACTTGTTCTTGTTCACTTCATTATTTCAGTTTGACCTTTTTAAACCTGCTAGCACCTGTCCTCTTCCTCCTCCTCTTCCTCCTCCTGGTGACCCTCCTCTTCCTCCTCCTCCTGGTGACCCTCCTCCTCCTCCTCCTCCTGGTGACCCTCCTCCTCCTGGTGACCCTCCTCTTCCTCCTCCTCCTGGTGACCCTCCTCTTCCTCCTCCTGGTGACCCTCCTCCTCCTCTCAGATGAAGTGAACCTCTCACACTGAGCAGCTCTTCTTCTCTGTGAGTCTTGTTTAAATTTTACTTGTTTTTTTCTTGTTGTATCAAAGATCCTCTGTGATCAGGAAGAGGTCTCACTCTGTCTCCTTCCTCTCAGACTCTGGGGGAAATGTCTGATTATTTGCCAGCAGCTGATTGGTCCTGGGTCTCCAGGTGTGAGACATCTCCAGGATTCAACACAAAGGTCAGAACCTGTAGACCGCAGGAGTTCCTCTTCTCCACATGAAAGCCTGGAGGACGTTTTTAAACTTTATCTAGACGTGAATGTTTTGCTGTTTTAACTTGAAGAGTGAGAAAATATTGTTTTGTTTTAAAACTGCTCTTTTGCTTCATTTTGTCTTTTCCAGATTGGCCCCGCCCTTTCAGACTCCTTCCTCCAACCTCGTGGTCCATCCAGCAAAGCCCGCCCACATCTTCTGGGTCCTCGTCCCTGGTTGGAGGATTGCAGCTGTCAGTCATTCACCTGTGTTTGCAGCCCGCCTCCTCCTTCCCCATCCTTATATGGGCATCAGGCTCTGACTCCTCCCCCTAACTTCCTCCTGTCCTCAGATCCTGAGTGTAGCCGTTTCCATGGCGACATGTTCACTCCTCCCTGCTCCTCAGCAGGTGATTGGACGTCACGTGACAGGTGTTCACCAGGTGAGCGACGTGTGTCAGGTCAGTGCCGACGCCTTGGGACACGCCCACTGACCTCAGCGTGTGTGTGTGTGTGTGTGTGTGTGTGTGTGTGTGTGTGTGTGTGTGTGTGTGTGTGTGTGTAGAGCAGAGAGTGTGTATGAGCTGCGGGCTGAGCAGCGCCCCTCTGTGGAGGAGAGTCGCTGCAGGCCAACACCTGTGTTACACCTGCAGCAGGAAACAGGAAGTGGGCGGGAACGAGCCGCTGCTGAGGCCGAGGAGGAGGGCTGTGAGAGTGCGCACACACACTACACTCCAGGTAAAACCGTTTTGTTGTGTTTTTATAACGGATCAGAACTTCTTGGTGTTCCAGGTTCCGTTGGTCCGAAAAGGAACTCGATGTTCTGACTGTGAGACAGAAAACACGACTCTGTGGAGGAGGAACGCCGCGGGACAGCCGGTCTGCAACGCCTGCGGCCTCTACTACAGACTGCACCAGGTACGTCACATGGACCGGTACCACGCTGGACCGGCACCACGCACAGTCCCAGGTTCTGATGCCGACCCTGCTGTCTGCAGGTCAGCCGGCCGCTCGACTTGAAGAAGGACAAACTCCAAACCAGAAACCGTAAAGTGACTAACAAGAAGGGGACGAAGAGGAGGAGTGACCAGTCAGAGAGCCCAGCCTGGCCCCGCCCACCTGGCTGCACTGGGACTATTTGTTTGTGACGGGTGGATGGATACGCTCTGTTTGCTTGTTTATCAACATTTAATAAACAACAATATTTCATGAGCTTCTGACGTGAATTTATATTAAATTTATCGTGAGATTGAAATCGTGAAAACAGACTGTCTGACCTTTGACCTCTAACAGCTGAGGTGCGTCTTAGAGCTGGAGAGGTTATTTCAGGTCAAAATGAGTAAACATAAAAAGTAAAAAAAAAACATTTAATCAACAAAACCATCTGTTCAGGACGAGCTGCTGGTCACCTGACGCTCATCAGAGGGACCACCTGTAGAACAGACCAGGTGTGTCAGCACAACACCAAGGTGGAAAGACATCAACAGTGACCTCAGAGAGTCGTTCTCCATCAGCCTGACAAAGATCAACGGCCATTTAAAGTCTGTACACAAGAGGCAGACTCACCCTGAAGGTCAGACTGTGCAGTGACCCTGCAGGCCTCAGCAGGTCAAAGGTCATGGTATCTTCTCACTAAGACATGGCTGCACATTCTTTTCTTTGGTCTTCAAGCCTTTTTACGTCATTTGAGCAGGATTTGTTTGGTTTGAAGATATTTGGTGTGTTTGGATTTAGCAGCTGAAGGTTCTGAGAACCAGTTCTGGAGTCGGATCAGGGTCCGTCTGTCCAACAGCTGAAGCCAGGACCAGCCAGGTTCCATCAGAACCTCTGGATGAAAGCTGACGGTTCCTCTGACTGATGCAAACATCGGTTTCACTGGATCAGAGGCAAAGTGACACCCCCCCCCCCCCAAGGCCCCTGGGGGCCTCCAGGGGCTGAAGGTTTTGCCTGCAATGACAGATGTGAGCCTTTTGCAGCTGGAACAGACAGTGAAGGCAGCACCCCCACCCCCCCCCCCACGACCCTCCCCTCAGAGCCTCCTGCTGCTGGAGGCCGAGGTTGTGCAACGCAGGAGGTTCTGGTTTTCCGGACCCAGAAAAAAAAGGCTACGAGAGGAAAAGTGAGATGAACACAGGGCGGTTGGTGGTCTGAGACTGGCCAGGGATGCTGTGCATGCTCCCAGGGTGTGTGTGTGCATGTGCGTGTGTGTGTGCATGTGTGTGTGGCGTCCAGGCATCAACGGCACAAAACATCAGCAACCACAACACACTCAGACAGTTACCGCGTGGTCACATGACCTCGACTCTGCCGCCGACAGACGTTCCACTGTCAGAAAACTGCAGACTCTCAGGTGGCATCCTGAAGGTGGGGGCATCAAGCAGGGTCAAAGGTCAACAGGGATCCGGTACCCACAGGTCCGGTCCTCTGACCACAGACCTCTCAGAGGAAATACAGGGAGCGTGTGGCATCTGCTCAGCAGAGCCACGACCTGAGGCTCGTGTGGCGTGGACGGCATCAGACTACAAGAGAAGGAGCAGGTCTGTGGATGACCCGCACATCGTCCACACACGAGCGCAACACCTTCTACGCCCAGTTCGATGTAAACGTCACCAGATGTGGACTCTGTTTGGACACTGCTGCAGTGAGATGGGCGTTCAACAAGGTAAACCCTCACAGGGCCCCAGGGCCTGATGGCACCCCAGCACAGCTGAGAGCGTGCTCTGACCACCTCACCAAGGTGTTCACCAACACCTTGAACTTGTCTCTGAGCCAGTGCCCACCGTCTTCAAGACCTCCACTGTTGTCCCCATCCCAAAGACCTCTGCAGCATCCTGCCTCAGGGGCCGCACCTTCCTCTGCGGTGCAGCTGACACCAGGCCCCGCCCTCGCTGAGCCCAGAGGCTTCTCAACCCACCTGAGTGGAGGTTTTCAGGTGACCTCCCACAGAGTTGTTAAAGCACATGCACACTAGAGGCGTAGTCTTTAATTTTATTTTATTAACCTTCATTTAACCTTCATTTAACCTTCATTTAACCAGGCAAATCCATTGAGACCACAGATGTCTTCTGGAACGGAGGCCTGGACCTGAACACAGACTAACATCATGTTTTTAGTCTGTGGGAGGAAACTGGAGCACCTGGAGAAAACACACGCAGCTCGAGAACAACATGCAAACTCCACACAGAAAGACCCAGGTCCAACTGGGGATTGAACCCAGGACCTTCTTGCTGTGATGCAACAGTGCTAACCACTGCTGCATCGTGCTGTACACTTCACACACAGAGACCAGCGTCATATTTGGCCTTGTTGCTGTTTAAAGTGCTCTATAAATAAATTGGTATGGTATATTTCTATCAACGACGACGACAGCAGAGAAAAACATCCAGCTTTCTGTGCTGCGACTGGAACCCATGTTGGTTCTGTTAATCTACACCAGAGTGCAGCTGCTGTGACGACATCTGTGCTGGAAGAGACGCCAGTCGGATCCAGTTCTAACATGGCCCACGAGCCTGCGGAGGCAGGTGTATGTTTCCCGTGTGGCACTGGACTATAACACTAAATGTGCTAAACAGTAACCGTAACAAACAGTATTTCTGTGAGTGTGCTACATGTCATGACTTCACAAAGAATAGACTAACTGCTCCTACACTGTGCATTAAATCACATTTACTCTAAAGAAGAAAAGGAGTTGTTCCCTCAAATGTTCTTGATCCTCGTTGATTCTGGAAAACCATCAAATCTCTCTCAGGCATCCCCCAATCATCTGACCTCCCATAACAACTTCTCATCAACTCTGTTCCTGTGTCAAATAAGCACAAGATCCTGAACTGTTTCAACAAACATTTTGTTGCTTCTAGTTCTTTATTTGACATAGTTACCATACTAATGGAAAATCAGCCACTTCACCTAATAACCAAATTTTTACAAATCAAATCCCTCCTAAAAGTCAATCCTGTTAATCACACTTTCTCTTTTTCTCTGTTCTCAGTTAGTGAGGTAAATAAACTGTTAAAAGGTCTTGATCCTAAAAAATCTGCAGGACCAGATGAATTTCCACCTTACCTTAGTTCTTAAGGCTGGGCACTCATATCATCGCAGTCCCTGTGACCCACATATTTAACCTGTCCATAAGCCAAAACTCCATCCCAGACACTTGGAAAACAGCCTTTGTTCTTCTTTTGCTGAAAGGAGGTGACCCCACCTCACTGAACAACTATCAGCCAATCTCTAAACTATGCATTTTAGCTAAGGTTTTAGAAAAACTGATAAAATATTAAATAAAAATTATCTGGTCTCATTTAACATCTTACATCTCCATCAATCTGGTTTCAGGAAACAACACAGCACAACGACTGCTTCACTGAAGGATCTTAATGACGTTGTTGAAGTATTGGATGCTAAGGATTATTGTGCTGCACTTTTCTTAGACCTGCCTAAAGCTTTTGGCACTGTGGATCATAACATCTTGTGTCATAAGCTCTCAGAAATAGGTTTCACGGATCACATTGGTTCGTTATCTAACTATCTTTCCGATCGGAGGCAATGTGTTAAACATAATGGTACTTCTTCCAGTTAACAGTAAACAGTGGTGTACCACAAGGCTCAGTCTTAGGACCCACCCTCTTTACAATCTACATGGGTAATGTAGGTCAGAACATCCCTGATGCATCTTTACATTTCTATGCTGATGACACAGTTGTTTAATGTCAAGCTAAAACCGTTGCTAAGGCTTTCCAGCTTTTGCAATATGTTTTTGATATCATCCAGTCAGATTTGTTCCTTCTCAAACTTGTCCTAAATGCTGATAAAAACCAAAGGGATGCTTTTTTTCAAACATAAAGTTGGTCCCAGCAGTTCTTCCTCTGATTTTAGCCTCAAATGGTGTCCCTATTGAGTTTGTTAGTTCCTATAAATATTTTGGTATCTTGATCAACTAACATCTGTCTTTTAAGCTCCATGTGGAAAACCTAGTAAAGAAACTGAAAGTTAAACTGGTCTTGGCTCCAGCAAACTGATTGGTCCACTTGAGTTGTTTACGGCTTGGTGGGGGAACAGTGTGCTGGAACTTCTGACTGATGAAGCCCTCTGGAGTGAGGGTGAAACGTTTCTACTAAAAAGAAACTGTCCAGATGACCTGATTGAGAATTATCAGACTACCTGTATTGACATTTGCCATCTTCACATCATTGCGTTCAGTTTTTATTCACAATTTGTTTAGTGTCCCAACTTTTTTGGAATCAGTTTTGTAAAATGGTATAATATGGTAATTAAAGAGACCTTAATCCTTACAATACCTGATTTTATGATGCCTGAACATTTTTAGAAAGGATCGGTCGCTACATGTTAACTGAAATAAGAAAAAAGTAGAAATGTTCTCAGTTTTTTTTACATCTAAACTATTCGACCGTCGACAAACTTTTATCCAACAGTCTGTAGCAACAGTTCAGACAAACAAAGCCTGAACATTTTGGTTGATGGATCAGTGGTTAGCACTGTTGCCTCACAGCAAGAAGGTCCTGGGTTCAATCCCTGGTTGGACCCAGGGTCTTTCTGTGTGGAGTTTGCATGTTCTTCTTGTGCTTGCGTGGGTTTTCTCCGTGTACTCCGGTTTCCTCCCACTGATCAAAAACATGCATGTTAGGCTGCTTTCAGGTCCAGACCTCCCTTACAAAAGAGATTTGTGATCTCAGTGGGCTGTCCAGCCAAGTCTTGGACATGGGCATGTGCCACTTCACACTTGGAGCATCTCACACCTTTGTGCGGGGTTCTCCTGAAAATCTCCACTCTGATACCTTGATTCTGAGACCATAACATTTGACCTTGATTTATGACCTTGACCTTGAAGCTGGGGTGAAGAAAAGATTACCGGTACATGCCAAGCTTTGTAGTTTGATGTATGAAGTACGAAGTTTCATTAAATTATCATGAGCAGATCAGAAGTTAAGAGCCAAAGATCTTGTTTTGATTTTGACCTTGATTTGTGACCTTCACCCTGAAGCTGAACTGATGAAAAGTGTACGTGACACTCTGCCTAGTGATGATGCATATGTGTACCAAGGAGCGGATCAAAAGTTTTGGGTGAGACAACAGAAAGTTTATGGATGATCGGACTAAATGGGAAAATGCCGCCCTTTTGATGAGCGTAAACAAATTATTCTGTAACATCTGTTCATCTGTCAATAAAAATAACAAATCAATGGTATTAGTATGACATAAACACTCACTGTCTGATGTTCTTGATGATGGTCTCCATCACCTCCTCCCAGCCATACGCCTTCACAGACTGAATGTTCTCCACAATCTCTGATGTCAGAGCCAGACGGCGGCTGATCAGCCCGGCTCTCTTCACCCTGTCCACAGCACCAAGCACAAAAACAGTGTTGTTTACACACCGTTGCATGGACAGTGTATCATCCATGCTTCTGACGTGTGGTTACGTGTCCCCCACCGGTGAGGTCCCATCTTCATGGAGAGCCAGGCCTGGACGATGCCGAGCAGAGTGAGAGCTGCCAGAGCACAGAAACTGTTGACCTGGATCAGCTCCCAGATCAGACCCGTGCACAGAATGCACTGCAGAGGGGTGATCCAGATGAAATGGGCCAGACCCAGACTCTGGAACACAGAGAACATGAAGATGACACAAGGACATGCTAATATGACTCCTATGGCCAGGTTCATCCCATGAAAACGTCAAAAAATACCTTGGAACATGTGGAAGTACATAAAGCTGCTCAATTAACCAATTTAGTCCAAGATAATGAAACAAAAAGCAACAAGAAAACGTGTTTTAGATGTAATTTGGTAAAAACATGAGGGTTAAACACTGTTAAACATGTCCTTTAACAAGCACCTCGAGTGGATGAACAACATTTAGGTACTCAGAGGTTTAACATTTTTAATTTATTACATTTTCAAATCAGAAGATGTTCAGTTCTTTGTAGGTTTTTATGTTGCATCAAGTTTTGGGTATTGTGTGCAGTGTTACTCCCTTACTAACTACACAACAGGAGATGAGGTTAAACATTGCAGAGAACAAACAGAAGTTTGTCGAAGAATCTATTTCATCAACATGGTTCTGCTGGATCTCACCTGAACTACAGATGCAACACTCAGCTTTCACTTCACTTTCATCTCCTTCCTCCATTCGCTTGCCCTATACCCACACAATAAAGCCCCGCCCCCTTTGTGTTGGTCAGTCCTGATGCACAGCCAGTGATAATTGTCCCAAAGCAGGCAGCAGAGTGTTTCCACATTCGACACCTCGATGAGACCATCACAGTACTGCCCACCTTCATGGCCTCCAGCTGCATCTATAACGGCCTCACGTTAGTTTCAGTTGTGTAACTTTCTGCTTGTCAACCAAAGCCTGATTGTTTTTGTACAGTTTTGTCTTGTGTTTGTCCCACAGAGCAGAACAAAATGCCACAACTGTCCTGAAACAATCCCTTGATGATCACAATGACCGTCCGTCGACAAACTATGATACAGCAATCTATGGTAATGGCCTGAACAAGAAAATAACTTTGACCTTGATTTGTGACCTTGACCTTATGAATCAGAATCAGAATGCTTTATTGTCATTGCACCAAGGTACAGCCTGAACATGTAAGTACAGTCGTCTGGAGAATGTGCAGAGTGTACGAAGCTGCAGCTACAATAAGTGTGGCCTTTCTTTCTTTTCAGAATAATACAGTATTTTGCTTAGATGAGAAAAGGGAAGAAAACATGAGGAGAGATGGTATTAAAAAAAAAAAAGATCTCTCACACCATGTCCTAGACAGGGCACGATTTGAGGCATCAAAAAAAACTACCACAGCACAGCAACATAAATAGACGTGATACAAATAGACTGGTGAAGACGTTGAATTTTAAAGGGAAGGCCGTAGCATTGCCCAGAGCTGGAGTGATCAAAAAGAATGTGTGACATGCTGTCTATATAGCTGTGTCCATCCATCCATCCATCCATCCATCCATCCATCCATCCATCCATCCATCCATCCATCCATCCATCCATCC
>JARVGV010000002.1:687111-700165 GCA_031762435.1 Hypsolebias longignatus
GCCGGCGTTCCGAGTTACGGCAAAATCGAGTTACGAACGGTTCTTAAGTCCGGAACCCGTTCGTAAGTCGAGGACTATCTGTATAGTGTGCACTCCTGACTCAGCAAGCTGACAGTAATTAAGTGCTATGTTTGGCTGAGGAAGAAGGAAATGCTCATGGTTGCCCTCATGTCTGTTTAACAGGTAACTATCCACAAGTGACACAAATATAGCAATGCATGAGATTACTGAGAAGTCCATGTGAATGAGACAAATGAGGCAGCCAGCATGGAATGGGAAAGACAACAAAAGTTCAGGAGAAGCAGTAAGGACTTGAAAGTGAGGGAAGTAGGAGCAGAAGCACAGTCAACCCCAAAGACAAAAGTTGGAGCAATCTGGAACCAAGAACAACCATCTTTCACCGGGATGAAAACTAAATGAAAATCCAATCGTCTGCCTCTCACACAGAAACTGAGCTCCTGGACGCCATCAGACAACTTAAAAGTGAAATGCAAGACATCAGGAAACTGGTTAATGACTCTTCTGTGTGTGTTTACAAGTCAAGACCAAGCAGAAAGAGTGGCTGTAAAAGTTGTCAGGACAAAAGTAGGGGAGAAGTGTGTGACCACTGCTTTAAGTGTGGACAAAGTGGACGTCTATCACGGGGGTGCAGATTTGTTAAGAAAACATTAGAGAACACTGAAGAAGTGGGCACATTAACAAGCACTGTAACATCAATACCAGCAACAGGAGTGGACAAGACTGAAAAGGAGCTAACTGGAGATGGTCACAAGCTACACCCTGATGTTCAACATGCAGCACCTCAGGTCAATGAGATGGTCGGCGTCAACCTCCTCTCCCCGTCACAAAGAGACAAGCTGTTCAACCTGATTGGAAAGAGGTGTACCATTACCTGCCTACTGGATGAGGTGCAAACCAAGGCTCTGTGGGATACTGGATCACAGGTATGCCTCATGAGTGAAAAATGGAGAGAACAGAATATTCCCCATGCTACAGTTAGAAGCCTCAGTGAAACTATTGGGCCTGGAGTATTGGATGGGAGAGCAGTGAACCGATCCATTTTATTGGGCGGGTGGAGGTCAAATTCAAATTGTCATCTGTTAATCCCACACCGCCAGAAGTCTGGGATCCAATTCTGGTGGCTGTAGAGGAGGGGGTGGGAGAAGAACCAATCATTGGGTTCAATGTAATCAAATACCTGTTAAAAATGGGTGTGGATCCTTCTCCCCTCATCACAGAAGCATTTTCCATTGACTGCAAGAAGGCAGAAGAACTTTTAAAAGTCATGAAAAATGCAAATGATGTACAGGAAGTAGGCAATGTAAAAGCAAGCAGAGAGAACATCATCATTCCAGCTGGACAGGTGAAGATAGTGAAGTGCAATGCATGAGGTGGTCCACTCACAGGTCATCAAGGAGTCCTGTTTGAACCTCTTTCCCCATCACAACTACCAGAGGGATTAAGGGTCAAAGAAGGAGTAGTGTGTCTACACCGAGGTTCTTGGTCCCATCTAAGAATCCCAATTAACAATGATACTGCTCATGACATTGTTTTACCTTCCAAAAGTAAATTAGGACAAATCCAAGCAGTGAAGGCCATGTATGCGGCACAAACAGAACCAGTAGAAATAAACCAAACTGACACCCATCTCCAGTGATGAAAAGGGCAGAGTAAAAGAAACAGGTAGTGAAGGAAAAGGGAAGAAAAACCAACTAGGAATACAAAGTGAAGGTGGTTGGGATCCACCAGTTCCCATTAGTCACCTTTCCTTAGCACAACAACAACTGATAAAACAACTGCTGCGAGAGGAGTGTGCAGCCTTCTCCCGTGATGATTATGATGTTGGAACCATTGCAACTCAAAATCCGACTGCAGGATCCAACACCAGTGACAAAAACATATATATCCATCCCCAAACCGCTCCACAAAGACGTAAAAGAGTATCTTGAAGATTTGTTGAATAG
Source organism: Hypsolebias longignatus (assembly GCA_031762435.1). Taxonomy (NCBI): domain Eukaryota; kingdom Metazoa; phylum Chordata; class Actinopteri; order Cyprinodontiformes; family Rivulidae; genus Hypsolebias; species Hypsolebias longignatus. Next base: position 689,076 of record JARVGV010000002.1, read on the forward strand.
GGGCTGGATAAAAAAGTCAAAATCAAACCATTCTAGCCCAATAGTTTGTGTACATAAAAGGGATGGCAGCCTCAGATTATGCTGTGATTACAGGGAGCTGAATAAGAAGTCTTTGCCAGACCGCCACCCTATCCCCCGCATACAGGACATGTTAAACAGTCTGATTGGAAGTTCCTGGTTTTCAGTTCTTGACCAAGAAAAAGCCTATCACCAGGGCTTCCTGGAAGAATCAAGCCGCCCACTTACTGCGTTTATCACTCCCTGGGGTCTGTATGAATGGGTGAGAATACCCTTTGGATTATCATCGGCACCAGCAGAGTTTCAGAGATCCATGGAGGAGTGTATGGCAGGACTTCGGGATGAGGTGTGTTTGCCCTACCTGGATGATAATTTGGTGGACTCTAAAACATTTGAAGACCACCTGATTCATCTTAGAAGTGTATTGCATCGTTACCAGAAAACGGGAGTCAAGCTGACACCAAGAAAATGTGACATCTTTAAGAACCAAGTAAGATTCCTTGGAAAGCTGGTCACACACAAGGGTTATACAATGGATCCTGCAGACATTGCTCCAGTGCAGGGTTTGAGAAAGGCACAGCAAGATGATCCAGTGATTGGTGAAGTACTGAAATGTGTGACTACAAAGGGAAGGCAAAAGGGTGTGAGGTACAAAGGTAGTAGAGAGGCTGTTGCTCTGATGAGACAAAAACACAAATTGTATATAGATGAAGATGGAGTACTCTGTCGTAGGACAGTCAGCCGGCCACAGCTCCTTTTACCAAAGAAATACCATCAACTTGTTTTTAAGGAGCTTCATGAGGAAATGGGTCATGGAGTGGAGCAGGTGCTAAATCTCATCAGAGATTGCTTTTATTGGCCTCACATGCAGGGTGACGTTGAACACTGTCACTCGTGTCTGCAGTTGTTTGAAACGCAAGCGGCCAAACAAGCCATCTCGAGCCCCCCTCACTAATATAATCACTACATACTCTTGAGTTAGTATCTATTGATTTCTTGTACCTTGAAAAATGCAGTGGAGGGTATGAATACATCCTCATAGCTATGGACTACTTCACCCAGTTTGCCCAGGCATATCCCTGCAGAAACAAAGCTGCCAAAACAGCTGCAGATAACGTATTTGGTGATTTTGTACAAAGGTTTGGTTTTCCCACAAAGCTGCATCATGACCAGGGGAAAGAATTTGAAAATAAGCTATTTTCAGCACTAAAGAAGTACAGTGAGGTCAAGGGGTCACAAACAACACCATACCACCCACAGGTGAGTGGCCAGGTGGAAAGGTTCAATAGGACGCTGCTGTTTATGCTGAGAAGTCTACCAGAAATGGAGAGAACAGATTGGAAATCTTCTCTAGCAAAACTGGTCCATGCATACAATTGCACTCGCAGTGAAGCTACTGGTTACACTCCCTATTTCCTCTTATTTGGTCGCCAACCCAGGCTCCCCGTTGATCTCATGTTCGGTCTCAAGGTGAGAGACATAAGCTCATCTCACAAGGACTATGCAGAAAAATGGAGGACAAGAATGAGTGAGGCCTTTCAGCTGCATCCAGAACAGCCAGTAATGGGTCAATGAGAGGAAAGGCTCTTTATGATAAGAAAATACATGGAGTGGAGTTGTATCCAGGATGCAGAGTGCTGGTTCAGAACCTGAATGAGAAGGGAGGACCAGGAAAACTAAGGGTCTTCTGGGAAGATCAGGTGTATGTTGTCAAAGAAAGGAAACATCAGGACAGCCCAGTGTATGAAATCCAGCCAGAAAGTGGGACGGGGAGAACCAGAGTCATCCACAGAAATCTACTGCTCCCATGTGATTTCCTTTCATCTACAGCGTCAAAAGCAGCCACCCAGCCAGAAAGACCCCGAAAGGAGAGAGACAAACAGAGGCATGGAGACAGCTCTGATAATGATGATGAAGACTGGGAAGCAATCATCAGTCCACATCCACAGCATCACAACATGGAGTCAAGTCATCACACCCAGAGGCAGCTGAGAACTGAGGCACCAGATTTCCATCCAAATACTGGAGACTTGCAAAGTGACAGGGTGGATGATGATGATGGTGGTGGTGGAAGAGTGCAACAACCTACTCTGGGTGAAGAAGTGGACGCAGCACATGAAGATGATGTTAGACCAGAGAGTATGGACAGTGGAGATCATCCTCACCAATCAACACCCAGTGACCAAGAAGAGACTGACACATCACCTCATGGAATGAGAATGTCTCCTTCTGGAACAAGAAAACCCGTGTTGAGTATCACTGATCATAAATTAGGACAGCCTGTCATGTCATGTGAATGAGTTACAAAGACGTGCAAAGTTAACAAGTTACGTGAATAAAACTACATTGCCATTCTGCTAAAAGTGGTAAAAAGTTCAGAGGATTAGCAAAAGTTTAAATGTTGTATTGTAGTCAAAATTCCAGATAATAGTGACGTCAGTTTCAACATTTTTGAAGGTAGAACTTGCTCCTTTGTCAAAGTACCTTACGTTCAGAAGAGATTGCAGATACAGTATTTACGCTACAGGCGAATCAAGTGATGGATTGTCATCGTGCACAATGACATCGATTACAGAAATGTGACAGTGACAGGAGATACATGTCATATTTTGGGACTGAATACAGTATGGCATCTCTTTAAACATGTGAACTCTGACTTCTGCTTAGAAGTGCTGATTTATTTGATATAAATTGCTGGTACCTGAATGTCAGGATGACATTGTATTTTGAGGAGAGAGTGTGACAGAACAAGCCTCCCCACCACCCCCCTTTTTGGTGATTTGTTTTGTTTCAGTGGAAGATTGTAACATTTTCCTGGGAGTACCCTGATGCATGCTCAATAATCCAGGTAGAAAAATCTAAAAAAAAAAAAAAGCTAAGTCTGGTCCTCTGGACATTCAAAAAACAAAACAGAGGACCAGACCTAGCTTTTTTTTAGATGTGGAGAAAAGGTTTGCTGATGTAAAAACGATCACTTTTGTAACAATAAATACAGAAACAAGCAAAAAGCCCATGTTCCTCGTTGCTTAGGGACTGAATGATTTTAGTTTTGAGGATGAGTGTGAATGGTTTGTCTCATTGGGACCGAGATGGTGTAGAGGCAGGGCAGCCGGCTCAGGAAGGTCCGGGGTTCGATCCCTGGTCACGGCATACCTCGTTGTGTCCCTGGGCAAGACACTTAACCCCAAGTTAAGTCACCAGCCAGTCCTGGTAGGACTGGCTGGCGCCTTGCATGGCAGTTTACCGGTGTATGAATGTCTGTATGAATGTGTGGATGGCTGGTACTGTGAAGAGCTTTGGGGCCCCTCATGGGGGCTAGAAAGCGCTATACTGTATAAGTAAGCTCCATTTACCATCTCATTGTGTCCCTGTGATGGACAGGAGACCTGTCCAGGGTGTCCCCCACCTCTCACACAGTCACTGCTGGACATTGATGCCAGCGATCCCGCGAAGGAAGAAGCTGGTAAATACGTGTTTTTCTGGACTGGGACTGAACAGAGAATGTAAACCTAAATGTTTTTGGTGCAAAGTTAAAGTGTGGACAAGAGGAGGTTTTTTTCTCCCGTTGCTTGTCCGAGCTGGTGCAGAGTGAAGGATCCTGGCGAGAAGTTTTATCCACCACAAGGAGCAGTGGCAGAGCCAGGGGGTGGCCTGTGGTGGCCTTGGCTGCCATAAATTAATAACTGTTCACCCCAGTCATTTGAGGAAACTAAACTTTTAAGCATATAACACCCACAAAGCATAGTTTCTTCAAATGACATGGCTGGCCAGTTTACATATGTTGGCGGCCATCTTGGCTTTTTAAGAGGCAATGCAGTTTTTCATGATGACCTTTCTTACATTTAGATGCAGTCACGCACCAAACAGGAAGTTGGTACCTCACTTAGTTTTCAAGTATTCATGCTCAAGACACTAAAAGACGGAGCATATTTTTAATTTGCCACTTCGCTCTGTGATGGAGGACAATAGTCATGACGTCTGTTAGCAGAACTTTATTATATCACAAAGTTTATTTAACAATTTGTAGGAACTTGTACCTTCAGGATTTATTTGATCAACAACACATTCACACACAGAACAGACAGTGTCCAGCGCCGACAGACACTGGATCCAGTTAATTTTTTACTCTTTCTCACACACCGGACCGGACAAACAACGGATGAGAGTCCAAACGATCGGTCCCAGTGCTCCCAGCGCTCCCTTCTCTCTATTTACAACATGGCAGTGGTTTTGCTTTAAAAATAAAATAAACTAAAAAAGCCAGTGAGTTTGTTTGTGGCACAACTCAAAGTGGCTCAACGTTGATACAAAAATATAGTACAGCATTTTCTTGTCATAGCAAACATTCACACCTGTCCATTATTGACCCAGCAGCCAATCAGATCACATGAAACACAAACAGCTGCACAAAGTGAATAAAGAAGTGACACTGACCAGATTTAAAATCATCTACATCAACACTTGGACCACCAGACAGTTGTTCTTCCAGGTAATCGGTTCACTTCAGCACAAAAACGTACGAGTTTCTTTAACTTACAGCCAATAAACTGTAGAAAATTAAAAAACACAATTAAGAACTTCAACAGCAAACCAATGAAGGAATTTGACTGCATCAACCTGATTACAGAAGAATTCATCAGCTTGTAGTTTAGGACACATTTCAGAATCTTTTTTATTCTTCACTGGTTTTAGATGTGAACGTTCAGGCCTGTAGCGCTGGAAGATTTCTGCCACCAGCAGAAAACATTCAAGATTCAAGCAATAACAGTCACGTGAAGAGTTTGAGAACCTGGTAAAGAATGTGAGACATCGAAGTTCATGCTCAATAATCCAGGTAAAGATCCAACAATGTTCCGTCAGGTCAGACGCTGGAACGTAGACGATGTGAGACATGTTGAAGACTTCGTAGCTGTCCACCGCGCCAATCAGAGAGGTGCACAGGGGCTGATCTCAAAGTCAGATGTTAGCAGGTGTCATCTGATGTTTCTGACCAGTGCAAAAAGGACTACAGTCATGCTGTGATACACACCTGGCTTTTCAAAATAAAATGTAAAAGGATAAGCTGAAAGCATTTAATTAACAGAAATAATAAAGCTCTTTTCTTAATATGTCACTTTGGGTGTTCTTTAATTTCAAAATGTAAAAAACAACAAAATGCCAGTTTGTCCTCCAACCTCCTTCCTAAACAAACAATGTACTCTTTTTAATATGATCCTTCTTCTTCCTGAAGACCTCAAGGCTTTCAGTTGTGAAAACTCTGACACAATTATCTGTGTGGACGTTCACAGGTGGACCACTCACTCGGATGATTCTGAGCAAAGACAATTGTTCAAAGGTGATTAGAAACAAAGCATCCAGTGGTCTGCCCCCAGCAGCAGGTTTCTACACATCCTGCCTGCAGCCGACGCCCCACACACCTCAGTTTTCCTACCAGAAATACCAAAATCTGTCCCAGCAGGCCAGCGTGCGTCTCCATCAGACACCGGGCCATGTTCATGACAGGCGCAGGCTTTGGACAGAAACGTACGAGGCCATTTGAACACATCACAGACTGTCAGAGATTCAGCCATGTGGATGTCTTGGAGCGCATGTCATCAAGACAAGCAGGGTGTCGATGTGCTTCTGCAAGGACAGTCCATTCATCCATCGTCTTTTGCTTTTCTGTGGCTATGGACGAGGCCAACAGGTCAAGGAGAACACCCAGATATCCTTCTCCCCATCACACCCTCCAGCTCCTCCTATAGGAATCTCAAGAACTCAAGTCCAGCGAGTTCTGGGTCTGCCCTGAGGTCTACTTCCAGTGGGATGTGCTCAAAAAGACGATGCTCCTCTGAAGGGAGGAGCCCAGGAGGCATTTTAATCAGATACCCAAACACCCCCAGTCATCTCATTTGGATGTAGAGGAGCACTCCTCACCTTCTGTCTAAGGCTGAGCTGGCTACCCAACAGAGGAAGCTTGTTTCAGCAGCATCTATCCAGGATCTTACCCTGATGCATGCTCAATATCCAGGATCTTGTTTTTCCAGTCACGGTCCAAACCTTAGGACCACAGGTGAGGGCTGGAATGTAGACAGACCAGTAAATCCAGAGCTTTGTCTTTTGGTTCAGCATAACAGACATGGGCAACACCCTCACTACTGTGGATGAAGCCCTCAGATCCATTAACCCACCTAAGGTTTTAGGAGTCTGTCGGGTCAACATGGTATCAAGATGCCAGTGGGCATAGATTACTCAGCTAAAGTGTCTTTTAGAGGTCGGAGTAGTGGTCGGAGGAGAAAACGTGAAAGCAGCATCTAGGATGAATGGAGCTGTTGTCTCTGCTTGAGTCTTATTCCCAGTCTCGTCTGTTCGTAGCAAGGTATGTGTCAGATTACCTCACCCACAAGAGGCACTCCATTGGAGCCAGGTCTAGGAGGAGGTGCTTGCTGGCAAGTGTCTGGTGGTTGAACCTCACCTCCCGGGACTCAGCCAGGTCATGCCGAAGGAAACTTTAGGAAGCCACCTCCATGTGGGTCCACCACATGCCATCTCATGAAGGTTGGGGGCAGCCAAGGCCGGGGCCCTGGGCATTCTGATCTTTGGTGATCCAAACTGAAGGAAGGTGTGTCAGTGGGACACGCGTCAAGGGAATGTGTATTAGTTGCACTCACATGCTCCATAATTGTCCCTGCTCTTGTACTGTTATTGTGAATGATATTAAAATGTTCCATGGTCCTTACTCTATGTAATAATCAGTCTTCAAGTGACCGCTCAGTAAAGGGACAGCGAGAGACAACTCTATTATCCTCAAGGTCTGATGGATATGATTACAGTGATGTCTTTCTTCTAGAGTCCGTGAGAGCTGCTGGCTCCCAGATCTCCTCCTGCTCCTGACTGCAGCTGGGTTCTGAAGGAGCTGGACGGGACGGGGAGGGGCTGGAAGTTTGTACAAGTGATGTTTCTGTTCATGAAGTCAGAACGGGTCAGAGCCTCAGACAGGTGAAGCACTGATGATAGGTGTGTACTTGTAAATGCATTGATCTTTTGCTCTCCAAAGCTTTGTAACAAATCTGATGAAGCTTACACTTGGCTGTTTTGGGAATCACTTTTTTACATGACACGTTCAATAAGAGGCTCCTGGGATTTGTACAGGACAGGAAGTCCAGGATTGTGCGCCCCAAGGTTCTTGGCATAGGTCTATCAGGCAAGCCCAATGCAAATCCCCCCGTCGTACAGTGAAGCTTCAAGTTTCTGTAGATCCACAGTCTATGTACATTGACAGAACAGTCCAAGTCCAAGTCTGTCCTCAGCATACAGTGTCCAGTGTTGGCTCAAACAAACAGTAGTTCTCCAACCAGCTCATCTTTTCCTTTTGAGTCTCGTCTCCTTCACCACCTCCTCATTCTTCAGGTGCAGCACTCACGCTCCACATGAAAAAAGAACGGGGAGGGGGAAGGCAGCGACGTGGAGGTAGAGGGCTCGGAAGAGGAGGAAGACGACGACGCAGTGGAGGCAAGCAGGGAGGGGTAGGGGCTCACTTTGTTAATGTTGACGTATGTGGTGTTGAGTAGGACGTAATGCTCCCCGCTGAAGCTGGAGAAGATGGCAGAAATGCGTGACACCAGTTCGGAGAAAGACGGCCGCCGCTCGGGCTTCGGGTGCCAAGACTCGATCATCACCGTGTAGCTGCAGGAGGAGAAGAGAGGCGTCAGACAAGGAGCCGACAGAGTAAAGCTGTAAAATGTGTGTTGATGTCATTATTTTCAGATAACATGTCCAATACAGGTTTTATTTGTTCAAGGCACTCATATTTGTTCATGACTTTATTAGTAGTAAGCCTGAGAGTTACCGGATCTGAGCAAACAGTTACCGGAGCGCATCGTGTCAAAATAAGGGAGTTCCCGGATCCTGTTCCAGCTCAGATTCAGTCCTGGTTGTTCTCCACAGAGAACCTAGTAGAACCTGTTTTTATAGATTTGTGTCTCTGTAGTGTGAACGTTTCGTTGCATCTCTTGACATCAGCAGACGGTGAAGGATTCTCTCCTCTCTGTTGTGGAGGAACTTCATCATGAGCCGATGCCTGAAACATGTCAGGTAATCCTCGCTGGCTGGAAGCTTCTGACAGCCTCTACAGATAAGCTCCATGATCCCATGAGGCTCCAGAGGGGGTCTTGTTTTCATCATTCGACAGCTAAATCATTCATCCCCACACAAACATTTGATAATCTCTTCATTCCATAATATGCTCCAATTATTACACATCCAAAGTGTCTGTGTGTGCAACAGCCTGAGAAGCATCAGCAGGGAGGAATGAGAGGAATGTTCACAGATATTCATCATTCCTGATGTTCTCTCTGATCTGCCTCCCACCTGAACACCCCCCACCCCAAACCGCGGGTTCTATAAATCCACTTTTAAATTCAGTCTGAACATTTCAACATCTCTGAGGGGTCTGAACTGGGAACGTTGGTGGTTTTAGAGATGAGTGTTGTTCTGGACTGGAAAAGGTAAACCTACATGTTGTTGATGCAAGAGATTCCAGTGAGGAGGAGTTACACTGTGGAGAAGAACAGAGGGAGGCAGATCCTGGAGAGAGGAGGGGGCCACTTGATCTACAACCAGGTGCAGTGGAGGAGCCAGGGGGTGGCCACTGGGGGCCTTGACCACCATAGATTAATATTCTGTCACTCCAATCATTTTTAAGAAACTACACTTTTAAGCAAAATTAAAATTAGAAAGCAAAGTTTCATTAAATGGTGGGGGGTTGGGGGTGGGGGGTGGATATATTTATGGAGGTGGCCCATAAAGTTGTAGGGTCAAACTAACCATATGTGACATCATGAGATGTCAGAGTGCTGGGAATGACTCTCAGCTACTACCATAGCAACCTTTAGCTCAGTATCTAAATTTAACTGAGTTACAGTCATTTTTGTGTTGGCTCATATGGTTTAGCTGTGGCGGCCATCTTGAAATTAATTACCTCCAACAGTGAACCAGCTATAAATGAGTATCCAGTGAGTACATTCTAAAAGTTTCATTGAAATCTGTCGAGTGGTTCATGGGATATTTTACTAACAGACAGACATCTAACAGCACTAAGGTTTGCACGGAGTAGCGTTGTGAAGGACTCTGAGCCACGACGACACCAAACTGTGGCAGAAAGCTTTTAAAAGTGATTTTGAGCTCATGGTGAGGTCCTTATGACAGAAAGTCCACCTCAGCAGAGCTGCTCGAGGGGAAGCACAGGAGCAGGTGTCTGGCAGCGAGACGAGCCCGACGCACGGCCGGACCTCTACCCAGTTTCTATTAAACCTGTAGTAAACAAAGGCTGATGTGGTCTGTGTGAAGCTCGGCTGTGAGGACATCCCTCACACTGAGCCGGGCCGAGCGAGGCGAGCAGCAGCTGTAACGTGAACGTGCACACTCACAGGCTGTCGGGGCAGAACTCGGGCTGCAGCAGCCTCCTCCCCTGCAGCAGGAACACCGTGATGTCGAAGGAGTTCACGTCCGAGTATGGAGGGGCTCCACGGGTCATCAGCTCCCACAGCAGCACCCCGAACGACCACTGTGGGGAAACCACCCGATTATCCTCCAACATCTTGCAACTGAACAAGCGTCACGACACAAAAATGGTCAAAAAAGAAGTTATGTGAAAGTTTCTGAACCCTCCTCCCGCCGACACACTGTTTCTTCTCGTTCAGCAGTTTTTGCTCGATTCACGCAGCAAAACGTTCGGCTCGTTCAGAACGTTCCTGCTGGGACTTTTGGTGTTTGTTAAATTTTGACTTTTTGAAACATTTAGCTTTGTCGGCCATGTTGTGCTCATTGAAAATGAATGGAGCTGTTTACAACCTGTTGCTGCTCATTTCAGCTTTTTCCTGCTCATTTTCTGCTTTTTGTTTTTTCAGCTTCTTTCTGCTAATTTAAGCTATTTATGCTCCTTTCAGCATTTATTTGCATTTCAGCTACTTTTTATAAGGTATATCTGCAAATTTGACCCATTCTCTGCTTTTATTATTTCAAATGTCCACCCTTCGTGCTGCTTTCTAATAATTTTATTTTGTGCTGTTTTCAGACCCTTTTGAATCTGTTCAGCCTCTCTGCCAACGCAGCTTTTCTACACATTTCAGCTGTTTTTTCTGCTTTTATATTTCTGCTTTCATCAAATGTCAGCTGCTCGATTCAACTCTCATTAACAGGTAAGAGATGAAGCCTTTTCATTTACGTCGGCGGCTTTGATCAAAAATCATTCAGCAACAAACCTTCATGCATTTTAGCAGGAAACGTATTTTCTCTCGCTTGAATTCATTTGTTGACTGGTTTGCTCTTGAGGTGTAAACTGGGTCACCCTGGTCAACACTGGTTCCACGGTGGTTTTCAAAATACAGTATTCATTGCATTTTTTTTATTTCACATAGTTTCTACTTAAAGTTTAGATTTTACTGAAGAACTCGTTTTAAATGCAGTCTCTGCTCTTCAGCTGCTCTTTAGCTGCACATCACAACTCGTCTTAGGATAAATTACCTTATTTAGCTTGCAAACACGTGATATTAAGAGTGATTCCGAGTACTACCAGTGGTACTTGTACCACAGATTGAGAATCATAGTCGTTTCATATGGACTGGAATATTTTAGGAATTTATTTCTGTTAAATTTAATTATACATGTACAGTAGTTAATTGTTTATTATAGTTTACACCTAGCAAGTTTCCAAGATTCAGTTTTTTTAATGGAAGAAAACATAAAACCAACAAAAACAAATAATTTTTATCAGAACCGTTGGCCTCCTGAAAAGTATGTTGACATACAGAAGGTGCAGGCATTAGAGACGGTGGGCGCTCCTGTTGCATGGACTCCTGCATCAACAAGTCGTTTTACAGTTGCTGTTCAGCGCTGCTGACCGAATGCAACAAGCACTGATTAGTGGGATTGTTTGGAGGCAACAGACAGTGAAGTAAGTGAATGTTTCATGGCACATTTAGGGGCATATTCAAAAACTACTTAAGTTAGTCCATACTTACCGTATTTTCCGGCGTATAAGTCGCAGTTTTTTTTACTGATTTTCATGCCCTGCGACTTATAGGGCGAAGCGA
>JARVGV010000002.1:841776-852573 GCA_031762435.1 Hypsolebias longignatus
ATACGACCCCTACTTGAATGAAGCCAGTGTGAGCCTCCCCTTCATACCCACCTGTGAACACCATAGATCTCACACACAGGAACAAAACGCCCTCCTAGTATAAACAGTAAAACGTTACGGCGCAGCAGTGGAGAACACACCAGGCTGACGTCATGGTGCACACTTCAACCCAGTCTATACCCAACACACCCAACAGGAAGACATGAATGTTACAGGGTTGTCATATGGGTGCCAAGGTTTGATTTTCTATAACATTTGCTTCATTTCTTCACATTTTGACCAAATCAGACTTTCAAAATGTGCCGACAAGCGTCTGATTAAAAGCAGTGGAGCGTCCCACTGCGTCATTTGACCCGGAAACGTTTTTCTAACTCAGTGTAGGTATTTGTGTCATCAGCTTGTATCTCCTGACAGGTGAGATAGATGTAAAGACGCATGGTGCTCCCTGCACTGTTTCAATGGCTTCATCATCATCATCATCATCATCACTTTTAAGGATTTAAAACAATTTAAAAGGTTTTAAGGATTGTGAAAGCCATGCGTGCTTTAAAGCAGAGCCCTGACATGGACCTCCCACATTCCAGGTGAATTGATCCTCATTGTGTCATGGCTCAGGCTTCACTGATGAACAGCCATGACTTGACTTTTTACTGATCGTGTGGTCTGAGAGCTGAAAGGTCGTTCAAACGTTTTGCTGTTCCAAATGAAAAACGTGCCACTCTGGTCTGAAAACACATTCTAGTTGCATCTAGAACGCCATCTGACTGGCAATGCAACATTTTTCCCTGACTTCCACTGGAGCGCAACATGTCTTCCAACTCTCCACAGAGCTTTAATGTGTCTTATAAATGTTTCATTGAGTCTCATTGAATGGACTCATTAAGTTGTGGTTTTGCAAGATCTGCTCAAAATGATGAAGAACCTGGTTCTACTTGATATGACTGTGCACATGAAAATTAGCAGGAAAACCAGTTTTGACGCCATGTTAACTGTAAAAATAGTTTGTTTCACATTTTGTCAAACTGTCTCTGACAGGCTCCACAGAAGAAATATTTTTCAAAGTTTGAACAGGTGACAGGAAGTTGGACTGTACCTGACAGGACTGGTGTTTTGATATCCTCAGCAAGTTTTGCACAGTCTACATTTAGGTTACATAATGTTGCATGACTTCACCACAAAATGTTACAGAGCAGATGCAGTGTGTTCCTTTCCCTTAATCTTCAATCCAGTGTGTCTCTCACTGCTTTATTTCAGCTGCCTGCTCTGCAAGAACAGAGAAAACTGTTCTCTCACAGGCTGTGAGAACAGAATGACATCATTTTGTTCTTGCAGTGTGTTCTGGACACATAATCTGGCAGAACTTTAATTTTTTGGAATGGGTTTTTAAAAAGGCAGCATGGTGGCACAGTTGGTAGAGCTGCTGTCTCTCAGCAAGCAGGTGTCACAGGATCAAATCCTGGTGAGTCTTTCTGGGTGGAGTTTGCATGTTCTCTCTGTGCTGCGTGGGTTTTCTCCAGGTTCTCCAGTTTCACAGACCAAAAACATGCACGTTAGACTGATGGTAACTCTGAATTGTCCCTAGATGTGAATGAGAGAGTGAATGGTTGTTTGTCTCATTTGTCCCTGTGAAGGACTGGAGACCTGTCCAGGGTGTCCCCTGTCTCTTGCACAGTGATGGCTGGACATGGACACCAGTGATCCAAAAAGGAAGAAGTGGGTACTGGAAATTGGATGGATGGATGGATGGATGGATGGATGGATGGATGGATGGATGGATGGATGGATGGATGGATGGATGGATGGATGGGTTTTTAAAATACTGTACTTTGATGACAGTTTTCTTTAACCCTCCTGTTCCTGTGTTTGGTTCTGGTTCAGTGTCTTTGTTTCTGCTCTGGCTCCACCCACTCTTCTCTCAGCAGCTGTTGGTTGTTGTGACGTTTAGTTTTTGGTTTTTTAATCACTGGGTTTGGTTCTTCTGTTGGACATTGTACCCTCTTTGTGTCTGTTCAGGTTGTAGCTGTGGAACCTCCACCATGACAAGTGTTTAATGCAGAACTGCTGACGTTCTGCACCCGAGGGTTTGGCACTTAAGTGTCTCATGTCTTAGCCAGAGAGAACTTTGTTCTTGCCAGCTTTAGTAAACAAACAAATGTTCTCACTTCTTTCAGAACATGTTCTAAAGAGTTCAGAGTGAGCAGACCCAAACTCTCACTGCCCTACATTATATCAGAGCTCAGGATTTTCACTTCATAACTCTGTCAACGGTCATGTGACCCCCCCCCATAAAACTTTATAGACTTGATGGTTGATGACCTGACCCATAGGGTGACTGCTTACTTTCTTCTGTGTTTATGTCTGCCTGATAAAGAGAGCTGTCAGGGAGTGAGACACAGGCATGTGGTTACCATAGTTACCTAATGAGCCCCTGGCAGCAGTTTAACGTTTTGAAGGAACTAAAGTTCAGAAGCTAAGTGGCGTTTGGTTTGATTCTGCTTCAGGCTTCGACTCTTTGTTGCTGTTTCTCTCATCTAAGAAACACGTGCACCTTCTGACGTGCAGATCTGGACAAACATCTGACGTGCAGATCTGGACAAACATGTTTTGAAGGTGCTGAGACGCAGCAGCCAGACCTCTGTCAACACCTGTAGCTGCTGGAGCTCATATAAATGACATCCTCAGAGCTGTGAGGAACAGACTGACGCTGGCTTCAACACATTTCTGATCCAGGCCCAGAAGGCCTCCATCACACACTGCGTTTAAAACATCACCTTGAGGACCAGATGAAAGGGCGACATGGGCCGAGGGTGACCCGCAGACCTTCAGTTTGATTGGTGCTGGACAGTCTCCATGTTTTAATGTGGTCCTACTGGTTTACTTTGACTCATGTCTTTAAAATACTTGTCTAAACTTTGTATTCTGACAGAAACCTGGAGTTAGTTTTTCATGTTCTGGTTCTGACACGTGCACGCATCCTGCAGCATCCTCACCAGATGTGGACGCAGCTGAGCGCGCCGAACCCCAGGCCCAGCAGGAAGGCCGCGGGCACGGCCAGCAGCGCGCTCAGCAGCCGGTAGAAGAAGAACTGGACCAGCTCGAAGGTGGCGTGGCTGCCGACCCACACGCTGTCGAAGCTGTGCGTGGCGCGCGGCTCCGCGATGATGTCCTCAAACCCCACCTGTCACGGCAGAGCGCACACACACAAAATGATGGATTCACGCGCAACGCAGACTTCCGGATATTCACGGAGCAGCAGAACTGCTCCTGAAGCTTCAGCTTGTGCACGTCTACCTTCAGCTGCGCGTTCATGCGGCGCGGGTCTCGGTCCGGCGCAGCAGCGAACGTCTTCTTGTTCTTGGACAGAACCGGTTCTGTTGGTCCGTTCTGCTCGTCCTCGTCCACAGTGATGCTGAAGTCCGATCGTTCCTTCTCCACACCCATGGTGGCGTGTCCGCGGCCGGAGAGCAGCTGGTGATGTGCGCCGCGCCGCGCGCAGGACTGTGCGCCACCCGCCGCGCGCAGCACAGGACGCGCAACAAGAGCAGTCACACTGCAGACCCCAGACCAGTTCTGCAGCTCGGAGCTGAGAGGGGCTCTGTGCAGAGTTCTGGTCCCGGGTCAGGAGCCGTGCACGTTACAGACAGACAGCTGCTGTTTGCTCATCTGCACGAGCCGCCAAGGCAAAAACAGAAGTTCTGTTCAAGTTTACAAGACAAAAGACTGTAACCAGCTGAAGGTCCGCGGGCCAGACGTGGCCCTTTTCAGTACATCATGTGGTCCTGAGATCATGTTTTACTAGAACTTTTCCATCAACATCAAGTTTCTGCTTCTAATTTAACACAACAATCAGAACATTCAAAGACGCCGCTCACCCTGAAGAACCAGACAAACCAGTCACTCCCTCTCTCACCAATTCAGAGTCACCAGTCTAACATTTCATTCACCCTTTATTTATCCAGGTAGTCTCATTGAGCCACGAGAACTCGTTTTCAACAGAGACCTGTTTTGGACCAGGTGGAGGCAGGTGTGTGTGTCTCACCTTTTTCCGCACATTCTTTGATGTTGTCGGTACCGGGGCTTGAACCGGCGATCTTCCGATCACAAGCCCACCCACCGTCTCTAACCACTGTGTCACCACTCCCCCATGCATGTTTTTGGTTTGTGGGAGGAAACTGGAGGAGAAAACCCACGTACCGGAGAAAACATGCAAACCCAGACAGACCCCCGAACCAGGATTTGAACCTGCAACCTTCTTGCTGAGAGACGGCTGCTCTACCCACTGAGCCACCTTTCAGAAAAGACAACAGCAGCTTATTTTCCACTTTATATCCAATAAACTTAAAAACAAAGTCATTTTTCTGGTTCTCATCCGTTTGGTTTTCTCCTCATTTCAAACTTTGATCTTGAGCTGAAATGATTATGAACCGAGAGGCAACGGTAAATGACAAAAACAACAAACAAACAATAAAAACAACATTTTAGGAGAATCTTTTGCCAAACTAAGCTTGTTCTTTTTAAAATGATTTGTTGTGTCTGTTTTCATCCCATCGCATGCTTAATGCTTTTAATGTTCTCATAAATCCATCGTCAACATAAACTGGGATTCTTTAAAAATTAATAACAAAATCTTCAAGATCAAAGTGAAAATAAATTTCTACAGAATATGAAATAAATAAAAACATGTCGTATTTACCTTCTTTAAAGTGACTGTTCAACTCAGAACTGGATCATTGAAACAAGATGGAGACTAAAGGTTTTATAAACGTTCTTGAGCCCATCAATGGAAGGAACATGGGAACATGTGTAAATCTACCAAGAGCAGGCCGTCCTCACAAACAGAGACTGTGAAGAAGGAGAACAACGAGAGAGACCACTCTGAAGGAGGTGCAACTGAGCACACAGCAACTGTTGCCAGAGTTCTTCAGTCAGAGTGACACCGTCGTAGAAAACTTATTCAGTCTCAACTAGAGTCTCTAAACTGGGGGTGTCCAGTCCAGACTCTCGCAGCCCCCCCTGTATGTTGTACCTGTTTCCCTGATTCAATGGTTGAATCCCCTCCTTGTTCTGCAGAAGTTCATTATCCATTCATTCAAATTATGAGTGCTGGAGCAGAAAAACATCTAAAACATGCAGGATGGTGCCCCCCCAGGACCACAGCTGGACACCCCTGCACTGAACAATCCAGACAAACCCGTCATGTGGGCGACTGTTCACTGGACAGAGAGAAAAATGTGTTGACAGAGAAAATAACTGTCTGGTGCAGGTGAGACCATGGTGCAGGTCTTTGTGAGGAACAAGCTGAAGGTGTATCTGATGTGAAAACATCTCAAGGAAACCGATGACAGGAAGGTGCAGCACCGGCTGACAACAGCTGGTTGCTTCACTTTTCCACCCACTTTTCTTGATGTCAACGTGACGTAACGGTTGGGACTTGACCCGGTTAAATCCCACCGCTGCCGTTCAAAACCAACAGAGATTTAACTGAGACAAAGACCAAAGAGGAACAGATTGTTCAGTCGTGGGACTCAGAGGCACTGGAAGGAGCTGCGGGTTTGGAAGAGGAAACCAGAGGATGCCAGAAGGACAGAAGACCAGATGAACAGGTCAGAGGAGCTGGACTTACCAGAGCAGCAGGACAGACCTCAAGGCTGAAGAGATGTTAGGTGGTGGTGATACTTGTTTGTGGGCGGCTGCTCTGGAGGAATGTTCCAGGGAGGACTCAGATTCACTGGTACCAGAGTAGACTGAAGGATGATCAAGGAGGAAACTGATAACTGGAGCTGCAGGTAGCACACAGAGATCCAGGTGAGGTCAAACACAAGGAGTCTAGAAACACCGGGGCCAAACACAGTAACATTAATGGGACAAAGTTCCAGTGGAGACTGGAACCCCAGTAACAACCAGAGTCAGAAAACCTTCCAGTTGCAGACTCACCTTCACTAAACTCTGCACCACCACTCCCACACCTGAAGAAACTGCTTTCTAGTTTTAAATTCCTTAAAAGTATAATTACATCCAGGGGCGGTTCTAGAATCTGACCTTTAGGGGTGCTTAGCCCCCCAGTGTTGACAATGGCTCTTGGTTTAAACAATGTGGTGCCATTAGCATCAGAAGCATTTGTAATGTGTGTGTGTGTGTGTGTGTGTGTGTGTGTGTGTGTGTGTGTGTGTGTGTGTGTGTGTGTGTGTGTGTGTGTGTGTTGTGTGTGTGTGTGTGTGTGTGTGTGTGTGTGTGGTACACTGGTCAGGTGGGGCGGGGGTCTTGGGGTCCTCCCCCAGAAAATTTTGAATAAAGTAGATGCAATTTCCTGCATTCTGGTGTATTTTAATTATTTTTTTTAAACATCTATGTTTACCTACACAAGTAAACATTTGATTCAATAATTAATTTTAGCGTAGCCTGACCAACAGCTCCCCTTCTGTGAATAAAGCACGCTCTGCTTCTCTGAAGCATCCTAACACCCCACCTCGGTCGACAACTCTCACATTACAAACACGCTAGCTAAGATGCTACAGACATAGAGCTTCACTTCTCTTACACGTGTTTTTTTTTAAATCCTAATAATGTCATGAAAAGGTTCTTTACATGTTTTATACTAAGAGTTGGACACTAAATTACAAAAATCAGGCAACTTGACTTATTTTTAATGATAATAAATGGCGCTCAGCACAAGTCATGATTGATTTTACACCTTTTGTCTCACAGGAAACGCCAGTTTCCTCCAATTTGTAGAAAAGCGAAGAACAAAAAGGCAACCCCTCAAACGTTAAGCTTCTCCGCACATAATCAGCACAATATCCTGGAGCCGAGCTCTTCACCTACTGATGCATGACGTTCTTCAACTGCTCAGATTTATGGCTCTCTGACGGCCTCGCACTTGAAAGTCACCAATCAGCATTGTTAGAATATCTGCAGGTCTCAAGGGCTGAAAGCAAAGGAACCAAAACAGGAAGACATTTTCCACCCAACGTTTCTTGTGGAGAAGAAAAGCTTTTCTGAAAACAAAGGAGTCCCAGAAAAACTGATAAATACAAACTAAGACCTACGGAGGATATTTAAAGTCCACACACTGCTCATAAAATGCCTGGATTTGGTTATTTAAACTAAAATAAACTAAAATCAATCTCCATGAAACTTGCATGAACAACATTTATCTGACAAAAACTGTTGTTTAGGGGAAACTGAGTGGACTGTAAACTGTAGACGCCCTTAAAGTAAAGTTTTGATGAAGACTCTTTGATTTATTAATAACTTCTGTTCTTTTTTGAGTTCATCAGCGGCCACACCCTGAACTGGGAACATTTATCAACTCTTTTTTTGTTTGCTAACGTGATCAAAATTAGTCAAGTTGTGTGATAATCTCTTCTGCATGGCTTGCTTCAGGTCACCACGCTGATTGTATCAAGTCAGTTTGAATTCTTGCTACAGTCTAAAACCTTTATTGGCTTTGGTTGAAACCATTTTTCTAACGTGCAAGAGCAATTTGTTCCACAATTTTGGCCCCACCACCCCAAAAGCCTGGTCCCCTCTGAGCTTAGACCTGGTTTTAGGTCCAGTCAGGAGCAGCGGGCGAGTGGGCAGGTACGTAAGGCTGTAGCAGATCAGAAGGATAAAGAAGACCTTTTTAAAAGTTTTAAACCAACTAAAATAATTCTCCAGTGGTAACGAAGCGTGGACCACTGTTCCAAAAGAACGGGCCTCATCTTGGCCAGCTGCCTCAAATGAAGGACACTACATTTTCCAGCTGACTTCATCTGACTGTCGTATTTAAATTAAACAGAATTAGGCTTCCTCAACCCATGACCCTGAAACCTGGAGAACCCAAGCAGAACATTCTCAGCTCCTTCAGTGTTGCTGTCTCTGACGTCATGAAGACGAGACCTGCTGCACTGACAGGGTGTGTGGACATTTCTTCTAAACTCATCTTCAAGTTTTCCTCATCAAGTCTGTGTGTTCTGTCCAAAATAAGGAGACAAAGACACCGTGCTGGAACGTGTTCCACTGGATCAGTTCGGTCGGGGATCGACACAAAACAGAACAAGTTCCATCCAGTCCAGTAAAGACCAGTCCGACTCAGACTGAACTTCAGGATAAATGGATTTACAGTACATTGTGACAACTTGTCAACACTCTGTCCATTTATAAGGCAAGTGGCACACAAGTGGTTCCATTTTCCTGTTCCCAGTTTACACGGAGCTCAGATTGGAGCTGCGCTGTAAAACGCTCTGCAAAGACTGGCCCACTTGTGACGGCTGTTTACCCAGAAAACTGCAGTTTGATGATGTGGCAGAACATATAAATAGCCGACCACTTCCAACACACGGGTGCTCATGCACATTTTAAGCTTTCTGCATCTTTTAATGATGTTTAAATGGCTGCATGGTGGACTTAGGGCTATTTCATGAGGTCATGGTGAAAAGCAACATCACAGGCTGTAAACGGCTGAATGAAGTGCTCCCAACTCCACATTTAAACTAATTGGTTCAGAGGACTCCAGGTTTTCAGTCAGAGTGAATTTTACCCAGTAAAGCAACTTTAAAAATAAGTGTTTTACTTCCTTTACAAGCATTTGAGTTTAGACATTTCACACTGAAGCAGAGCCCAAACACCTCCAAGATGTGATCTACTAGTGTTTGGTCATTTTCAGATTCAGATCTTCTTTCTTGTATACAGCTCCTTTCTGTCTCATCAAGACACTCAAAGCTCTTTACATCAATCAAAAAATGTTCTATACAAAACAACTGGACTTTGTTTGTAACAGAAGACGTTTCGCTCTTCATCTGAGGAGCTTTCTCAATTCAAAGAGCAGATGAGTGGGGACCTTTACAACAATCTGTGTCCTCATCTACACATTCATGCAGCATCTGTTAGATCTATAGAAAGACTAATCAGAGCTTTATCACATTCAGACACCGATGGGACACACACCCGAGGTGATGAGGGTTCAGTGTCTTGCCCAGGGACACTTCAGCTGGTGGAATTGAACCCTTAACTCTTGCATTGGGGCACAACTGCCCTAACCATTCAGCCACAGCCGCCCAAGTGAATGACTGTCCAGCTGACACGATTGAACCCTTTGTTGTGATTCACCTGGATGATTGAGCTTTCAAACCTCGAGCTCTTTGTGTCGTTTGCCAGATTTGGAGAGGAGGTGGAGGTTCCCAGGTGGAGGTTTCCAGGTGGAGGCTCCCAGCAGGTGGAGGCTCCCAGCAGGTGGAGGCTCCCAGCAGGTGGAGGCTCCCAAGTGTATGACGGCCGGAGTCAGAAGTTGGAGAGTGGACAGAACCAAGGATCTGATTCCACAGAGGTTTCAGCGTTGCATGCAATGGCATCAGAAGCATTTGTAATGTTGGGGGGACACACTGGGGGTGGTGGTGGTGGTGGTGGTGGTGGTGGTGGGGGGGGGGACAGGTCTGGGGTTCCTCCCCCAGAAAATATTGAATAAAGTAGATGCCATTTTCTGCATTCTGATGTATTTTAATAATGGGTAGTTAGACCGTTTTCCTATAGAAGTAAACACTTGATTCAGTAACTAGTTCAGAGACCATGCCCCCCCCCCACACACACACACACACACACACACACACACATTTTTTTGTGGAGGCATTGCACTAAGCTAGCGGCACAATACAAAAACGTTCTATATAATGCTGCCTCTGTCTGGAGCCATCAGCCATGGAGGTCTGGACAGAAGAGCAGAAAAGGAACAGTAAAGTTTTCTTCTTCTTTCAGCTGCTCCTTCTTCTGGGGTCCCCACAGAGAACGAACTCACATGAAGACTTGGTGACTGTTTTTACACCAGATGTCCTTCTTGACCAACCACAGACCACCGAGCTACCACAGCCTCTGTGTGGAGCAGAGAGCTGCATCTAGGGCACCCGAGGAGCAGATGATGGGGTTAAGGGCCTTGCTCAAGGGCCAGAGTGGGGCAAATGAAGGTGGAGGCAGGTGTGGGTGTTTCACCTGCACATTTTGATGATGTTGGCAGAGGGAGTTGAACCAGTGAGCTTCCAAACACAGGCCCACCTTTTCTACCCTTTGCACCACCACTCCCCACAGATAAACAGTAAAGTGAAATAATTCAAACATAAGAAATAAGACACAGTTTAATAATATGCTACCTATTGTTTTTAGTTGCTTTTCCACTTATTTCATCTTGTCACTAGAATAACTGCCTCACGTTATTTATCAAGTTTCCTCCGCGGAAGAAATGACAAAAATCCTATATTTAGCTAAAAACTATATTTATTTGGAGCTCAAAGCTAATCGAACAGAAGAAATGAACATTTAAGCAGAAGATGATCCCTCCATCATTTTCAGTTCAGTTCCTGTTTCATTCAGTTTCCGTCACAAGGGAACTTTCATACGTCCAAACTGAGTAAACAGACACAGCTCAGCTGTTTTTACGTTAACACCACACAGCTGACAACAACATTTCCTACCATGAACCAAACACGACATAGATCAGCTCAGTTCAAACTAAAACTGGTGCACACAGATTGTATCACAGGAGAACTGCCGTCAGTCGTGACAAGCTCGTGCTCTTCTTCTTCTGTTTTAAAGGTGGTGCACTCAACTCTTCTTCTGTTTTAAAGGTGATGCAGTCAGCTGTTCTTCTGTTTTAAAGGTGGTGCAGTCAGCTGTTCTTCTGTTTTAAAGGTGATGCAGTCAGCTGTTCTTCTGTTTTGAAGGTGGTGCAGTCAGCTGTTCTTCTGTTTTAAAGGTGGTGCAGTCAGCTGTTCTTCTGTTTTAAAGGTGGTGCAGTCAGCTGTTCTTCTGTTTTAAAGGTGGTGCAGT
>JARVGV010000002.1:1130435-1140977 GCA_031762435.1 Hypsolebias longignatus
ATAGTTCAATGATACAAGATATATATGTTGTGCCATTTTATGCAAAGTTCAAACATCATGTCAGTTGACCTTTAAATCTTTGCTATAAAAAAGAAAAAAACTGATCTGAGGTCTACTTGGAGCTTAACACCAAGCCGCTCAGTTTTGCTACAAGAAACATCCAGAGAAGAACTGAGGTTTAAAAACATGTAAATGTGGATTATCCATCATAATCCATACTCATATGGGATTTATGGGTGTTTACTAAATAGATCAAATTAAATACAGGGGAGAAAAATAAAAACAAAAAGCCATGGTGATAAAATCAAACCTAGGATTTTTGTCAACTGTTCCATCCCAGCACTGCGTTTCACTAAATTTAGTTTTCTTATTATGATTAGTAATTGAGTACAGTATACTCATTCAAAGCACAGGGAGATGCTTCAGTGTTGTGGACTTTTTTAGTTTCATTTTAAGGCCTGTCTACACACACACACACACACACAAAAAAAATAATAAATAAAAAAAAAAAACGGGGGGAGACTCTAGATATGAAAGCATGGAAGTAGCTCAGCTTTGATAAAAGTCTTTTATTGACACACAACACCCAGTATGACAGAAATACCAACCAGTTCCAAGTGTTAAAAGTTCTGGTCAACATTAGCTTAGACGTTCTAAAACTCGTCCTTTGCTTCTCGTCTACAGTCCGAGCTGTGACGTGTCCAGCACAGATTGCTGTGTTCGCTCACTAAAGCAGCTGTTTAAGTATCTGCTGCCAATACAGGTACACATTTTAGCATTCTGTGGCAGCTGTATGTCAATAAAACCAATAAAACAGAAGCTGAGAAATAAAACCGAACAAGTCCTTTGAGTACTTCTGAAGAGTACTTACTAGGCTAAAGTGGATTTGTACACCTGAGTCGTCGTGTTCAGGTCTTACCTGTTGAAGTGAGGAGTCTTGGTGAAAACCACCATCTTTAAAGTCCACCTCATCATCACTGGAAGAATGGATGTGATGTGTGTTCACCTGCACAAACGTCCATTTCAGAATAAAAAGGCTCAGCGCTTTAGAAACTGAACTACACCTAATTTGTTGACCTTCTGTTGTATTTGTTTATAGTGTTTTATTTCTTATTAAATATCTGTAATAAGAGGTCAATGCTATGCTGCACTTTATGAGCGTGCACATACAGTAGTCCCTTGCTATTTTGCAGTTTTTCAACAATTGTCAACTTTAATATTACGTGATTGGGACAGTACGAGATAAAACGTTAACAAAAAAAAAAAATTCAGATAAGCACTGCCAAGTTGTAGTTTTCTTTCAGTAAATCTACACTGTAACACCAGTCAAAAGAACTACATTACCCAGAAGCCAACAGAGCTTCCAGCTACTGCTTTTGGACGAAAAGGAGGGAAAGTTTTGCAACGCAAATCTACGATATCCATTAAGTGCACAGAACTGTCAGGAAAGTCTCAACTAATCCTGATACTGAGCTCATTCTTCAAATTGTATCTTCACTGGTGACCTGGGCTGCAGCTGATCCGGACTCAGTGTGACCCAGATCCTGGGGGCTGCAGGCAACAGACCGCGGCAGTGTTCGGTCTGGTTCTGGTTGCACGATGCTGGTCCAGACCGGGCAGAGGTGGTGGACTAATCCTGGGCAGCCTTGAGGGCGCAGTGTCCCTCTTGAAGTGGCAGCACGTGCACATCAACCTGGATGGGGCAGGGCGGTGGGTTTGTTTGTCATGCTGCAGGGTAGTTGAAAGGAACTGATCCCGACTAGAACTGAGCTTCTGCAGAGCTGGTGAGCACCCATATAAAATTTTGCAGTGCTGTGCAGTACCTACATGTCTGTTGTTAAAATGATGTAGGTTTAAGAGTTTAGAGAACATTGTAAGATTGTGGGAAGGGTTTATAAAATCTTACCATATATATATAAATACCGGTACTAAAATAAATATAGCATTCCAACTTCGCTTTATTTTATAACAGAACAAACAGGCTTCGGAGCAGAGGTACTAGAGAAACCATAGGATCTAGAGGACTATGGACTACAATTATTTTAGTAATTATATATATTTGAAGGCTTTATAAACTCTTCCCACACTCTTGCAATGTTCTTAATGTTCTAAACTCTTAAACCTTTAAAAAAATGTATATGGGTACTCACCAGTGAAGATACTAATACAACTTGAAGGATGAAGATGTGAAGAATTAGCTGTGCAGTACTGATGATGAAGGTGATGAAGATTAAGAATTAGCTGTGTGGTACTGATGACTGTGAAGGTGATGAAGGTGATGGAAGATGAATGTGTACTGCACAGCCAAGAAGAGCATTACAACTCTTCTAAAGGCACCACTTCATCAGGCGCTTCTTTAGGTGGTGCAGTATCTTGGGCCCTGGACGTAACTTCTTGCTAAAGATGTTGGTGTAACAGATCTCTATGTTCAAGCGATGAACATATGGGGAGTTGCTGGCACCGCTTCTTCTGAGAAAGAATGTTTTTGTAAGGGGACATAGCACTGTTGACTGCATTTGTGAACTGCAATGAACGAACCATGTTGGGGTCCCATTCTTCAATGACTCGCTGAAGTTCTTTGGCCTCTCTCGCTGAGGTAGCAAGACGTTCAAGTATTAGGCCATCCTCCTCCTCCTCCTCTTCCAAATGCTGCTCGTCTTGTTCCTCCTCCTTTTCTTCGCTTGCTGACTTTGTCAGTTCCTCCAGTTCTTCATCCGTCAATGGTTGAACATGCACGTTAAGATCGTTCACCTCTTCAGTTGTCAAGTCACTGAAGCCTTCTCCCAGTGTTTTTGCCAGCTTCACAGCCTTGTCAACTGCAGTGTTGGATTTCATCAGGAGACAATCCCTTGTGATCGTGGACCACCTCTGGTCACAGTTTTTTCCAGCAGGCATTTAAAGTCTCACTCTTGATCTCATTAAAGGACTTCTAAATATTTTGGAGATACGATGCAGTTGTGCAGTCGCAGCAGTAAGTCTTTAGCGAGAAGTGTTCATCCGTGTCCATAGCTTCAACAAGGTTTTGCAGGGTGTTTCTTGTGTAAAGTGCAAATAATGCTTGATCCATCAGTTGAATGAGTGATCTTGTGTTTGGCGGCAAGAAGTCTACCTGGATCCCATCATAATCCAGATCTTAGCATGGCCTCCAGCATTGTCTATTAGCAGAAGCACTTTGAACTTGAAGCTTTTCCCTGCCAGATAAAGCTTTACCTCTGGGAAAAAGCAGTTGTGGAACCAACTAGTGGTGAGGACTTTCATCATCCAGGCCTTGGGGTTGTGCACCCAGTGCACAAGTAACAGACTCTTATTTTTATTTTTTAGGGCCCATGGGTTTTTGGACTTATAAATAAGCCCTGGCTTTATCATAAAGCCCAAAGATTTCCACACACGATCAGTTACCCTATTGTTTTGGGCCTTAAAACCAGGGTCTTTGGCTTGGTCTTTCAAAATAAAAGTGCGAGATGGCATCCGTTTCCAAAATAAGCCAGTTTCATCCATGTTGAAAACTTGTTCAGGCCTGTGGCCTCCTCCTCTATCATATATTTGAACGTGTTGTTCACGTACTCCTCAGTTCCTGCTGTTTCCGAAGAGGCAGCATCTCCGTGCAGAGAAATGCTCTTAAGTCCAAAGCGTTTCTGAAATTTGTCAAACCAGCCCTTGCTGGCACTGAATGGAGTTGATCCGGTGGGCGAAGCACTCGAAAGTTCTGCTTCAGTGTCGTCGTCCACCTCGTTGTCCTCTTCTTCATCCTATCACCGTTGTGATCGTCCCCTTTTTGCTGCCAGAACATCATAAAGTTGTTTGGCCTTTGTCTGGATGGTGTTTGTATCCAGCGTGACGTTCTTTTTACAGCAATCATTAATCCACATGGCTAATGCAGATTCCATCTTCATAATCGTCTTATTGCAGGAAGTAACAACCCTCTCTCTGAGGTGGTGTTCAACACCACTGTCGTAGACCTGATATTCTTCTTGCCCTTCTTGATATAGCAAACCGTAGATTTGTTGATCCCGTAATGGAGGCCAACATCTGTGTAGGTTCTCCCTTCCGCCAACATGTTGAGAAGCTCCACCTTCTCTTTTATGGGAAGCATCATTTTCTGGAGATCGGGATCGTTATCTGAAACCTTAGAACGCGCAGAACATTTGGGTGGCATTGTAGGGCTTGAACTAAATTTCACAAAAAAGCACAGCAAAAGAGAGCAGACAGACTGCTACGGTTACTGAGCCACTCAGTGCCCGGGGTACTGAGCACTATGCTCTGTTTGGTCACCTTCCATGAATCAGCCAATCGTGTGTCGTGCACAGTCTTACACTGAAAACACACAAAAGTTGAACCGCGAAGTAGCGAGGACTACTGTAACTACAAAAATGCTGTACGTCAGCAATATTCTCTCTGTGATTAATCTGTTTACATTAAAGATGTGTGAAATGTGCGAGAGTCACGTCCCAGAGACACAGTGAGTGTTACAAAGCATGCTGGGTAGGAATTATGTGTGCAATGTTTCTGACTGTTTACAATGTATCAGAGTGTGAAAATGTGTTTTTCATTGCTTTTTCCTGTTCTGGTTTGGTTTCATTTCTGCTAGTCTCTGTTAATGGCTGTAAACTGACGCCACGCGTCAGACTGTTTGAATCAGATATGAAACGTGAAGCACTGCGAGGGTGGTGATATCAACAAGTCGTGTTTAGCTCTTCGTAGCATAGCATCGCTGTGTGTAAATCACCATTCTCCTGTAAGCTTTTAGTGGACAACTGACTTTTAAAAAAAGTAGAGAACTTGAATGTATCAGATTTAAATTTAGCAGAAGCTATCTCCGCTAAAAGTTTTCAAAGTTAGCAAAAAGGCTAATCCGCTAAATGGAAAGTTAGTTCCACTATTTGATTAGCGGTACTGTGCCCACACTGTCTGTACAGTTTAAATGTTTGGCTGTACGTTGTTTATGTTCTTCTGTTTTAGAATTTTATTCATTTTTAACTGTGTCATGTTATTAATAAAAAAGATTTTAAAAATACAGTATTTGATTATTACAACAAAGCATACAATACCACTGCATACAGCACACTCTTTCGACGAGCATCTAAAAATTAAAAACTAAAACCAGATTGTTGAAGTGACTTTTAGAAAAAAATATTTGATTAAAAATGCAAGTGTAATAAGAGTTTATAAAGACGAAGAACTCTCCATTTACTAAACTAATCCAAACTTAGTCACTTAGAAAACCAGAAGAAAAAACAGAAGATAGCGATCCATGACTTTCTGGTAGGCTACTGTATTTTTTGTTCTTTACCCAGCTGTGTGACAGGCACTGTAAAATAAATAAATAAATAAATAAAATTATTGTATGTATGTTACAGGTACATATTTAATTAAAAGTAAAAAAATTAAAAAAAAAAATTAACTTTCTATGTAAATTTCTCATGTTACAACGTAGACACCCCCTATAAACAAGCTTGGACTATATATGTACAATTATTATTATTAATAATTTATTCAGTGGGTGTGGCTTATATTCGGTTGTGTTTAATAGACCGGAAACTACAGTAACTTAATGTTTCTGTGGCTACTCACCAGGTCGATGGTGTTTCGTTTGTTTGTATCAGCAAGCTGCCCAGAAATTAACGCCTCCCATTTCTCTCTGGCCTCTGAGGGTAGTTCTGCAACACAAAATAGTTCACAAATTAGTTGCTCTATGATTTATGAAATGAAATTTTATTTCAACAAATCACAAATCAAAAAGTTTGGCTCTTTCAGGACAATCCTGCTATGACTTTTGGTTTTGGTGCAACTTTAGCTTTTTGAAATATTTAGCCTTTTCTGACATTTTTTCCTCATAGAAACTGAACTGAGCTCATTTTACATCCTTCAACTCTTTAGATCTGTTCACAACATTTTACTGCTCCTTTCACATTTTGTTCTGCTTCAGCTTCTTTCAGCTTCCTGCTGCAAATTTAAACTTTTTTCAGCTAATTCCAGTTGTTTTCTCTTCCATTTTGTGCTCAATTTCAGATTCTTTCTGCTGCTGAATTCAGCTTGTTATGGTCCTTTCAGCTTATTTATGCAAGTTTCAGCCTTTTTATGATATTTCAGCTATTATTTAGCTGTTTTCGTGCTCATTTTAGCCTTTTCAGCTAAGTCCACATTTTTTGCAACAATTTAGGCTTTTTTCAGTCCAATTCAGCACAGAAGTGCTCTTTCTCCTTCCTTCTGGTAATTTAAGCTTCTTTCTTCCCTTTTAGCTACTTTTCAGCTAAGCGAATCACGTAAATGACATGTTTTAGTTTGAAAACGACAAATGTCACCGAAAAGTGACAAGTTTGCAGGTATGGTTGTAATGTGGCTGATTTTCCACCTCGGGAACACGAGAGTGTAGTAAAATTACTGAGAGCATCTGAAAAAACTCTTGACAAAAAAATCAACTAGAAGAATCTTTAGGCTTTGTGGGGGGGAAAAAAATAATTCATGTTTATTGGCTGCACCTGTAGAAATCTAAACATGGAAAAATATGTGGCTGATTTTCCTCCAGGTCTGCCAAGGGTTAAAAAAACATAATACCAATAAGGCTCAAAAGGAAAAATTATACCAACAAAAATTTATTTAATGAAAAGACAAACATCTTCTATTATTACCAACGAAAAACAATATGTACAATAATTATAATCTAATAAAACATGGATAATTGATTACTAAATATAAAATAAACCCTGTAAAATCACTGACATAACTTTCCTGTACTGGAGCTAACAAAGATGAAGTGAGAGCTTACCAGAGAGGAGCTGCTGGATCTGTGGTGCGTTCGGACCTTTCTCACTGTTATGAACTATCGAGTTGGCTATTCTGGTGAGGTGACCCATGTAGCCCCGTCGCCGACCGCCTTCTGCCCTAAAGCGCACGAGAGAACCAAATCATGAGTTAATTACGGTAAAAGTTTACCAATAAAAGCAGCAACAACAATACTTACTGCTCTTTTTCATTGGAGTGCCAGGCATCAACAATTCTTTGGATTAACTGGCACTTCTGAAAGAGCTGATGGAGAAACATACTAAATTAAATGTCAGCTTGGACAGCGTAAAGCTTGTATTTATTCTAAGAGACAATCTGTTGTCTGTGGGGGGACAAAAAAAAAAAAGACAACTTCTATCAAACACATACTTAGAAGAAAATAAAGGGATTAATGGTATTAGAGGTCTTCAAAACAATGAGGTCTTCAAAACATTGAACATATGACTATAATTCGTTCCTTCCCTCCGAACTTCATTCTGAAGTCGGGTCTTGGGGACAGCATCTTGAGCAGGGAGGTCTAGACATCTCTTTCCACACCCACATCTTCTGGGAGGACTTCGTGTTGTTCCCAGGCCAACAAAGATGTAGTCTCTCCAGCATGTCCTAGGTCTCCCCTGGGGTCTCCTCCCGAACTACCTCAACTGGTTCATCTCGATGTTTCCTGATAACTGAACTTCTCACCCTGTATCTAAGGGAGAGTCCAGCTACCTTGCAGAGGAAACTTATTTCAACCTCCTGAATCCACGATCTCATTCTTTCAGTCTCTACTCAGAGTTCATGACCAGAGGTGAGGAATATAGACCTACCAGTAAACAGAGAGTTTTGTCTTACAACTCTGCTCCCTCTTCACCACAAGGGACCGGCACAGAGTCCACAATACTGCAGACACTGTGCCAATCCATCTGTCAATCTCACGCTCCATTCTTCCCTCACTACAGTTGTTTTTTCATAATATATCAGATATTTTTAAACAGTTTTTTTAAACACTGTATTGCTATTTCAACCACCTAATACTTGTTAATCTGACGGGAGATATTTGTCACCATCTTTAGATCATCGTCGTTTTGATACCTCACAAAGAAAAAATCTTGATATCTTGAATATATTTCTTGCTCATCTCTGATTTGAGGTGTACATTGACCTTCAATCCAATTTGCTGTTCTTTAAGTACAATGTTCATAAACTCAGTAAAAAACAAATGATGGTTTGTGCACGTCAGTCTTACGTGTTGGATGAGAGCGCTCTCCCTCACATGTCCCTGCTCTCCCTCTGCTTGGCTTTCTACGGGAGCAGGAGGCATCGCTAGAATCATTGCGGTGCAGATTTCCACCTGAATATGGAGGAAGTTGTTCCAGATGTATTTGAAATACATATCCTAATGAAAAGAAGAAAACACAATTACAGGAGAGGGTTTACAATTGTTTACGTCGTGTAGGACGTCTAATATTTTACAGGTTCAACACTGACACATCCAACACGGCAAAATTCAGACGCACAATATTTTGTTCCAAAACAAAACCATTTGTAGCTTCAGTACTTAAGTCTTTGAGTACCGTCTGTTCAGCTACTTCACATATTTAGTATCTTCTGACTTACTTGTAAGAAACAAACCTTTCACTGTAGACAGTTTTTAAAAGGTGGTTCAAAAAGATCTTTACAGGTAATTTGAGAAGTTTTACTTTGTGCGTTCTGTAGTTATGCCCAACTACAGACTACTTGAGTCAATTGGACCGAGACACTCTGGCTCAGTGGGAGCTACTGTTTCCTGAAGCCTCTTTCAAAACTATTTATAACGGACGGAGACACCTCCTTTCATTCAACCTTTATTTAGACCGGTTAATCCCACTGAGCCTCGGGAACTCATTTACAAAAGAGACCTGAACTGAATAAAGAATGATGACAACAGTGGACAATCATAAAAGAAAGCGGACAAAAGACGATCAAATAAAGAAACAAATAAAGAAACTGGTTTTAAAAAAATAAAACAGCTAGATTGTAAAGCAATGTAGAAAACTAAAAACAGGAACATGTCTGCATTGGTTTTTTTCAGGAACTTAAATGTTTGAAACCATTTAGAGAAGTCAAGGTTGAGAGCTTCAGATCTTTTTACAAGATATACCAGGAAACAGGAGCAGAGTAGGAGAAGGTCATTTTGTCTAGTTCAGTCCTCACTGAGGGAACACTGCAGGTAATGATATCCTGAGAGCGCACGCTGTAGCTGCACTCACGCAGACATGTAGGAGGAGATGTATGAAGGCAGCAGTCTTACCGTCTTAGGACAAGTCAACGGGCTGCAACTGTTGGAAACTCAACCCCAGCCCATTTCTGTGTTGCACATTATTTAACTGCTCACCTCCACCAGCATCTTACCCACTTGGACAGCCGATTTAATCTACTGGGGTGCACTTTAGGAATGAAAGACATCTGTTTTTAATAATAAGCGCAGCAAGACACTGGCTTAGTGTGATCTATTTAAGTTCTGAGGCAGCAGCGGTGTGGTGGTAGCTGAAGGCAACTTCCTGTTACTCACAGAGCTGACGGGGTAAGAATGTGTAAAGGTAAACCAGCATTACAGCTTCCAGGTGTGATGTAGTCTATGTAACTATTCAGACAGAATTTAGAATGACAGATAACCAACACACATTTTATGTAGAGCACTGCCAGCAATCATCCCCAAGTTACGCTCCACGTCTCCTAAAGCTCCTTGATGGTGACTTCTTAAACCATTCTTCCTACTATTGCCTCTGATTCCCCGTCAGATGAGGCGGCTTTAGAAATTATACTAGAACCAGATTTATATTTGGACTGTTTTTGTCCTGTTGAGCCCTCTGAATTGTCAAAATTAAAAACTTCATCCAAAACATCAACAAGTCTGCTAGATCCCGTACCAACCAGACTGTTTAAAGAAGTATTCCCCCTAACTAATATCTATATTTTGGATCTACTTAATTTGTCTCCAATACATGGTTATGTACCACTAGGGCTGGATGATATGGCCAAAACTTTTATCACAATATATTTCTTAATTTCGGTCAATAACAATATAATTCGATATTGATATAAATAATATAAAAGCCTCAGAAAAACTGTACAAACTGTACAAATAAATTAATGTTAATCTTTTATTGGCATTTACATTCGAAGAAATTTGAAATCACCGTCAAATAAACCTAAAACTCTGAACTTTGTCAATATTAATAGTTTTGACTTTAAACAACAATAGAATCTAACAACCCATGCAGCAAACGTCTGCATTTGCTGCATGGGTTTCTCTTTTCAGGGACACGTGCGCTCAAACTTTTATTGTGCTTCTTCTTCTGAATCTCAGCAGATTCTAGAGTGGAAACTCTTCAGATGGTGGAACAAGTTAGATGTGTTCAAACTGCTTGGCGGAACAACTCTCCGGCACATTTTGCAGCACACTTGGATAGCTGGACCACTTTCACACCATCGAATTAAGCCCCCAGTATAGTTCTGCGTACAGCTGTACGCCGTACATACGCGTGTATGTACGGCGTAGCCCCTCAGGGCATGTACGCGCAAAGCTCAATTTTTATGAGCACGTACGCAAACGCGGTGTCGGCACAATAAACTTCCGGCGCCGGACTGTTTTGTATGTGACACCAATGTATTAAATTCTTCTTCTTCAACCCTGATCTGGACTTTTCTTTAGTTTTTTTGTCAAAAGGCAGTGATCTCTTCCTCCTCCGTTGACTCCATGACTGAAATGATGAGAAATGAATGAATTTGTCACGAGTG
>JARVGV010000002.1:1285900-1304570 GCA_031762435.1 Hypsolebias longignatus
GGCTCCTCTCTTGTGGAACCAACTTCCAGTTTCTGTCCATGAGGCTGACACATTGTCCAGTTTGAAGACTGGGATTAGGACTTTCCTTTTTGATAAATCCTATAGTTAAGGTCAGATTGGGTTTCTGACCAATTCCTTATCCTTTGCTGCTATAGCCTTAGATTACTGGAGGACAAACTGACCTCATTTCATCAAATAAATAGTTTGTATTTGTGATTATTCGTTCCTAACGTGATTTCTGTCTTTCGAGAATAACCTGATGAGTTCCATCCTTGACCTGCTAGTGTGCATCTGTTCCTCCTTCCTGTTCCTACCAAACCCAGCTGGTCGAAGCAGATAACCGCTTGTCCTGAGCCTGGTTCTGCTGGAGGTTTCTTCCTCATGAGGGAGTTTTTCTTTTCCACTGTCCCTTCTGTGCTCGCTTAGGATAGGAGACTGACGAAGTGAAAAGTTGAAGCAAACTGCTGGCCCCTGAGATAAACACTGTTATTAACTGAGTTTTATGTACTACTGTTTACTTCTGTTGTGAACTGGTGCTGCAGGAATAAACTGAATGTGATGTGTGGCTGCTGTAGAAGGAGCAGCTTTGCTCCGTGCACTGCAGCACAGCCACACTTGTTCTGTGTATTTCTGTAGCTCTCCGAGCCGAGTCGTAGAGGGAGCTCTCTGCTGTGCAGTATTGTGCTGATGCTCTCAGGTGGGGGGACTGGAGCAACATCCACTCAATTAGACTATCGCAACAGACAGACGACACCGAGAAGATGGAGGACTTCAGAAAACAACGGATCGTGTATTTATTGCCTCCGAGCAGCCGTGGGAGGATCGATTCACTGAAATCATCCTAGGTCCATTTAGTTCCGTGTTAGCCAACTGTTAGCTTACAGCTCCTTGACGTGGACGCTGCTGCTAATCAGCATGAACGACTCGGACAAAAGACAAATTAAACTCGACTCGGCTTGTTTTTGTGTTATTCTGAAGTTTGGGGTGGGGTTTACACTTGGAAAACGTAGCGAGGCGTGGGCCTTAAACCGGAGCTAACGCTAACTACTAACACGACTGTTAGCATTGTTAGCTTCATGCTAACTGCTCACAGCCGACAAACCTGCTGGAGCTACCAGATAACAGCTGAACAGATCAAGACTTGTTGTCGACAGGTTGTAGCCTTTAGCAGCATGTTTGTTTTGGGACGTGGCGCAGGCTGCTTTGTGTCTTAAGTTAAACGGGCCAGCTCCACGTCGGTCGGGCTGTAAAAGACGGGAGACAAAGACGAGGGAAAATGGACGCCTCGGTCTGAACTCTCCAACCAAGTCGACAAATGATCCACTTTGTTTCATCGCAGGTACTCGCTACTTATATTAGACCGACAGTGCATTTGTCGCACCCACGGTCATTTAAACGCATTTCGACAGGTTTTTCAATAACGATAGAGGGAGACAAACACTC
Organism: Hypsolebias longignatus; assembly: GCA_031762435.1. Classification (NCBI taxonomy): domain Eukaryota; kingdom Metazoa; phylum Chordata; class Actinopteri; order Cyprinodontiformes; family Rivulidae; genus Hypsolebias; species Hypsolebias longignatus. The sequence continues at coordinate 1,287,344 of JARVGV010000002.1, forward strand.
TCCCGAGAAGCTACCAGGACCCAGAGCCCCATCGTGACACCTAGAGGCCGAATAAAGATCCTGCAAACTCCCCCCCCTGTCAGAAAAGTAGTGATACGTTACCTGTTTTATTGTGTTTCTCCTCCCGGTGAACCCAGCTGGAAGCACAGAGCCTGTGCTATAAAGTTTAACTTGTAAAAAGTGCGGTCTTCGCCGCAGTTTCTTTTATTTCCTCTCCCGCTTTAGCGGAGTAGCAGCTTATTTCACAAAATGGCAGTTGAGGGCTCAGTGCGCCTGTGCGGCCGCTGGGGGGTGGTGTCGAAGCCGCTGTAAGGCCTCTGATTGGCCAGCAGGGGGCGCCCCGGAAGTGCTCATTAAACACGCTCAGTTTCGAAAGAATTACTCAATCTGCTCACGTGACTTTAGTTTCAAATTTTAGGACTTTTCTCAATATTATCTCGTAAAAATTAGAAAACCCCAGTGTGGAGCAACAGATAAGTTTTTGTTGATAAAAAGGTGTTTAAACGAGTCTTTTGCACACGTCTACAATTATTCAACAATAGGTTGAAAGCAGCACATTATCTTGTAAAATTAGAGATCTCTTGCATTCAAGTTACTGAAAATATTAATTGTACCAAAACCTCTCAGAAAATATGTTCCCCTGTCAAATAAGAGTACATTGTATACATTTTCATTTTGAACAGAAAAAAAATATTTAGTCCAAACATATTTTGTACCCTATTCTTCAAATTCTGAATTAAATGTAAATATTTTACAAGGCACAGTTTCAAAGCTGGTATATTTTCTGTGACAGAGATCGGTTTGGTTAATCTTTTCTCATTTTAATCATGGAGGGACATGGAGCGGCAGACCCCACCCCCCATTGACAAGGAAAATTATTCTATTAGGATTTGTTAAATTTAGTAACTAATTTATTATTTGGGAAATTTTTTATTCACAAATGCAGATTGTTAATGTTTCAATTTATCCTAAAATCCTTAAGATCTTGTGAAAGCTGCAGTCTTACCCTTGTTGCTCATTTATCAAAGTACGGAATGAATGCAGATGATCCTCAGCTACTACCACTTTAAAATTGACCTGCGTGTATAGTAGACTTTGACAGCCATCTTGACTTGAACTGAGTCCAAAAATTAGTCAGCTGTAAATGAACATCCATTACCTATAGGGAGTTCTAAATTTGTCCAGAGGTACATGATATTTTACTAACACAGACACGTTCATGAAAGCACAGACAGAATCCTAACTGCATTTGGTGGCGGGTGATAATGTACATCCTAACCCTGGTCCAGTCAGCTCAGTGCACACCTGAGATCTTTGCTTCATGGAGCCACACGACAAAATAAACAGGACAAACGAGCCTTCAAATAATAAAATAAATGTTTAATATATTGTTTACATTTGACACAAAACTGAAAATATCTGAGGGGGAGGAAAACATCTTGGGCTCAACTCTGCACAATTTACTCTGCATGAAGAATGAAACAGTTATAGATTGTGCTGAAGTTGTTTTAGTTTTGCTATGATCTTAAATTCATCTGGATCTGGAGGCACTTCTGCTGTGAGCTGCAGTCCCACATCTCTGCTCACATTCACAAACTTTACAGATGAATGAGTAAAAAAAAAAACACCAGTTAGATCCTACAAACATCCTGACAGAGCAGATGATGCTCCTCAAACTGTGCACCACACCAACTCGTAACAATAATACATTAATAATACATTAATAATACATTGTGTGTTTAAAAAAACAACTGAATCCCTGGAAGTTGTTTCATTTGGAACATGTTGGCACGTTACACACCAGCTGCTCTGCTCTGTCCACACTTCAGATACAAAGTTCAAAGTTCACACAAGATAAACCACAAACTAAAAAAAAACGTTCTGTGAGGTTTTCAAAAGGCACTGCAGCGTTCAGAACCAGCAGGGATCAGTTTGATGAACTCACATGTTGACCTGATGATGGCGTCGCTGCTCTTAGTTCCTCCCAAACAAACAAGCGGTATTGATGCCCCCCCCCAACCAGTGAAGGATTTGAACAGTGCATGTTTGCAGTTTTTCACAACTGTTTTAGGAGCAAGATCCAGATGTGTAGGAGTTACACTGTGCAGAACAGAGGTAGGTTTTCTTAAGGTCCGAGGTGGCGCAGAGCAACAGATCCTGGCGAGCAGAGAGGAACATTATCCACCACCAGGTGCAATGGTGAAGCCAGGGGGTGGCTATTGGTGGCCTTGGCCCCTCAGATTAATCTTGGACCACCCCAATCTATACTTTTATTCAATATGAAAATTAGAAAGCACAGTTTCCTCAGTGGTTGGTCAGTTTACATATCTATCTATATATATATATGGCGGTGGCCATCTTGGATTTTGAAAGGGTAACTCAGTTTTTGCTACTAGCCATTTTTAACGTAGATGCAGCCACACACCAAAATGGAAGCTGGTGCATCACGTGTTTTTCAAGTTATGCTCACAACGTGTGTAACGTGATGAAGAGCAGCTGTGCCCATGGCCTGATTTTACTCGCACTTGGTAGTGAAGAGAAACAACGCTGAGGGTTACACGTGCACGGACGGAAAGAGCATATTTCCAGTTTCTCCAGTCGAGACAATAAGGTCATGTGAGGCAGACTGGTCAGACACATCTGTCCAGCTGTGGTATCAAACGGTCAAACCCAAATGACCGTGCAGCTGCTCAGTTTCAGCATAATGTTGTTTTCTTGGAGGCACTTGAGTCTGTTGATAAGCTGCCAGGCACCAGAACCAGCCTGATCAGGCACCAGAACTGAGCTCCAGGCTGGACATCCAGCAGTTATTCTCATTAAGTGAGGTTGTTTTACAAATTTAAAATCTAGCTTAATTTAAAATGAACCCATCAGTGGACTGAACTGAGCACACCCTGATTTGGCCCCCGGGCCACCAGTTGAATAGACCCGGTTTAGGATATGGGACAACACCTGTTTTGTATGGTTGCCCAATACAAACCAGTCGAACTCTACAAGACCACCACCTGCTGTGAAGTCGATGCAAGTTCTGATAACCAAATGATTGGAAATAAAATATCCATGAAAACTGAAATCTTATTTTACGATTACAAAAATAAAGTTCTGATTCTGAGGCCAGTTTCAGCCGCTTCATACGAAAACTTCACCAAAAAAGAGCTCCTCCTGATAAATAATATTAATTTCTAAGCGTGCTGTGTATTGTTGTGTGTGTTTAACTTTTTGCTAATTTCTCTTATTTTCTTTGAACCACTTTACTGCTGAGCAAGACATTTTCTAAAACTCACAAAGTAGTAATCTAATCAGATTATTTAAGTTTTTTGTCTCCTGGCAGAAAAAGACGGAGCTCTCCTTGGTCAGGACTTCAGTGTCAGGACTGAAGGCTGAGTTCAGTCAGTCTCTCCAGAATGGGTTTGTTTGATAACTGACAGGAAAATTAACCAATCAGAATGCTGATGTAGAGTGGGTGGGACCAGAGCACAGGACTCATGACTTTGTGAAGGCCTGGCAAAGTTTTTTTTTTTTTGTGGGGGGTTTTTTGGACCATGTGAAGATTTGTGATGAATTCAGTTGTAGTTGCTCTAAAAATGTGAGGTTAAATACCACACTTAGGTTACATCAATACTTTTCAATATTGAAGTTGTTTTCTGGTTTCAAGATTAAATTTTATAGAAACAGTAAGTTACGTGGATTGCAGTTACAATTCAGTCAAAATAATTAAAATTACATGTTGCACTTGAATGCAAGAGGCTGGGTGAGCTGCAGGGCCTTCTGGGTAATGTTGGGACAGAAAGGGTGGACTTTTTCAGGTTCTATGTTCAGGTGGGTCGTCTGTTGGTTCTGTTCATGTTGTTGCTGGTGGCTGTAAAGAAATGACATCATCAGTCACATGTTGGACCTGATGGATAAAGCACGGAGAAGCCCCTCCCCTTTGGCAAGTCACTTCATTTCGGAATTAAAAATAAAGATGACAACTCTACTGTGTGTCCGAGCGGAGCATTTGGAAGGATGGTGCATCCTGAAGGCCCAGCGCTTACAGTCATGGTTTGCCATTGGGGTGTGTGTGTGTGTGTGTGTGTGTGTGTGTGTGTGTGTGTTCAGTCAGAAGGCTGTGCTAGCCATGCTTCCCGGAGCAAAGAGACTCGGTAAGATGTCCTGAGAAATCTCCACATGTCTGTGGGCCATCTTTCCTTCTTCACCTGCTCCAAACAACAAACAAACAAAAGAAGAAGAAAAATAATTGATAACGCTCAGAATGTAATCTCATTATTGTTAGACAAAACCAACAAAAATAAGAGCGCATGCATTTCTTCTAAAGCAACACAAACATTTACAACCTGTTACCCCCAAAACTTGGGATGTTGTGAAATATTAATAAAACAGACTGCAATGATCGACATATGTCATAAACTCATATTTTATTCACAATGGAAAATAGTAAACAAATGTTTACTAAGAATTAAGTTAATTAACCCTTGTATCGTCCTTTAGGGGAAACTCAGCCACACATTTATTTTTATCTTTTATTTATTAATTTATTTAATGCTGTCAATAAAAATTTTTTTTTATCTGAAAAAGCCTAAAAACTTTTCTCCTTTTATAAAATTTCGTAACAATCTTTTCAAATGCTCTCATATTCTTTGTTACTGATCTTTTGATTTTATATTATTCATTCAACCTTTACTTCTACAGGTTAATCCCGTTGAGCCTCGGGGACAGACCTGAAGCCCACAAGATGTTTCTCTGGAAAAATAAAATCTACTGGGCTGCGTCTGGACAGATTCTTCTTGTTGAAACGTTTCATCTTTTATCCAAAGGACTTCTTCAGTCTGAGGAGCTGAAACAAACTCAGTCTTATAAACATCACCTCCTCATAGTGGATCAACCAGTTTGATGTTGACATCCAGAACTAGCTGCTGACATGATCAAGGAGGACCATCAGCCTAATGAATGATCGCTGAGCATGGACTTTTGTTGATTACCTGGAAGAGTTACGTTTTCCTCGGCCAGAGTAGCTGTGGATTCTCGCCTCAGTTGTTTTAGTTTGAATGTAAAGAGCAACAAGTGAACATTTAGTTTGACTTGAATGCAGGCTGCAGAACCAAACGCTCCACGGCGAACAGCGACCGACCAAAGGCAGGAAGTGGTTATCGGGTGTAGCGTGCACTCGTAGCTCGCTTGTATTTATGAGTCAATTCAGGCAAAAAAGGCCAAACAATTAAAAAAAATCTAGCGATTCTACCATGGGCAGTGGTTAAAAATATTTATAAAGAAAACAATGAAAAAAAAAGCCTTGATGTACCTCAATGCACCAGACCCGTCAGAATCTACTGATCCTGAAGGGTCCGGTGGGATAATGTCAGGCTGAGATAATTAAAAAATACTATTTTTGGTGGACAGAAATATTTTTAAAATAGTATTTTTAAGCAGTTAAATAAGGTGATTAGATTTTTTCCCCTTAGGGAACATGAATGGGCGAATCAAGGGTTAAATAACAAATTAACAAAGAAATAACCATAAAAAAAACCAACAAGAATTCTAAATTTCAGAGCAACAACTTGTGAAAACCAGCTGAGAAAGGAGAACACACATCTGTCCAATACTGTATAAGAAACAGCTCAGGAGTATGTGTTACTTTAACTGTGGACTATAACGAGCATCAAGCGACGTGTGAAGGTGTGTGAGCAGCACGAGCGGTAACATTACCCAACTCCAGCAGGGTTTGTTTGGCAGCGTCTCGAACTTCCTCCTTATCCGTCTGACAAACGTAAACCAGCTGCTCGATGCTTTCTTTGGCCTGGAGCGACAAACAGCAGGAAACATGCAGTGAGTCTGTACATGACAACAAAGTGCAGACACAAGCAGCTTCTGAAGGTGCTTCAAACAAAACAGCTGAACTTGTTCAAAAAACTCTCTCAAAGTACTCGTGGTCTCTCTGTGTGAGCTCCATTTAAGTTCTAATACAAGTGCTAGAATGGGTTAATAAAGACCAGACACACTCAACAACAACAACATCAACAAGAAGAGTCATCAAAAATAAAACTGGTAAAGTGGTAAAACTGAACAGCTCCACTGGTCTGCAGCCTCTCTGATGGTGAGGGGGGAGAGAGTGCAACGTGCATCATCTAGAAGACTCCTTTGTTTGTCTCCTGCCACAGAATGAAAAGTGGGAATCGGAAATGGCCTCCGTCTGTCCGTGCATGTTCTGAGCGCAATAACTTGGAGAACGGGAGGTACTGACTTCGTATACTGTATGTAAATTGGACACCCCCGTAGTTTGAGGAAACTATGGTTTCTACTTCTTATATTGCTTAAAAGTAGTTTCCTCTAAATATTTGGGTGGCCGAAGATTCATCTATAGTGGCCAAGGCCACCAATGGCCACCCCCCGGCTGCACATTTGGTGGATAAAATGGCCCCCTCCACTCGTCAGGGTCCGTCACTCTGTGCCGCCTCGAACAAGCACACAATAAGTTAAATAAAAATAAAATCACCCTGTTCTTATACACTTTGTAACAGTAAATGCATCATGGCTTATGGTTTGTGAGGTACAGTGAATGCAGCGTGACTTCCTGATTTCCAGGTACAGTGAATGCATCATGGTTTACAGTTTCTTTGTGAGTAAACGAGTGTTTTTCTGAGTGTTCAGTGACTGCAGGAACAAATATTTATCCAAACGTCTGCTTTCTAACTCGCATGCTTCAAACATGAATTACAGGTCCCAATAAAACATCTTTGGGTCAAACTGAAAAAAACTCTGGAGAAGCTGCGTGTTTTACCTTTAGACACGCTAATGCTTTGCATCCACACACTCTGACGTCCAGCTCATCGTCCTCCAACATCTCCAAACAGCTGACCAGAGCCTGGCAACAACGAGAAGGACGGACAATACACAGATTAATACACAGATTAACACACACGCACACCGTGCTTCTATTGCATATATCAATCTCAAGGCCCGAGGGCCAAATGTGGCCCTTGTTGACATCTTATCTGGCCCCAAGACGATATGTGATTATGATGTCGAAAGCACAACAGAGAACATCAAATGAGGCCAATCAAACTCTTGTTGATGAACCTGTGACCAAGAAAAGATGCTGCTATCTGATTTGAGTTCATGTAGATTCTGAAATTGTCCTTTAGTTTGAAAAAGGTTTTAATTTTGGCCCCTTTGTAACTGAGTTTGGCTCCCAATAGATTATATTGGGACTATTAATAGCATGACAGTCTTAATTATTAAAACATGGTCAATGTAAGGACAGTGATGACAGGAAGTTCTATCAAAACAAAAGTCTTTATTACTGACATCCTGATCATGTCCGTTAGAAAATGACTGATTGACTTTTATTGTCGAACCCTAAATACTGTACAGTATTACTAATATTAACAAAAAACAGATCTTTGTTTTTAAACACAAAAACAGACTTTAAACATTCTTCACTGGACATCCATCCATCCATCCATCCATCCATCCATCCATCCATCCATCCATCCATCACCTGTTCTCTCTGTCTGGGTTGTCCAGACAGGGTTCTCAGTACAGAGTGTGCGGAGGTCAAAACTTTGCTCCGTGGATCCTTTAATAGTTTTGCCACAGCCTGAAGTCCCTCCCTCTTCAGGGTGCACTCTGCAGGTCGGCGTAGAGCATTTACGATCACGTCCTGGTCTCCTGACGACAGGTTCTGCACCAGCCACACTGTTAGAAGGTAATCATTCGTGTTATTTCATGTTCTGCATCACTTACAGTGCTGGACACTGTGCACAACATAATTAAGACAGAGGCAGACAGATGGACACAGACAGATGGACACAGACAGATGGACACAGACAGATGGACACAGACAGATGGACACAGACAGGTGGACACAGACAGATGGACACAGACAGATGGACACAGACAGATGGACACAGATGGACACAGACAGATGGACACAGACAGATTCTAGTGGCTGAGGGCAATGACTTTTAAATAAATCCCACACTCATTGAAATTCACTCAGCTCCACTGCCAATATCAGTTTTTAAATGTATTTTCATTGTGTCTGCTGCTGTGACAAACCAGTCTCCCTCAGAGGACCAACGTCTTTTTCTAGTCTACTCTTCTATATTTAGGGTCGGCATGGATTTCCTTGGTTTTTGCTGCTATGGTCTTAGACCGCTGGAAGACAAACTGACCACATGACCTCACCACGTCTTTCCTCGCACTACGCTCCATATTCATATTTCTAATCTTTCTCAGATAAGTTTCACCTGGTCCAGTGATTCTGATGGTCCACTCGACCCCCAGCAGGTTGAGACATGGAAGATTCAATGTAAACTGGTGGCTTTTTTCAATGTACAACTTCAAGTCAAGTCAATTCAAATTCATGCTTTATTAATCCCAAAGGGAAATTGTGTTGTTGTAGCTCATCATCCTGGTTTCATTCAAAAGTTGTTATAGATGCTGATGGCTGAGGGCAGGAAGGAGCTCCTGCAGTGAAGCTGAAGAATCTGGCCACAGATGCCGATCTGTCCACCTGGATCCAGCTTGCTGTCAGACCTGGCAGTCTTCTCAGTCCTCCTGGGCAGTAGGACTCCTTCCTGAGCGATGGTCACTCGTCCCAGCAGTCTGCCGAGCTCCTTGTTGCCACAGAAAGCTTCAGGAACTGGAGCAGGGGGCGTGGCACGTAGAGACATCGGTGACTGCACCAATATCTGGATCAGTCTGGATTGGCAGACTGAAGGTGCCGGGGGATGATCCTGGTCCTCCAATTGTCACGAGCCGAGTTTCCCCACCAGCCCCAGGATCTGGGCGGTCAGGTTCTCGAGCACCACCGCCAGGTTGACGGGAATTCTTCCATGGCGCCTGCTTTTAACTCATTTGAGATTTGGAGCTGTAGTTGAAGTTTTTGAGCTTTTGAGATGTTAATCAGCTGCTCCTGATTGTTAAAAACACCTTGTTGCCATGGTTACGCATCATAACAAATGCCCAAAAGTAAAAAAGGTTTCAGTAAAACTCCTTCCAGCTGCACAGCATCTGATACCAGAGGAAATAACCATCAAGAAAAAGTGATTTACATCCAGAAAAAAGAGGAATTAAAGTTTCCAAAAGCAATAACTCAGAACGAAAGTGACCGAGCTGCTCCAACATGCAGCCTCGTCGAGCGGAGCAACTCTTGTGTGACATTTTTTAAATTCACCGTGTTTGACTTTAACTGTATTGAAACACAGTGTATGCAACTGGATTTTAATCTAAATCGTTTCAGTTTTAATTGTTCATCTTTTGTATTGGAATTAATAATCTGGGATGGACTGATGATCGGTGGCACGGTGGCACAGTTGGTAGAGCTGCCGTCTCTTAGAAGGTTGCCGATTCAAATCCCGGTTCGTGGCCTTTCTGGGTGGAGTTTGCATGTTCTCTCTGTGACGTGTGGGTTTCCTCCCACAGACCAAAAACATGTATGTTAGGCTGATGGTAACTCTGAATTGTCCCGAGGTGAGAGAGAGAGTGAATGGTTGCTTGTCTTGTGTGTCCATGTGATGGACTGGAGACCTGTCCAGGGTGTCCCCCACCTCTCACACAGTGAAGCTGGACATGGACACCAGGGACTCCCACGACCCGAAAAGGAAGAAGCGAGTAAAGATAATGGATGGATGGACTGATGACCTGTCCAGGGTGTATCAGTGACTGTTGGAGATAGACAGCAGCTACAGACAAGTAGATAATAAAATAAAGTTTTTTTTTTTTAATCATGAGGGTCAAACCTTCCTGCTAGCATTGCAGCATTTAGCATGTGTTGTTTAGTTTCATGCGTGTACCTTCTTCTGCTAGCTCAGCAACGTGCGTCTCCAAGTTCCTCACGCTGTTGGACTCCAGGTAGCTCCACAGCTGGAACACTGTCACCATCAGTTTGTTCCTGTTGCCTCGCCGCAGAAACTTCTGGTCCAGAACTTTCTCAACCAGACGTGAGAGCACTGGGGAAACGTGCACACATTTGTAACATAGCACACACACTAATGCACACACACACACACAACACATAGATGTTGTTGTACCTGAGTCCGCTCTCTCACACAGCATGCTGGAGTAGATTTTAGACAGCGTCATCAAAAAAGTGTGAGCAGGGACACAGTACACGGTGCCATGCACCCCACAGAGCTGCCATAAAGACACAGCCCCAAAACACAGAGCCAGCTCTGGTACCACTGCAAGACAGGAAGTAGACCAAGACTTTATGAAACGGCCATTTTGACTTTCTGTGAGCTATATAATGAAGATGCTATTCAGTGTAAAACTCATGAATCATTTTCTTATAACAGTCACGAAGTTCCTCAGGGCTCAGTGCTCGGAACAATAATCTTTACATTATAAAAGCTTGAATTTAGTAAAAATTTTTAAACAACAAGAGATACATTGTCATTGTTAAACTGATGATATATATTTATATATTTATTCATGAAACATGATGAATCTAATCAGTTACTTCAATTACAAGCTTATCTTAGAGGCATAAAAACCTGGATGACTTAATTTTCTGCCTTTTCAGAGGTCGTAGTATTTGGACCTGAGCATTTTAGGAATAAACTTTGCAGCCTTTCACTTCCTCTGGGTGGCATTAACTTGACCTTCAGTTCTAATGTAAATAACCTTGGTGTTATTTGTGATCGGCCTTTTAATTTCCACAATAAAAATGTGCTGCACGTGCTGGACCCCACCAATATCTGGCTGTTCCTTGCAATGGTGGCCATCATGGAACATTCCAGCCTGCAGCCCCTGATTTTCTTGTTCCTGAAGATGCAGGGGGCATTTCCTGAACTTGCGGTCTCTCTGTAGCTACAGTTGTTGACACAGTGGAGGGGGGGTCAGCAGTACAGCACAGGACTTGTTTAGGCCTTCCTTAGCTGAGCGTACTCTGTGTCTGCCTTGGTGAGCACGTGTCCTCCTCTGCTCCTCTTTTGTGTGGGGTCCTGCAGAGCTCAGTTTTAGGCCCCCTCCTTTTCATGCTGTACCTGCTCCCTCTTCGCTCTATTTTTAGAAAATGTTTATTCCATTCTATTTAATTCTGACTAATTGTATGATTTTTTTTTTTATTTTTATGTGCACCGGACTTGGCCCTGTGGGTGTTTAAAGTGCTCTCTGAGTAAAACTGGTGTGTAATGGTATGGTAACATCACATTTTTTAAGAATATGAGGTTTCCACATGTTCAAACTTTTAGTCCCTACAGGCTGTTCTACATGACATCAAGCCTGGAGCACAGCTCAAGTGTATCAGTACTTGTTTTATATAAGACTTCTAAATAAATTTAACATAATTAAAACAACAGCACAGGTATTTTTTTATTTATTATTTCTAATAAAAGACACAGGAGTCACAGACGGACTCTAACGTACCTTCAGCAGGCTGTCTCAGGCGAAGTGGATTGTCCCTGATGATGCGACGGATGATTTTAAAGACGTGAGCCTCTCTCAGCAGTTTGTCCAAGGCGTACATCTCCCGACACCGCAGAGGACCAAACATGCCCAGTTGCTACACACAGAACGCTACAGGTCACTTGAGGAACATTTACAAACAATCCTCATTTAAACAGTAGCTACTAAATAAAATCTCTTCTATGTCGACTATGTTTGTGGTATACCTCAAGGTTCAATACTTGGTTCAGTTTTATTAAACTTTGTATGTTTCCACCTGTGCTTGCCATTCAGAAACATAATATAAACTATTAGTATAATGCAGGTGATTAGCAGCTGGACATTCCCTTATATTTTCGTGTGACAGAGCACCTGTACAGGTGCATCTCAAAAAAATTAAACATTGTGAAAAAGTTTAATTAAAAAAAATATATAATTTCAGAAAGTGAAACTTGTACATTTACATGGAGTGAAATACATCAAGCTTTTTATTTTATAATTTTGATGATTATGGCTTACAAATAATGGAAAAACAAAATTCATTGTAATTATTGGCTCTGTTGTTGGAGACAGGACTACATTTTTCAATTATAGACATGTATTATCACACTAGACCTTATGTCCTTTACATCTGTCATTGTTGAGAATTGAAACTAACAGATCTGGTTTACATTTCCAGTTGGATCTGGTTGTTGGAAGCACGATGGCTCAGTGGTTAGCACAGCTGCCTCACAGCAAGGAGGTCCTGGGTCCAAACCCTGGTTGGACCTGGGTCTTTCTGTGTGGAGTTTGCATGTTCTTCTCGTGCTTACGTGGGTTTTCTCCGAGTACTCCGGTTTCCTTCAAAAACATGCATGTTAGGCTGCTTTCAGGCCCAGGCCTCCCTTTAAAAGAGATCTGTGATCTCAATGGGATTTGCCTGGTTAATTTATTTTTTTTGGCCTGGTTAAATAAAGGTTAATAATAAAAATAATAATAACAAAGTCTTATGAGTTGTATTTTTGGACCAGTGTCTGTGAACAAGTTACATGAAGATTTAAGTCCTACCTACTCCAACCTATCCCAACGTCCCGATGATGACTTTTGTTTCTTTCTTTTGTTTTTTAAACAGTATTTATGAAAATTTGCCATATTTCCATCAACAACAACAAACAAACAACAAACCACCTCCATCTCGGCAATTACACATAAATTAATTAAAGACAAATAAAACAAAACAAATAAAGAGGTTGAGATAAAATGAATAACGTACATGAAAGAAGGATTACATACATGTTTATATGATATATACATTCAGCTGACAGTCTGTACCTTAAACATGAGACCGAAGGGGCTTCCAGGTCTTACCAGCCAAAGTCAGCCCCCACCCCCCCACCCCCACCCAATCTGCATTATGTTCTGTTTGTCTCACTTTATACTGAGCCAGTCGACAATAAAATGTGATTGTGTTCTAAAGTGTAAAACTGGACATGTTCAAATATTTTGCAGAACCAGTCTTTTCAGTGTGGAACCACTTTGGTTCTGTTTAGTTTGTGTGAGCCACAAGGTGCAAGAAAAGTGAGACGACTTTGTGAGTCATGGTGAGCTGTGAAGCTACACCGTGACCAGTTAGAGACAACAATGAGAACTGGACTTTACAAACATCATGTGACCCAGACTGGAGGCTGTTGGATAAAAATATTCTCCATCTTACTCAAAGAAGCCGCTCGACAGAAGAGAAGTTACTTGTGAAGGTAGACTTTCACAACAGGTTACACATGCAATGTTACATGCACGGAGCCCAGTTGTCAAGGGAATTCAGGTAAAGGTTTATGGATGTTTATCACTGCTAATGCTAAATTAATACCACGTGAGGTGAGATAGTTCGTTTTCTCGCCCACAGAAGAGCCTGCAGGCACCTGCAGTCTGGAGGAGGAGCTGATAAGCATGAATTATAAAAAACACTTCCTGTCGCACTGTCCGGTGCAGATTCTCACGACGAGCCTCTGAGTAACTTAGAATATCTGTAAAAGCCCCTGCAAGTAACCTGGGTTAAAATCTTCTCCTGGCTTTGTGTGGCTCCTTTCTGGAATGAAAGAATCTTTTTTATCCAACACCAGTCATGAGAATCCGTAACGGGCAGCGTGCACGGTTTGTTTTACAAGCTCCCAGCTCCCAGACAGACTGGTGTCCTTGGCCATCCAGCTGCACATCAGGATCAAATCAGCTCCTCATTCAGCTCTCTCTGAGAGAGGAAAGAACTCTGCTAACTCAAACACAAGGTTCATGGGCAGTGAAGATTCTCAGCCACAGTAGTTAAAAACATCCATATGACAGACCTGCTGCAGCCTGGTCCTCATCCTGCAACAAACCACGAGGCCTCAGCTTTAAAACTGAATCTCATGGGCTATTTTGACCCAAGGGCAGCAGGAGGGTTACTGTGCGTGTCAAATCACTGGTGCACAACATGCTCCTGACTGTTAAGTCACGTGTGTCAAGATTCAACAGTTTTTGCTGAATGTCATTCAACAACAGCACGGCTGTTCTGCACAGTCTAAGCTGAATTTAGCTGCATTTGTGTGACATTCTTGTAAAATACACAAAGTGTCATTTCAGCTTCAAGAGAAAATGTACAAATCTTCTCACAATGTTGAGTTTCCAACTGTTTGCCAGCTGTGGCAGCCCAGTGAGAACATAATCTAAGAGATAAATGGTGCAGGACACGTACCAACAGCTGCGCGCTACAGTTCTTCAGGTGGACCACCAGAGAGCTGTCCAGAGCGGTGCAGCCGGTGGTGAGGGGCGAGACGGTGGAGAGGTGGCTGTCCCAGCCCCCATCCTGTCGAGGTCTAAACACAAACAGAACAAACGCACCGTGAGGGGAGGCTTCTGATGGCGCCGCTCTCTGCTGCTCTACGCTTCTTGGTTTCTGAGGACAGCTGAACAGACTGCAGTTCAGTTTGTGAAGAAGTAGCTTGTGAAAAACTAAACTGGAGGTTCCAGGTACTGCCACCAAATAAATAAATAAACAAACAAATAAATAAATAAAGCAAGAAACAACAACAACAAGAACCCCTGCAGAGCTCAGACACTATCACTGTTTCACAGTGTGATTCAAATAGTCAGAAAATTTACACCTGCTTTAACTGAGAGCTCTTAAATTAACTCCAGTGTTTCCCCTACCATTACAGTGCGCCCTGCCTATAGCAACACCCCCCCCCCACACACACACACACACAAAAGTAGATGTCATTTCCTGCATTCTGGTGTATTTTAATGGTTCATAAAACATCTGCATTTAACTACACAAGTAAACACTAGATTCAATAGCTCTTTTTGAGAGCAACAACACATAACCTGACCAACAGCTCTCCTTGTGTGAATAGAGCACACTCCACTTCTCTCACACATCCTAATTCCCCCCCCCACACACACACACAGACACACTCCAACAACTGTCAGCACTGACGTAGCACTGAGCTCTATCCAAACACACTGACTGGTCTGAGCCCCCGTGCTCGAAAACTGTCGGTACAAACAGCACACAACAGAATATGACCAACCCTGCCCCCCCCCCCCACACACACACACACACACCCACTCATGACAAAAACCAGACGAGTGCCCTGCCAAGGCAAGTAAACTACAGGAAAGACTGAACTTTTACTAATGTCTGTAATTTCCGTTTTGAAAAAAAAAAAAAGGTTTAGAAACATGAAAACTATGTTCAGTTGACTGTGGCAGACATCAGTTAGAATTGGGGTCTTCAGAAGTCAGTTTGGAGAAGATCAGGACTAGCTTAAGAGATCTTTTTCAGTTTGGGAAGTCAGAACGGGTCAGAACAGGTGAAAACATCGACAATACAAACCTGTAAATGATCTTCTGTGATTACTGGCTGTTCTCCAAAGCTTTGTAATAATCTGATGAAGCTTACACCTGGTTGTTATGGGAGTCACTTTTTTCCATGACACAGACAAAATGTACAGAAAAGCAGGAAGATAATTTCTGCACAGAGCAGTTTTCTTCAGTCCACACCGACCTGCCGTTCCTGCTCCTCACACTGTTCTGGACTTCGTCCTCTCCTTCACAGTCTGATGTGTTCAGGAAGTCAAAGCTGCCCAAAGCTGATTCCACCGAGAGGCTGACCGTGCTGGATGAACGCCGGTACCTGCTGCCCTGCGCACACACACACACAGAAGTTAGTCTTTCTATATTTACAGGGACTTGTATTGACAAGGCTTCTTCCACTTTTGGTTCAATGAGTTTTTCAAAATGAGTTACAGTTTTTGTACAGAGACCGTTTGTTTGAGGCTTACTTTCTACTCAGCTTTTGGCTGCCTGTCTTATTACGAGTGCTGTCAGGAAGTGGCAGCCATAGGTGCGCAATTATCATGATTCATTCAGCCTTTATTTTTACAGGTTAATCCCACTGAGCTGCAGGGACTCATTTACAAGAGAGACCTGGTTTTAACAAAGAGTGACAACAGTGGACAACAACAGACAGTCAACCTTTTTTTTTTAACAAGTGAAAGTAAAATGGTATTTAAAAGGATAATTACAAGGAAAAGTAGCAAAAAAAAAAAAAACAGCTAGGTTGTAAGGCAGTGTAGAAAACTAAAATCATGATGAACTTAGTTAACCTCTGGCAGCAGAATAAAATAATTTTTAACTCCACTCTCCTGCAGTTTCTACAACAAAATCTCCATTTTGTCAGCTCCACCTTTCCCCGTAAAATCTTTTTTTTTTTTAGCTGAACTAACCGCCCGCCCCACCCCCCACCCCCCGGGTCTGAAAAGTTTGATCTACTGTATTTTGTTGAAATATAAAACTATTTTAGAGTACAGTGTATTTATGGATCCATCCAACCATTACCTTTACCTGATTCTTCTTTTCTGGATCATGCCGGTGGCTGGTGCCCACGTTCAGGAGTGTGTGGGGGCGGGGGCCACCCACACTTAGAGACCAACGAGACAATCATTTAGTCTCACTCAACTAGGGACAAGTTAAGGTGACCACTTGGCCTAACATGAATGTTTCTATTCAGTGGGAGGAATCTGGAGTCAAGAAAACTCACATGCATGGAGAGAACATGTAAACTCCACCCAGAAAGGTTGCTAGACAGGTTTTGAACCAGCAACCTTCTCATGGAGAGGCGAGAACTCTATTAACTGTCCCACCGTGCCGCCCACAGTATGCATAAAGAGGTGAATTCAATTTTTCAATAAACTACACGTCTACAAAACTAAAAATTCATGTACCCCCTGGAATACCTTAAAGTTTGCCAGAAGGTGCTCAAGTCCTGACTTTGAACGTGCCTTTATTTAAACCCATGTAGCAGTACAAAATCCATCCATCCATCCATCCATCCATCCATCCATCCATCCATCCATCCATCCATCCATCCATCCATCATCCATCCGTCCATCATCCATCCATCCGTCCATCATCCATCATCCATCCATCATCCATCCGTCCATCCATCCATCCATCCATCCATCATCCATCCATCATCCATCCGTCCATCATCCATCCATCATCCATCTATCATCCATCCATCCATCCATCCATCCATCATCCATCCATCATCCATCCGTCCATCATCCATCATCCATCCATCATCCATCCATCCATCCATCCATCCATCATCCATCCATCATCCATCTGTCCATCATCCATCCATCCATCCATCCATCCATCATCCATCCATCCATCCATCCATCATCAATCCATCATCCATCCATCCATCCATCCATCCATCCACCATCCATCCATCCATCCATCCATCCATCCTCCATCCGTCCATCCATCCATCATCCATCCGTCCATCATCCATCCATCCGTCCATCATCCATCATCCATCCAT
>JARVGV010000002.1:1304670-1315044 GCA_031762435.1 Hypsolebias longignatus
TACATACATACATACATACATACATCAGTCATCCATCCATCAGTCATCCATCCATCCATCCATCCATCCATCCATCCATCCATCCATCCATCCATCCATCCATCCATCCTCACGTCTTCCTTTGAGAGTCACGTGTCTATTTCCAGGAATCACTCTAAAAATCTTTGTGCATCTTTCTTGTTTGCCATTCTTACCTTCAGTGTCACCTGCAGCAGCCGGAGCTCCTCTTCCAGTATTTGTAAATCGGGGAACTGTCCTCTGTAATCATCTAGACAGGAAAGTAGAGTTTCCAGAGCATCCTCCAACCCAGTGCTCGCCAAGCCGTTTCCCTCACTGGGAAGAGTTTGTGCTTCCACATAAGGCTCATCTTTCTCTAACAACTCCTCATTTCTGGGAGACGTGACAACAGATTCACCTTTTGGATGCTCCAGTAGAAGTTGCTCAGCAGAGAGCCCTTCTGGTGACATGTTGGTATGTGAGGCACTTGGACTGGGAGGCTCAGGGGTTGTGCTGGGCCACTCTATCTCAGTGTCACTGACAGAGGTCCCAGACACCAGAGAAAACCCATCCCCTGATTCACCAACAGATTGGTCTGTCAAAGCACTTCCGTCAGCACTACTCTCACTGATGTGGCTGAGAGACCTCAAGGGTGGCCCTGTGGTAGGACTGATGGTTCCCGCTGTATCCAGCTCTTCATCACTGGTGGCGTTTTGTATCGTCACCTTTTTGTCTCTGCAAATCAGTTCACACAGTTACTCATGTCACTAACTGGCTCATTTAATCTAACAACATGTCAGTTAGGCCCCCGTCACACTGGATGATGACCTTGCTACAAGAAAAACAAGCAATACGTCAATGCTGAGGGATTCAAACAATGAATGTTTGTAGTTTTCAAGATAAGCATTTTGTCTGAACAGTAAGTGAAGTAATGTGAGTAGGAGTTGCTCTGTGTATAAGAATCAATGTAGAGTATTTTTTCTGCTTGTCTGAGGTGGCACAGAGTGACGGACCCGCAAGTTGAGGGAGAAATTTTATCCATGAGCTCACACAACAGAGGAGCCAGGGTGTGACTAATGGTGGACATGGCCACCATAAATTAATCTTCGGCCACCCCACCTCATTAGGAAATTACTTTTAAGCAACATTAAAAACTAGAAAGCATGGTTTCCTCAAATGAGAGGGGTGGTCAGTTTACGTATATATGGCAGTGGCCATATTGAGTTTTGACAAGGCAGTCCAATTTCTTATAGTGACCTTTGCTACACCTAGATGGAGCCGCACGCCAAAATGGAAATCAGCACATTGCTTACTTGTGGCAGCTAACCACCTGCCACTGTCCCCGGAGCGGCTCAAGCTGGCACAGTCCGAGCACCTGACACCATTCGGGCTCAACAGATAATTAAAAAAAAGATAAAAGTGTTACCGTTTTACCAGACCTGGTGTAACAGGTCATATCACAGAATACCCCGAGTTCTGACTATACCTGGGGTTAAAGGGCGCTAGGATAGATTATACTCGAGGTATACTATGACCTAAGTATATTTATACTATGGGGTTTAAATTGGCCTAGGCCTATTCATACCCCTCAGGCCAGATTATACCCTGATGATATCAGTAGTGTTGAGTCAAAAACTTAAGAAATACTTAATTTTTGTATATTTTATTGGGGTTTCAGAATTGTCAGGTAAGTTGAGCAATAAATCTAACAGACTTAAATCTTAGAACTCTAAACATAAGTGAATTATACCTCATAGGTCAGATTTTGAGTATAGATGGGTATATGCTGGCCTGGAATATGGTATAGTCTGGCTCAGGGGATTTTACACCCCTGGGTACAGTTTGGCTGAAGACAGTTTATTCCCCCAAGGAGGACTAGAGCTCTGGCCTGGGCCAAACTGTACCTGGGTTTAATTGGGGCAGGGGCTCATTTGGCCTGTTACACCCGATGCCCAAATCTAAAAACCACCCAGAATTTAAAAAAAAAAAAAAAAAAAAAAAAAAAAGTGTAAGAAACACCAAAACGTATTAAAATCTCCACATTTGTGAATTTAATTTACCAGAGTACCCTTTAGAAATGAAGAGGCAAATCTGCAATTTTTTTCGACAAATAATGTTTATTGGGGACTGCCTAGTAAGGCAGCCACCTATTATTATCCACCTAACATCATCAGGTGTATCTCTAGAACTGATTAACGTTTTGGAGCTTTTTTGATTCAAGATGGCTGCCACACCTCAGCAAACACAAAATGGACAATAACTCAGTGGTTCTTTGAGATATTGAGCTGAAATAACAGTTGTAGCTGAGAGCAAGTTATACATTCCTATTGCAAATCGAATATCCAAGATGGCCGCCTGAGAAAAAAGGAAAAATACTATAAATCAGCCAATTTCAGAGATATTCAGCTGAAAACTGGTGTGGTGGTAACAGAGTAATGGCAATTGAATACTGAATTCATATTTAAAAAAGCAAGATGGCCACCAAAGCTACTTTTAAATGACTTCAACTCAGCTATTTTTTACACATTTAGAACTGAAGTTTGGCGAGGTTATAGCTGAGAACGTTCCCTATCACTTATTGAATCCATGTAAAAAATCCAAGACACCTACCATAACTTCAAGAAAAAATGACTGGAGCTCAATGAATTTGTGCCATTTTGAGCTGAACTTTGGTAAGATGGTAGCTGAGAGCGAACCCCAACACATTACTGTCCAATCACATTTTAAATTGGCAGCAACGTGACAGTCCCCATCAAATTGTCTCCAGGAAGTTTTCAGTTATTGTTATTTATGCTCAGACTAGTTCTTAGACCTGGACTTTCAGGGATGTAGCCCGAGACATTTTCTGTCATGAGGACGGCTCTTGTGCAGGAGTTAAAGGAATGCTCTAGTTTTCTAGGGATATGGAAACTAGATTGAGACAGGTTTGAGAAAACTGCAACTACTCAGAAACAACATTTGTCACATGGCAGCATCACACTGAAAGAGGTTTTATACATTTGTTGAGATCAAGCCACAAGTTGTTCATCATGGAGAGCAAGGTGGAGCCTTCATCCCGTGTGCAGTCAGGCCTAACAAACTAAACGTTCATGAGAGAACAAACAGCCTTACTGGGTTCTGAGGAAACTGGAAACCTCAGAGATGTTGACGGACGTCTTGTTCTCAGCGGGAGTTGGAGTTGAGCAGGTGAAGCCTCTGGAGCTTTTTGAGGACGGATCTTTTGGACGTTGAACCTCTGGTGTTGTCTGTAGGTCCTACAGTAACATGGGACATGAGGAGTTACCCCCTCACCACAACCACCCAGTCATCCTGGATCAGTTTACACAAGTTTACCCCCGACTCACGGCTTTTAACAAGTTTACATGAAATAGAAATAAATCACACAAAAGTTTGGAGCTTTTAAAATATATCTAAATGAAGTCAGGTCATCTGGACGGATTAAAAAAAAACTTTGAAACGTTTCGTCTTTAATCCAAAAGACTTCCATCAGTCATGACCGGGCCGGGGCGTGATATCATCAACATCTGGTAATGATGCCGTGTGCTGGGGTGTTTCCGTGACTGTTTTTTTAAAATTAATTAATTTATTCATTTATTTATTTACCACTTGTGTGGCAAAACCATCCTATTCGATAAGTGATCACCAGTTAAGAGCACCATTATGGTGAGTGTTGGACTTTAAAATGAATCCAACTCTGAGTGTGTCCACGTTCCATTAAACAAAATCACATCTTACTTCTCTTCTGCTGAAAGGTGATGAGCTTGTTGCCTTAGTATGTGTGTGTGTGTGTGTGTGTTTGTACAATGTTATTTTTTATTTAAACAACCAGATAGAGTTTAATGAAACTTTCATATTTTATTATTGTTATTCTTATCAATTATTATTGTTGTTGTTGTTACTGTTTGTTGCTGACTACATGTTGAGCCTGATTCAAAATGACCTCACAGATCACCAACCTTAAAAAACGCACACGGCCACAGCTCAGTCACTGTTACAGACACTGAACTGAATTTTGATGTGGTAGTAGCTGAGAGTTTTTAACAACAAATACTCTGAGCACTACCTGATCAGGGGAGATGTCACTATATCAAACTATAATAGTGTTTTCTGAGTGTTTATTATTATTTGTCTAAAATTAGTCTCGGTCTAAAACTGACACAAGAAGTGGAGAGTGATATTTTACACTCATTGTTGAATAACTCCTAATTCTTTGGTTTACAATATAATATTTTATCTTACATCTTTGATGTAGAGGTTTAAATACATATAATTTTAGTGGTAAAAGTGTATTATTAGAAGCCCGTCTTGTGTTACCTGCTGAGGGGGCGAGACGTGCAGCGCTGCGCTCGACAGCCGAGGGCTGGAGAAGTCGTCAAAAGATTCAGATGAACGAGGCCACAGTGACCCGTTATGTGGATGTTGGTTGGACGGAGTCGAGCTCTGAAACAGAACAGGGACCTTTAAAAGGCTGATCGGACGTCAAAGCAAAGGGACACACTCCTGCATGTTACAAAAAGACAACAGGAAGTTGTGGACAGTCCCTCTTGGACAAAATACTTCCATAAAACAAGAGGTACGCTGATGCCTCCAGTCGCTGAAGAAAATAAAAAGTGAATGTCTAGTTTTGAGATGAGTGTTTTTCTGGACTGGATTTAAACAGAATGTACCGGTAAGTAAAACCTTTGTGTTTTTGGTACAAGATATTCAAGTATACAGGAGTGACACTGTGGAGGAGAACAGAGGGCTTTGTTTGTTTGTTTGTTTGTTTGTCTGAGGCAGTGCAGACTGACGGATACTTGGGACATGAGTGAGAAATGTTATCCACAACCAGGGGCAGTGGTGGAGCCAGGGGGTGGCCAATGGTGGCTTCTGCCACCCCGGTCATTTGAAGAAACTATAAATTGAAGCAATATTACAACTAGAACACAAAGTCTCCTCAAATGATTGGGGTGATCAGTTTAACTTTATATACATGGTGGTGGCCATCTTGGATTTTGACATGGCAATACATGTTTTGATTAAACCTACATGTAGCCACACACCAAAACGGCAGTCGGTACCTCATTTATTTATGAAGTTATGTTCACATGCAGGGATGGATGGAAAGACAAAACTAGGACTCAGAGTCTCAGGAGGTCCTATGCCTCCAGCCCACCGGACCCTTCAGATCCAGTAACTGAAAATGACGAGTGTTTTTGGCCAAACTTGTTACTGTCTCTCTGTGTTCTGACATGAAGGTTATTTTCTAATCATTTTTTAAATTAATATTTTTTAACTCTACCTGTAGAAGAAACGTTAGTTTCTGATTTGTCGTTAACTTTTAATGACCCGGATACAGCAGCAAGCTGCAGGAGCACGGTGCGCCCGCTAAGAACGTCCTGCGTTGAGGGAAACCAATGACAGTCTGTTGTTTTCTGCTGTGGATAATCTGATGCTGCAGCCTTCATGCATGCAAAACCAGTGTTTGTGCTAAATGTTTACTTGTTCACATTACAAGTGAGTTTTTGCTCTTTACATCCAAACTGAAACAGTTTTGTTGGACGAGATGAGAGGCAGAACTTCGCAGCAACGTCCAGCCAATGGAGGTTCTGCTTCCAGAGGGAGCTGAAGTCCATCACTGTAGATTATTACAGAAGCTCTCAAACTTAACAGCAGCACAACACATAGAGAGCTAATATAAAAATATACAGTATAGGGATAAAAGTATATTTAAAAAAAAAAAAAACTGAGAAATGCATTATTTTATGATATGTTAAATAAAAGCTGTTTTTTACTTGTCAACACATTAACAAACATTGATTTTTATAAAATTTTATTCATTTAAAAACACAATACAAAACAATCCCATAAATGATAAGAACACAAAATATAAAATGAAAGGCAGCAGAGGGATGAAAAACTCTTATTATATCTGCCCCTTTTTTCAAACAATTAGTTCAAACAAAAATAATCTACAAGTAACAGAACAAAATGAATAACTCTTTCTAATTTAATACACATTAAGCTACTAAAAAAAAACAACATGAAAAAACATTTTTTTTAAATCAGATCTGATTTTTCATCTCAGGAACACGAGTGTTGTAAAGTTACCAAAAGGTTATGAGAGCATCTGAAAAAACTCTGACAACATAAAAAATATAGAAGATCATTTAGTCTTGTCAGAAAAAAAACCTGTTTAATGACTGCACTCAAATAAATTAATAAATAAAAACATACAAAAATAAATGTGTGGCTGATTTTTCCTGAAAAGACGACAGAGTTTTCATTTGAAATGCACGAAGACCACTGTTGTTTTGTTTGTATTTGTTTGTGTTGTGTGTAAATTTTACAGTTTCTTTTAAATTTTCAAATCATTTTGATCAAATCATCCAAATCCTCCATTATTTTAAGAAGTTTCACACCAACAGTGCATTGAAAGATTTAAAATTTAATAAAGAGACGGACTTACGTAGTTTGGGTTGTTTAGAGGAGGCGTGTCAGGAGGACTTAGGTTGGGGATTCTTTGGATTACGTTCAAAGAGCCTGAAAATAATCCTGATTCATCTTTATCAAAAGGACTGAGGAGGAAAGAAATGAGTCAAAGAAAACCAAAGCAGTAAAAAAAAAAAAAAATACTTTAGATAAAGTTACGAACAAAAGAAAACAGCTATCTACTACACTTACTTCCAGGCGACTTCAAGGTTTAGTTTAATAGTTCCAAGATCGTTGATGTCCACAGCAACCATCTGGGGGAGTGGAACAAACAAGTCCTTGGTTTCACAGGAAACGTTTCCTACCACCACGTGATTGGCCAGGCTCTTCAGCTCCGTCACCTGGGAAACCACAGAAACGTTGCTTTATCTTCTGACTGGACACTTGATTCAGTTTATACCAGTTAAAACCTACACACTGTAAAACTGCAACCACAGTTAGAACTGGGCCCTTCACAAAAACAAATTTTACTGGGTGATTAATTGTCTCAGAAATTATTGCGATAAACAATAATATTGTTTGAAATTTGACAATGATTAGTAATTATTTCCAATTTTTTTTGTGTGTAGTACCTTTTTTAACCACTGGAGGGCAGTATAAGACTGTATGAACCTAAGGATGGATAATGAGGGAGCGAGCAGCGTCACTTTAAGAAAAATGGGAGGGAGGCCTCTTGACGTGACATGGGCTGACATGGTGACATGTTGGACGCTCGGTGTGGTTTGAGCTCTTAAGCATTTTTCACAAAAAGCTTTTAATTAAAAAAAAAAAAAAAACAGTAAACAAGTTCTCAGCTTCTTTTTGCAGAGAAAAACAACTTTTGATACAAAGGCACATGTTTCAATCGTGAATTTGGAGCTTCAACAAGACGGAGGTTTTTTTTTTTTTCCCCCGAGGCCAGCCTGTTAGCTTAGCTTCTCAGCTTAGCTGCGGTTAACGATCCAAAAACACAACTTTAGATAATTAAAAGAGATTTTAAAGAGAAAAGAGAAAGAGAGGGGTCAGTGAAGAGCACTGAAGATGAGTCTTTTGTCATCCAGTGTCTTCAGTAGAAAGAAAGAGACACGAATAATCGATAAAGCCGATAAATGAAAATGAGGTTGATAATTTTCATTTATCGTGCGATTAATCGATTTATTGTTCATCGCGGCAGACCTGGTTAGACCAGTCATTACCAGTACTGGGTGCTTCAGGTGAGAATGCTTCCATTGAGTAAAAGTCTGAGTCTTTTTCTGGACACTAACCTTCACAGACAGAAACTCATTGATGAGTGGGAGGAACACCATCCCCTCACTGTCCCACACTTGCTTAGAGTTGATTTCTATTCTTCCCCGGAGTTTCCAACGCTGTCGACCGTACTTCATGAAGATCTAAACAGACGAGTAAATTATGAAAAACTGACTCGGAGCCATTTTGTGGTGGCTGAAGATCAGCTGGAGAAGAGAAGGTAGAGACAAACCTCGTACTGATCACCAGCGCACAGTCGGGCAAACCCAGCGAGACCTGACCAACGAGTGGAAAAAACACCTTTTAAAGAACTTTATGGAGAACAAGAAGAGCTGAGCGCAGCTCCAGCATCAAGAACCTTACCTTTCATCTTTATGTGGAACTTCCCCAGCTGGTTCTGTAACTCACTCTCCAACGCACACATGTTCTACAAAAAGACCAGGACTCATTCAGAAAGCTGGTGGTGATGTACTGCAGCACTGTGTCCACCTTTCTCACTCAACAAGAATTAAACTAAATCTAATTTAACTGTAAGCAATTAAGATTCAGTTTATAAATACTGTACATGTTCTTCTTCTTCTTCTGCTGCTCCTTCTTCAGGGTCTCCACAGTGAACTAACTCACACGAAGACGTGGCGATTGTTTTTACGCTGGATATCTTTCCTGACAAACCACAGACACTGAGCTACCACAGCCCTCTGTGTGGAGCAGAGAGCTGCATCAAGTGCACCTGGACGAGCAGATGGTGGGGCTTAAGGGCCTTGCTCAAGGGCCCAGAGTGGGGCAAATTAAGGTGGAGACAGGTGTGGGTGCTTCACCATTTTCACCCACATTTTGATGGTGTCGCTCTGGGGAGTTGAACCAACGACCTTCTGATGACAGGCCCACCTTCTGTAACCTCTTAGCAACACATCAATATGAACTCCTCCAGAACCTCACTCTCAACCTGAAGACAGCAATCCTTTTCTGACTGAGGACCATGGCCTCAGACTTGGAGGTGCTGGTTCCCATCCCAGTTGCGAGCGCAGTAACTTTACGAGTTTTCTTATTGCAAACAGTTCCTCTCACCTCCGTGTACTCCTTGTGTTCTTTACTGGCCTCCACCAAACTCTCCTTGGCCTCTTTGCTTCCTGGAGAAGCCGTGAACGCCTTCATCATTTTGTTGGCTCCGTCTCTCAGTCTCCTCTGAAGACAATAAGCTTCATAAAGCTCCTCGATCTGTGACAAGGAGAGAAAAGGTTACGTCATCGATCAGTAAACGTTACAACTGAAACAAAGTTATGAGATCAATAAATCAACTGGAACAGGAACCACTGACGTTATGTCTTAAAAGATAAATGCCTCCAAAAGTATTTGAAGTAACAATAAAACATTTAGAATACAATGATGGAAAACAACAAATTGTACACATGAAATTAATTCAATAATCGATTATGGTTTCACCATAAATATAAACACCCCATTGTTATTGTAATCATTTTTTTTACACAATCTTCAGGACTTTTCTTTATTGGTGCCGACTGGTAAACTACAACAAAATGGCCGACATTTTATTGTCAAAGAAGAGAGAAAAGACACGACTAAATAGAAATGATGGAGCTGCTGCCAGTTGATCATTAGGGTCATCATGATGACCACAGAGCTGCGTCTCTAATCCAAGACAGCACTCCTACTGAGTCAGGCAGACAGAAACAAAAGGGAATAGTTATCCTTCAGCTGCTGTTTGAAAGACAAGTTAGATCTTTAAAGATTCATGAACATGAGCACCAGGAGACTCTGACGGTCACACAAAACACCCGTTTGTTAGCAGATGACCCGTGAGGCCACAGAAACAGATGCCAAGCCACAAAATAATTCTCCGTCTCAGCGTGACGTCATCGGTCACGTGACAATACATCATTTTCAGTTGGGGAACTGCACTGTGTTGTGGACGCAGACGGACGAGTGAAGTTGAACTTATTCATTTAAATGTTCCTGTTTTTAGTTTTCTACATTAATTTAGCTGTTTTTGCTACTTTCTTGCCATCTTATTTTAATTTGTAAAAATAAATAAATAAATCTGTATGCCTCTTTCATGATCATCTATTATTGTCATCATTCTTTGTTAAAACCAGGTCTCTCTTGTAAATGAGTCCTCGAGGCTCAATGGGATCAACCTGTATGAATAAAGGTTGAATGAATGAAATGAGTGCATGAACTTAGTTAACACTTTTCATTAAATGTTAAATATGTTCAGAATTCTGCTGTTTATAAGGCGGTAATTTGCAAAAATAATGATTCTATCAATTAACACACATTTGAACAGTAATGCCGTCTAATTTATGTAAAACAATTGAAGGTAAAATAAAATGGGTGGTACGGTGGTGCAGTTGGCAGAGCTGTTGCCTCTCAGCAAGAAGGTCAATAAATCAAATCCCGGCCGGGGACCTTTGTGTGGAGTTTGCATGTTCTCTCCGTGCTGCGTGGGTTTTCTCCAGTTTCCTCCCACAGACCAACAACATGCACGTTAGACTGAACTGTCTCTAGGTGAGAGAGAGAATGGTTGTTTGTCTCGTTTGTCTCCAGGTGTCCCTGTGATGGACTGGAGACCTGTCCAGGGTGCCCCTGTGATGGACTGGAGACCTGTCCAGGGTGTCCCTGTGATGGACTGGAGACCTGTCCAGGGTGTCCCTGTGATGG
>JARVGV010000002.1:1517017-1528264 GCA_031762435.1 Hypsolebias longignatus
CATCCATCCATCCATCCATCCATCCATCCATCCATCCATCCATCCATCCATCCATCCATCCATCAATCCATCCATCCTTCATAAATCAGTCAGTGAGTTCGTCCGTCCAGATGTTTTTAGAAAACATTTATAAATACAAATCCAAAGCCCAAATGTCAAGCCCTTGTCACAAAAGCCCAGTTTTCAACTTAATTGTTGAAATGAATTAATTTATGCATTTATTTAACTGAACTCCCAGTTGGGGGTCGGGGTGTGGACGGGTGTGAAGCAGCTGGCTCCTCTAAAGGGTAAAACACACAGCTGCCGTGTGACGCACATTAAAAATTACACCACCTTTAATTTTTTTGATGCTTTGAGCCGGCTGTCGACTGGAATGATACATTCTTATGTACTCTCACTCCCTGCTCGGACATGACTGTTCACATGGCAGCTCTTTGATGCTTTTTGTTGACCGCTTGCATCACAGTGTTGCTCCATGTCAAAAGCACAAAAACTGATGAGGAAAGATTCATTTTTAAGATTTAGAGTCATCCAGATGCAGGAGCAACGTTTTGTTTCATGGAGAAAGCAACAAACTAACTCTGGATGAAGCCTCTTCTTCTCTGCTTCATGACTGACGTCACGCACAAACCTTTAATCACCATTAGACTGAAGAAAATAAAAACTGATCAGGTAAAAACAGAAGAATCCCCAAATCAATTGAACCTAGAGAACAAACCAAACAACACGCAGACACTGACACGTCTGCATCTGATCACCTGATCCACTGATGAAAACAGTTTGTCACCATAAAAACTGAAACTTTTGAATCTGTGCCAGAACATTTAGTCCTGACTGTACATTTGTTAATCCACGAGCGCAGAAGACGTGCGCAGTGAGTGTCGTGTGGCAGATGCTGCTGGAAGCCAGACTAAATTATTTTATTGTCTGAGCTCCGGCTCTAATTGCCCTTCTGCCCGTTTGGGGCAGACATGAAGAATTTTCTGGATCCGTGCGTCCATCCGGCTCGTCTTCAGCTCGGATCCTTCATTAGCTTCGGCTGGCAGTCAAATGTCAGCCGCAGTCTCTTTTTACCCATAAATCCTTGTGTTTGACCACGTTTCCTCATTAGAGCCTGAGAAACCTCAGAAGAGTCGGTCTTTCAGAGGACGGAAGGTTGTTTTGTTTTTAGCTCCTATAAATCTGACTTGAGTGCCCGTGAGCCTTGCATTCATCAAAGGGTGATCATGTTTTTACCCATGCCTGTGCACGTGTGTTTGTTGGTCTGTTAGCAGAATATTTCATGAGCCACTGGACAGATTTGAATGAAACTCACTGTTAACAACATCTGGATGGACAGATTAGCTTTAGGAGCCAATTGAAATCAAGATGGCCTCCACAACGAATTGACCTTGTCTGACACAAACATGGCTATAACTCAAGTTTACTAATAAAGAGCTCACACTTTTCCAGTCATTCACACTCTGAGCTCCAACAGATCTAACAAGTTGTAACAGAACTGGCTGTGACTCCGCCCCTTTTTAAACACAATGATCACATTTTAAAACACGATGCATAAAAGGTGGCGGGTGATTTTCATTCTTTCAAGGAACGCCAGTTTAGCTTCTTGACCTTCTGGCTAGCTTTTTGCTAGCATTATGTACTTTTGGTTCCCAACTGAACTTTTGTACTTCTAGCTAGTGTTTAGCTTTTTTTTTTTTTTTTTTTTAGCTTCCAGAACTCCGTTTCAGCTTTTTCAGAAAATTCCAGCAGTCCTTTAGCACACTCAAGTTAGTTTTTAGCTTTTTTTTATTTGGTATTTTTTTGTTGCCTTAAGTAAAACATTTAGGGAATGAAGGTTCTGTGTACTTACTGGTTAATGAATTATCTCCATCCCAGTTTTTCTAAATGGCACTGAAGCTCCTTCATGAATGTCCAGGTGGAGGGAGTTTGGAGACCCTGGCTGGGTAAGAACAAGACGTGGAACACAAGATTATTTCTGTTTTTATTCCTGAAAACAAAGGAATGACTAATTTGATTGCTGCTCCTCCACATCCACAGGAGAGCGTCGAGGTGGATCAGACATCTGGTAAGGATGGAACCTGGACGTTTCTCGAGGGAGGTGCTCTGGACATGCACAACTGGGAGGAGACCTGGGGAAGAACCAGGACGCTCACAGCTGGTCTGGGAACACCTTGGAGTCTTCTCAGAAAAGCTGGCTGTGGACAGAGATGTCTGCACATCCTGCCCAGGCGCCAAAACACGTTTTAGCTCAATATTTGTCAAACCAACTGTTTTTAAAGAAGATTAAAATGTTTCCATGCTTTGTTTATTTATTTATTTATTTGTTTGTTTATTTATTTATTTAATTATTTATTTATCCTTCCATCATCTTTACCCACTTCTTTCTTTTTGAGTTGCGAGGGTCACCGGTGTCAATATCCAGCAGTTACTGTTCGAGAGGCGGGGGACACCCTGAACAGGTCTCCAGTCCCTCACAGGGACACCTGGACAGGTCTCCAGTCCCTCACAGGGACACCTGGACAGGTCTCCAGTCCCTCACAGGGACACATAGAGACAAACAACCATTCACACTCTCACCTAGGGACAATTTAGAGTTACCATCAGTCTAGCATGCATGTCTTTGGTTTGTGGGAGGAAACCAGAGTACCCGCAGAAAACCCACGTGTGCATGGAGAGAGCATGCAAACTCCACCCAGAAAGGCCCCTGGACCAGGATTTGAACCGGCGACCTTCTCACTGAGAGGCGGCAGCTCTACCAGTTGTGCCACCGTGCTGCATGCTTAAATCCATTTACCAATTAATTCATTCATCCATCATATCTGCTGTGAATATTACACATGAAGCAAATCCATAAATTGGCCAAAACAATAATCATCTTTCCCACGAGAGACTCAGGACTGCAGAAAAACCTGGTTGCACCCCAGGATGAAAAAAAAGTCAAGTAAGCCGTCGGCCACCAGCAACCTGCTCACTGAGGGGCAGCAGCTCTACCAGCTGCACCACTGTGCCGTCCACACATTTGACCATGTTTGTCATTTTAATATTTCAATTTCTAACTACCATGATGTTTTCAACATCTGGAAATCTGAGTTACTCATTATTTCTATGCCTCTGTCTATTTGTTCCCCAGAATATTGTGATGCTGATGAATGATATTGTTGACTGGTTAATCCCAGACATCCCCAAAAATATCAGCCAACAGATTCACAACGAAAAGATTCTGCTGGTCGACCTCTTCATGAAAGAAGACCAACGAAAAGAACAGCAGATGATCAGCACACTTGAGGCGGGGGACTCGGCGGGCGTGGAGACGTACAGGAGGAGCTCTGCCGCCAGCGGCACCAAAACACTCTCATGTCAGTAACAGAAGTCTCCATAAGTCTCAGCAAGTCAAACTCGTTTGTTCAGGTTAATACCAATTAACTGATTTTCTTTGTGTCCACAACATTCCAACATCTGGATAGCAGCTGGCTTATCAGGCGTGACGAAAGCAAAGCTCAGACGTCTTGATTTGCGTGGATAGTTGCGTGCACGCTTGCTGAGCAGAAATATTATTGTGAACTTGTGCTAACCACTGCATGCATTTAAACCTGTTAATTCATATCAGTGTTTCTTTCCTAAAGTATTGTATGAAATGTATAAATGTACTGTATTTAAAAATTAAAAATAAATACACGTTAATGCATAAGCTGCAAGTCCAAAACTCTGAATTGCTTTACATGTTAGACACCCTCCCTAACTGTTTTTAGGTCACAACACTTTTACTGCCTGGCCTTTGACCCAGTGTGAAATTACTTAAATATGTTATTTATCTATCTATTTGGTTATTTGTTTACTATTTGTACAATTATAGATTTATGTACAGTATATGTTTATTGTACAGCCCTTTGGTCAGCCTTGTTGCTGTTTTAAAAGTGCTTTATAAATAAAGTGGGATGTGATGGGATGCTGATGTTGCACAATCTGCATTCATTCTTTTTATTCAAAGTGGTTGTAACAAATATGAGTGAATGGAGGAAGAAGCTCTTCACTTTACTTGTACTAGTTCCACAAGTTAAAGTGGTGCACCATCCAGTCAGTTTACTGACCAGCAACAACTTAATTAATGTATTCACCTTTTCATACCTTTATTCTTTAATATACTGTACTGTAATAATAAAATACTTAATATAATAATTGCCTTTAAATACCCTTAATATAATAAAGGCATCTAGTGAGCTGGAAAGAAAATGGCGCTCCACTAACATTGAAGAATTTTATTTATTTTGGAGAGACAGCCTGCTAACATACAAAAAAAATACCCCGTAAAGCTGAAAAAAAAAAAAAAAATAGCTGAAACTGAGTTGTAAAAGCTAAAAGAAGAAAAACACTAGCTAAGACTAGCAGCACATGGTTTTCTAAAAGTGTCAAAACGCTACCAAGAAGCTAAAAGTAGCTAACGTCTAGCTAAAAGTAACTAAAAGTTAACTAAATGTATCCAAAACCTAGCTAAAAACTTTAAGGCTAGAAAGATGTTTATGAGCAAAATGCTGGCACATGTATCAAATGGTTGGCTAAAAGTTTAGTCTCAGTATAAGAAGGATGTCAGGTAGCGTCTCCTTTATGCATTCCAAAGGAATAAAACACAAAAGCTTGTCACCTTTTGCCATGAAAATAATGACTATTAGAAATCAATCACCATAAGGAGATGTGGTAGAAAACAAAAGGCAGCCCTGATAAAACAAGCAACGATGCTCAGGAGAACAAACAATTTCATAAACAGACATCTTACTGAGTCTGACAACTTATATCACATTTAAGTCATGAACAAAATGCCCAGAGTTCTTAACTGAGACATGAGAGACCAAGCAAGTGAGAAAGTGTGAGTTTATTTACAGTAAGTGAAACACATGAAGCTGCAGGAGAGGAGATAGAGCGAGTATGGTTTCTTGAAATAAATTGTTAATGTCCAGGGATATGATTAGTCGTATTACTTGCCTCTCCTTTCTTTCATGGAATGGAGGGTTGATGACCAGGGGGTTGCAGGGCGACAGAGTGGACAAGATGACCAAGTAAGTGGTGTATGAATCTAGAGAATGAAAGTACTTGACCTTAAGTATAGAAGATATAAGATAAAATATAGAAGAGGATCCAAAGAAACTCTGGAACAGTGTCTACACAATCCAGTGTCTGAGGAATTTAAAAACTGTTGTTCAGTTCAATCTCAATTAATTCACTGACACCCCCACTCGTCCAAACACTAAATGTCCAGGAAGACCGTCTGCTTTAGATCTCTTTGGATCAAACATGCCTCATCAGTTTTCTGGTTTGGGTGTTTTTGCAGAGGATATGAGTGATCATTGGATTGTTGGTGATGTTAGGGATACTAAATTGCCTCGCTCTAAAGCTAGATTAATTCTAAGAGGGAACATGAAGCATTTTAGTGAACAGGCCTTCCTTTGGGACTTGTTCCATTCATTAGTAACCTTTATTTAACCAGGCAAATCCCATTCAGATCACAGAACTCTTTAACAAGGGAGGCCTGGGTCTGAAGGCAGCCTAACATGCATGTTTTTGGACTGTGGGAGGAAACCGGAGTATCTGGAGAAAATCCAAGAAGACCATGCAAACTCCACCCAGAAAGATCCCAGGTCCAACCGGGGATTGAACCCAGGACCTTCTTGCTGTGAGGCAACAGTGCTAACCACTGAGCCAGTTATGCAAATGCAGATTATTATGCAAATGATATGTTGCATGTGACTATGTAGTTTATGTGTGTCAGTGTCCTTTTGTTTTGTTTTTCGGCTGCTCCTTCTTCAGGGGTCGCCACAGTGAACTGTCGCACAAAGACTTGGCTATTGTTTTTTATGCCGGATGTCCTTCCTAAAGCAACCGCAGACACCGAGCTACCACAGCCCTCTGTGTGGAGCAGAGAGCTGCCATCTAGGGTGTCCAGGGGAGCAGATGGTGGGGGTTAGGGGCCTTGCTCAAGGGCCCAGAGTGAGGCAAATGAGGGTGGAGGCAGGTGTGTGTGTGTTTCACCTTTCCCACTCACATTTTGATGTTTCCTCAGTTTTCCACAGATTTCCACAGTTTGGAACAATCTTGCCAGTTGAAAAAAGGTGAATAATAGGTAATATATTTTATAATGGGTCACACAACTTTTCATTGTTCATTTCAAGATAGATCTATAGAAACCAGACAAACGCTCTCATCTTTTGGGAAGATAAAGAATAAATCACCTGTTGTAGTTTTCACAATTAGCTGCAACAAACTGATTTATCCACAGACTGTCCACACTGTCAGTTCACTGATTAGTTTGGGATCCTTTTGTGTTTGGCACAAATGAAGTTACACTTCAGTGATCTTATTTTTAATATTTTATTATTGATTCAAAATCATTGGGATTTAAAAAAAATATATTTAGACTCCAAAAACAAGCAGTTTTATGACTTACTTTCAACGGATGTTGTCTTCAGAACAGTTTTCATTTCACCCTTTAACCATAAAACTAAAGAACTCCCTCAAACACCACACAGTTGATAAAACAATGAAAAGGAACTCTGTTAAGAACTGTCCTGAAGTCCCACAAGAGGACAGTGTTGGACAAGTGAGACCAGTGGCGTGTCCAGAAATGAATGGGCCAGACGCCAGAGGGGGGGTGGGGGGCACCAAACTCCACAGCTGGTTCTGACATGTTCACTCTGTCTTTTTACAACAAACTTCTCAGCTGGACCCAAAAAGTCAGTGTCATAATTATTTATTTCAAAACAAAAAATATATATATTTTAATCTGGCAGAGTAAGGCAACAGAGTGAAGTGACTTTGATATTGACGTAGTTTCACTGCTCAAAAGGAAACTGATCAGAGAGTCAGAGTCAGAGAGTCTTTATTGTCATTTGCACCACATGTGGTACATGTGATGAAACGAAATTATGTACACAGGGTCCCAGTTACATCCAAATAAAATGTAGAAGAAAAACATTACTAAGATCTAAGATGTGAACTAAGAGAAACACCAACTAAATATACACTAAGCACTAACATCATAGAATAACATTACTCCAAACAGCAGCACGAACATGAGCTGTATGAGCAGTATGAGTATCCTCAGTGACAGGAAGCTGGTTTATTGTTTTATTTAGAGTTTAATTAAATTACCTGGCGGCAGCACACCTGCACGCCCTTCAGATAAGGATTCGAATACGGAGCTTCGTAGGTTCTGCGAGGTGTTTCAAATGTTAATACCATGATGTCAAAATGGATGAGTTGGTCCTCCTCTTTTGAGTGACATCTGCTTTAATCATCTGGTCCATCCAGAGAACTGGGAAGAGCTTGGCGTGGCAAAGTGGACGTTCTTACATATGGTCATGATGACATCAGACCAAAATTTATCCATCCATCCATCCATCCATCTTTACCTGCTTCTTTCATTCACGGGGTGGGGGTGGGGTCACTGGTGCCCATATCTGGCAGCCACTGAGCAAGAGGCGGGGACACCTGTCTCAGTCTATAACATGAAAAGATTCAGTCTAAAAATCTAAAGATAGTGATCGATGTGCATTACCTGAGCAAAGATCAGACATTTAAACTTTATTTAATTTTCTAACCATAGAGTCAAACTAAAGGTGTGGTTGAGTGTAGTTAAGGGGGTTTCATCCTGTGAATGCCAGCTCTGAACTGAGGCCAAACAACAACGGCTGTTCTGTGGAACCTGTCGTCCCTCGTGGCTCTGCTGGACAGAGCAGCGTGAAGGCATGGGGCTGATGTCCACGTGTTTCAGGAGGCAGCTTGTTAAGAGCAGAGCTTGAGCCGTGCAGCTGTTGCCTGCACGCTCCGGCCTTGGGGAGAACCGGCAGTTTACATCAGTGCCAAGTCTTTAGCTGTGGCTGATGGTGGGGGTCTCTTTGAGTGTGGGCTTTTTTTTTTTTTATAAATGAGAGAGAGAGAGAGCAAACAGCTAAACGCCTCCCTCCATGATCCCCTGAGCTACATGTAGTCAAGCACTCCCTCTGATTCTCTGAGAATCTTGTTGAAAGTGTTGGTGCACCTTCCACCAGCTCCCTGGCTTCAACGCCGTGCACACGCTGAGACACTTCACTCTTTGCTGTAAGAAGGAGCACTGCAGTCCACATTGATCAGGTCCGATGTTCTGACAACTCTCTGCAGTCAAAGGAACAGCTGTAGATGAACACAAGCAATTTATTAACAAATTGTCTGAAAACAACACGTTCGAAACCTCAGTCTGATTTAATTTATTAAAACAAGAGATCTTTATTTGCTCACCTTCAGGCTGAGAGCTGACAAAGCCCACCTGTCAGTCAGGTCACCTTCAACTCACAACACGAGGTCCTTTCTTCAAGTTTTAAGCTCAGTTCACACTTTAGCTCTGACCTCTGACCCCACAATGATGTTTCATCGTACAAGAGCCTGTGAGGACCGCCGGGCCTCACATTGCACAAGATTATACCAGAGGACACCATAACAATATAATAAGCACACACACACACACACACACACACACACACACACACACACACACACACACACACACACACACACACACACACACACTCAGTGTCAATTATAAATAAAAACCTGCAACTCAAAGATGAATGAAGTTGAAAACCATCTCAGATCTGCTGTTTCTGGCTGAAACAGGATTAGACTGTTTTTAACTTTGTAACAGACGGCCTATCTTCAAAACAGAACGTGTTAGCACAATATCTCTTTATTTAACAAAATGAACCGTTTGTAGCAACACACAATGTAAAAGTTTGAACCCTTCACCCGTCTCTTTCTTTGCGTTGCATCTTGTTCTTTATTTCCTCAGACCATCAGCGCTGAGCTCACTCTTGATTTATTGCTCATGTGCCACCAGCAGGACAACAGTTGCTGCTCCACCACTTGCCGTCTCCAAAGCCCGGCTCGCTCGGCCACCTGGAACTGTCATTTACTCTGGTGGTCCTGCTGCCTCAGAGATCCACGGAGTGCAGAACCAGAGTCCTCACAGTTTCTCTCCGAGAAAGACCAAGAAAGAAACTCTTCATCTGGCTTCGTTGTTCTCTCCTCTCTGTCCTTCTTAGATCCTCCTGGATCCTCCTGGATCCTCCTGGATCCTCATAAATGAACCGTCTCGTATCGGTGTGCAGTCTGGTTCCTTTCAGCTGTCAGTAATCTGGGTTCTGATAATCCTGATCTAAAAAAGTCTCAAGCAGCACTAAGATCTCAGCTGGTTGAAGTTTAAGATGTCTCAGAAAAAAAATGATGCTAAAGTAAAAAGTTTACAGTTTATGCTAACGCTCACTCCGTCTGCAGTCTGAGCCCCAGTCGATGGTCCACAGACACAAAGAACGCATCACACCCTCACTCGCTGACTGGCAGCAGTGGACTTTGGATTAGCCTGAATTATTGTCTCACAGCAAGAAGGTCCTGGGTTCAGGAAACTCATCAAAGTGCCTCTTCAAAATAACTGAAATGTCCCTTTAACATTCAGACAACTGTTGTTCATGTGACTGTTAATAAAAATGTGCTTGTTTAGCGAGTCATTTTAATAGAACATTTTCTAAAAGAAATAAAATCACTATGGAAGCGCAGAGCTGTCACGTGAGATGAAATGATTGTTGAGCTGTATCTCGTTATAACGAGAAAACAATCTCATTTTAATGAGATACAGCTCAACAATCATTTCATCTCACGTGACGCTTCCATAAATCACTGCTATGGCATGAATTATAAATGTAGCAGGTTTTCTGTCAGTCATCAAATCAATATTTTGTTTCTGTTTATCCTCACTTGTGTTATTTGTCATTTGTTGTGTACTTTAATACACATAAAAGTAAATGTACTGTATAGATACAAATAATTACTTAAAATGGTGCAAACAGAATAAAATTCATACCCAGCTATAGTCGCATGAGTAAATGTAATTCTATATTTCTGATCAGCTTCAGAGCGATCAGTGTAATTCATTGATCGTTGCATCAACCTGTAAGGTCAAACCGAACTCCAAGCAAAATAATGAGAGATGGTCAAGTTCACGTAAATACAATAATCATCAGGATTAAACTGGAGCTTCTGCACCAAACATTTCCAACTGCACATGGCTGAATGCACGGCTGGATCCTCCGCTTTAATCCGGCCTCAGACGCAGACAGTGGAGGGTCTGGGACTTTATCTTGTCTGAGGAAATCCAACCCAGTCGGAGGAGGAACAAACATGAAACTGATCCGTGGTTTAAACCCACACGGAGATGAAAACCAAACAAATCTCAGTCTTCTTCACAGGCTCTGTTCATATTCATAACAAGAAAACAATCCCATTGGAGCCCATCATTAAC
Source organism: Hypsolebias longignatus (assembly GCA_031762435.1). Lineage (NCBI taxonomy): Eukaryota > Metazoa > Chordata > Actinopteri > Cyprinodontiformes > Rivulidae > Hypsolebias > Hypsolebias longignatus. The sequence continues at coordinate 1,527,339 of JARVGV010000002.1, forward strand.
CATAAATGTCCAACCATCTCCAGGCCCAGATGTGGGGATTACGTTGTCTTAAAGTCATCACCGTGACATCCTCTCTTTAAGCCTTCAATTCCATTGTATTGAAATACCCAGCGTGGTCACCTTCCTGTGTTCAACTCACTGTTTTACAATGTTCATGCAGACACGAGTCATGACAAACAAACTGCAGGAGCCAGATTTATCTGATTTAGTCTGAAACAGCTGGACGCCTACAAAAACAGGCAGAGTTGAAACATTGTGAGTCTTTTTTAAAGTGCATCGATTCCTCACCTCGTCCCTCACCGTATTTGAAGAAAAGATGTTTTACTCTGAAAGGGATTACCAGGAGTCAGGCCGGACTTATAACACGCTGTAACCTGACACTGTAACAGGGCTTTGGCCTCCCCGAGTGAGTTTTGATATCATTTAGATTTGTGGTCACTTGATACTGCGAGGCCCAGCACTGAACATCTGCATGGGATAATGAGAGGAGGAGGAGGAGGAGGAGGAAGGCCTGTTTTACTCAGCCAACACTGGAACATCCAAAAGAAGATGTAACTATTCCATTCTCACAGCAGACTCTTTGGATGTTTGGTCAGAATTAGGTAAAACAAGAAAAATATTAATTATAGTTATTCTGCTCAGAAAGTGCATTCCACTCTTCAGGTTGAGGGTGAAGTTCTGCATCAAGTGGAGAAGTTCAAGTATCTCTGGGCTTTGTTCACAAGTGAGGGAAGAATGGAGCATGAGATTGACAGACAGATTGGTGCAGTGTAGTATTGTGGACTCTGTGTCGGTCCGTTGTGGTGAAGAGGGAGCTGAGCTGTAAGACAAAGTTCTCTTTACTGGTCTGTCTACGTTCCTCCCCTCACCTCTGGTCATGAACTCTGGTAGAGACTGAAAGAATGAGATCATGGATCCAGGAGGTT
>JARVGV010000002.1:1547156-1574363 GCA_031762435.1 Hypsolebias longignatus
CATCACAGACATCTACACCTCCAGATGCAGGAAGAGAGCCACCTGCATCATGAAGGACCACACTCACCCAGCACACAACTTTTGCCCCATTCCCCTCAGGCAGGAGGTTGAAGATCATTAAGTGTAGAACCACTAGACTGAGGAGCAGCTTCTACCCTGAGGCTGTTAGACTCATGAACATCTAACCAGAATAATCACTGTGATGACACTGATTGTTGATATGTGCTGCTGATCTCATGCTGCTGATCTCATGCTGCTGATCTGTTTCATGCTGCTGTGTACATTTGTGCTCATCTGCTCACACAGACTCATGTTCGTGCTGCTGTTGTTTGCCATATTGTTTTGTACTATTAGTGCTGAGTGTATTCTTAGATCATATCTTGGATCTGGTACTGCTTTTCTTTACAATTTATACTTTTGTAGGATGTAACTGGGACCCTGTGTACACAATTTCATTCCACCACACGTGGTGTGTATGACATATAAAGAGCATTTAACCTTATTTTTTTGTTTATTACCCCCAATAAACATTGAAAAAACTCAAATGTTTCCAGAGGCTGTTCTGCGTAAACAGGGTTTTATAGCAGGTTCACTTAGACTTGGTCATTTTAAAAAGGAGCTCCATGATGAAAAGGTCTGGGCACCCCTGCTGCAGGCCCTGGCCCACTGTCCTGCATGTTTTAGAGAAACATCTGAAACATGCAGGACCGGTCTGAGAAGTTCTTCTGGTTTCCAGTTCATCTGGGTTGAGCTCCTGGTCTGGGCTCAGCCCAGATGTTTGTGTGTCAACTTGGACGTGTTTCTGTTAAGAAACCAACAACAAACGAACACACACTTACGTGTAACGTGTTGAGCTTTAATATCGGCTCGTGCAGCCGCCTGTCCCTCTTTGGGGCGGCAGCAGCTGAGTGGTTAGAGCAGTCGGCCTCCATCGGGGAGTTGGGGGTTTGATTCCACCAGCAGTCACATGCTGAAGTGTCCCTGGGCAAGACACTGAACCTTCATTTCCTCAGATGTGTGTCCTCTCTGTATGAATGTGATCTAAAGTACTGTTTAATCTACAGATTAACTTTGTAGTGATGTAGTAGAGTGCTGTGTGAATGTGTGTGTGTGTGAATGTGTGTGTGGAGGTAAACGAGGGCACAGAGTGTGTTGTAAAGAGCTTTAAGTATCAACTACTGGAAGATAGAAAGGCGCTGTATAAGAACAGTCCATGCCTGATGGCACAACTGCTAAGCTGCTCATTTCTCCTAACTAGAGAAGATGGTAGAACGTCCCTGCCTGGACTAACTTGAGGCCTGTTTGCTGTCCTGTCATGCAGGGGTCAGTGTGGCATCGGCTGGGTTCAACGGTCACAGCCGTTGAGTTCCTGGGCCATGTGGGCGGCATGGGCATCGACATGGAGATCTCCAAGAACTTCCAGCGCATCCTGCAGAAGCAGGGTCTTAAGTTCAAGCTCAGCACCAAAGTTCTGGGAGCCACCAGGAGGCCAGACGGCAAGATTGACGTGACGTGAGTCCGTGGAAACGAGATTCTGGGTTTTCAGACCTGAAGTGCATTCAGTACGTAATCAGAAGAGTTTGATGTTTCAGAGTGGAGGCTGCAGCTGGAGGGAAGAACGAGACGCTTACCTGTGACGTGCTGCTGGTCTGCATCGGCAGAAGACCATATACCCAGAACCTGGGTCTGGAGGCTGTGGGCATCGAGCTGGACAGCAGGGGGCGTATACCTATCAACAACCGCTTCCAGACCAACATCCCCAGGTAACTCTGAGCTCAGCCCGCTAACGTTCAGGACACCATCTGCTGCTGTTGTCCCCGTCCTGAAGCCAAAAGGGGGAATTGGAAATCCATAGGTCCGTCTGTCCATCCATTCATCATGAATGATGTGAGAGAAATAACTGAAAAAATGAGTGAGGTCTACTTTGGGATGTGGCTGCATCGATGTGTAAGAAAGGTTCTTCGTAGAACGGGTTGCCAGGCCGAGGTCTAAGATGGCCACTGCCAGACCACCCCGATCATTTAAGCCAACTCTGATTTTTAGTTTTTATATCGATTAAAAGTGAAGTTTCTTCATGTGACTGGAGTGGCTGAAGATTAATCATTAAAACGTGTTTTTTTTTTCCTGCTGGCTCTCAGTGTCTCATTAACGTTTTAAAACAGATCTGATTGTTGAAGTCCAGTTCTTTTATCATTTGAACAGGAATTAGTTTAATGGTTCTGCAGTGAAGACATGAGCATGTGTGATGAATATAGACTCTTCCTCTGAGCACTAACTTTGTGCAGATGCACAGTAACAGATCTGCCTGTTGTCACTGTGTCACTGTAAAAGTTTTTCATGAATCACTTGTAGAATGATTTGGATCCAGCTGGTTAATCCTTTTCCTCTGCTCAGTATTTATGCAATCGGTGACGTGGTCGCCGGCCCCATGTTGGCCCACAAGGCTGAGGACGAGGGCATCATCTGTGTTGAGGGCATCGCCGGCGGCGCTGTGCACATCGACTACAACTGTGTTCCCTCCGTCATCTACACGCACCCCGAGGTGGCCTGGGTGGGCAAGACGGAGGAGCAGCTCAAAGAGGAGGTGAGAGGCGGCCATCATGCAGCGGGACGCCATCGTTGTTACACACACACACACACACACACACACTTGAGACTTTGTGAACACCCCCCCCCTCCACCCCTCAAAAAAAGAAAGAAAATGTCATCGCTAAATCTGACCACAGAACAGTTTTCCACTTTTCCTCAAAGTTTCCATGAGCTTTGGTCCAGAGAAGGAGGGAGTTTTTTTGATGCTCGTCACTGGAGCTTGACCGATGTGGACGTTTTGGCTGATGCCGATAACAAATACAGTATAATGGCTGAAAACATTTAAGCTCTGTCCAGCCCCAAAATCTAAGTAAACACCAAGTGGAATGGGGCTTTTTATTTAGCACAGCTGTTAGCAACCATGAAGCTAAGCTAATCAGATCCATGCTGTATGTAGTCCCACAGCAGGTTTACAAGTGGAGCACTGGTCATAAACAGTCTTCCTAACGTGCTGTCACATTTTCTATCCTCCACTATTCACCATAAAGTTATCAAGTGTTACAAAAATATAAATTAAACATAGAAACGTCCTCCCTGTTCATTGTTCAGTCACGTATGATGAAGGTCTAATTAATCTTGACGGCAGCAGGGTTTATTTTTTATTTGTAGAGAAGTAAAGATTTCAGACAATGCATTTCACTGAGGACGACAAATATAATGTTACTAACACTGGATGTTCTCACTAACTGGAAGCTCAATCTGACGGGACTGGTTGCTCCAACTACTGACAACAGGACTAATGTTGTGAAGGCGGTGCAACTGAATGTTAATGTTAGCTTGTTAACTTGAGAGGCACGTAGCTAGTGACAAGCAGGTTGGAGGATTGAAGATAATTTATTGTTGATTTATTTTACAGATCAGTTCAAATGAACTTATCATGCTCTGTTCAGCAACACTACAGCATTGTTTGCTGCTTTGGCTGTGCTGAAAGTGAAACTTAAGTGAACGGCCACGACTTGAAAGTTGACTTCATGCGCCCTCTGCTGGATGCATTGTACAATTACAGCAGGTTCCAGCATTTAGACGTGAAAATTAGAAGTTTTATATCTGCATAATGGGACATTTATCACCAATATATGTCCCAAAACATATGTATCGGCCTAAAATCTCAGCGACCGATGTATCGGTGGGCTTTAGTCATCACATATGGCTTCTTCTTTGCACGATAGAGCTTTAACCTGTGTTGGTGGATGGCACGGTGAACTGTTTCCAATTAGCCTGATGAGTTAAAGAATACTTCACCTTCACAGCTTGTTGTCTCTGTCCCAACGTTTTTGAGTTGTTGCTGCCATAAAGTTTAAATTGAACATTTTTTTCTATCAAAAACTCATTTCCCAGTTTTATTTGAAATGTTAATTATGTTCTATTGTAAATTATATATTTTTTTATGAAATTAGCTGTTTGCTGCATTCTGTTTTCACTTACATTTTACACGATATCCCGTTTTTTTTTGTAATTGTGGTTCTAATTTCTGCAAGTTCAATTAAAATTTTTTCAGGTTCACACAATATTTTGCTAACAGACACATACACAAACATACATTCAAACGCTGACAAAAACATGGTCTGCCTTTCTGCAGTATCTGAAAATAATTTGACCAGATCTGCTTTGTAAACCAAAGAATAGTCTGTTAATTGCACTTCTGAAGAAATTAAAATCTACAAGATCCACTAGATCCCAGAAAATGCACTTTTTTCTGCGCAATCCATATTTCAGATGAGTCAAAGCTGTGTCCACAGTCATATTTTTCAGGAGAACAGATGAACTTGATGTTAACTATGGATGAAGTTATTAATTCAGTCATGTATTTGCTGTTCTCAGGGCGTTCCGTACAAAGTTGGCAAGTTTCCTTTTGCAGCGAACAGCAGAGCCAAGACCAACGCAGACACCGACGGCCTGGTGAAGATCCTGAGCCATAAGGAGACCGACCGGATGCTCGGAGCCCACATCCTGGGAACCGTAAGAACCCCAAACAGTCCTGGAGTCAGAGCTGATCACGGTCCACTTTACACACAACAAGCTGTCTTCTGAACCAGAATTATTGATGAAGATTACAAAAAAAAATGGTGGTCACATCTATTGCTCATCTCTTAATTTAAAAAAAAAATGCCAAAAAATCATTTAAACTGAACAGTTATGAAAAATTTATATTGAAGGTAGAACTCAAACACAAAAAACAGATGTACTTTCATTAAACAACAATGTAGTGAAAATCTTCTCCAAGTTCCAAACTGCACAGGTGTCTAGACGTCGGACCCAAGAGAACCGTGGAGCACATGTCCAGTCCTGATCGTTCTTCTGGGAAACAGTAACGAATAAAATCCTGAGTAATTCAGGATTTTAATCAAATATTGATAAAGACATTATAGTTGCTCCACATGTTTTACACACAGGCCTTCGTTTTGGCAGCCTGCTCTGCTTATCTTGGTCGATCAGGGATCTCCAAAGTGTGGCCCAAGGACCATTTGCAGCCCTTGAAGTCATTTATTTTGACCCACAACTGCAGTTTAGAATGGTGTACAGTAGTCCCTCGTTTACTGGGACAGATCTGTACCTGAAGACCCACGATAAGTGAAAAACTACAAAGTAGGAATACTGTAGTAGTGCAAGTACAGTAAGTAGTAGTCCAAACGCTCCAAAAGAGACAGAATGTCATGATTTCAGCTCCCTGCCTCCTCTGCTCTTCACCACCTGCAAGCGCTCTTGGCCACGCCCACTTCTCCACTCTGCACAGTGAACAGCTGATCAGCTGCCGCAGGAAGTTTGTCCTGCAGCAGTAAGGGCTGCACGGAGGTGCAGGAGGAAGCTTTTTTTTTCCTGCAGCGCTGGGCTGCACAAATAAATATGCAGCAGGTGCTAAATAATTAAAATAATTATTTTTAAATAAAAATTCCATGCTGATCGTGCAGCTCATCAATCAATCAGTCAATTGTGTCATGTCCAATCTTATTTTGAAAAACCGCGATAGAGCGAGTCCGCGAAAAACCAAGTAGTGAGGGACTCCAGTAATTTTGGCCTGCAGGCTTAAAAGACTGATGCAGATGCGTTCACTGACTTGTACCAAAAAGTAGACTTTTGTACAATATTAATAAAACTTGACTAAACATAACGTGTTGATTTAATAACCAGTAGAGGTCAATCAGACATCCATCCATCATCTTTACCTGCTTCTTCCTTTTCGGGTCACGGGGGCCACTGGTGCCCATATCCAGCAGTCATTGTGTAAGAGGTGGGGGACACCTTGGACAGGTCTCCAGTCCTTCACAGAGACACCTGGGCAGGTCTCCAGTCCATGACAGAGACACCTGGACAGGTCTCCAGTCCATGACAGAGACACCTGGACAGGTCTCCAGTCCATCCAGGGACACCTGGAGACAAACGAGACAAACAGCCATTCACTCTCTCACCTACAGACCATTTAAAATTACCAGTCAGTCTAACATGCATGTTTTTGGTCTGTGGGAGGAGACCGGAGTACCTGGAGAAAACCCACACAGCACGGAGAGAACATGCAAACTCCACCCAGAAAGGTCTCTGGATTTGACCTGGCAACCCAACTGAGAAGTTGCAGCTCTGCCAACTGAGCCACCGTGCCGCCTTAAATTAGACATTTTACAGGAATAGAAAGGCGTGTCGTCTACATACGTGTTGATTAACTTTGATCGTTGGTGTCTCTTCAAACCTTCGATGAATCTGTTTTAACGACGGCCAGCTGGACGGTTTTTCAGGACTTTGGACCACGAAGGACTCCAAAGGGTCATGAGCCCTGTTTAAGTTCTGCTTTGAAAGAACCGTTACTCACATTATGCTGTTGTTTTACAGAATAGACTAAAATAAACTTTCCAAGCACAAGAAAACTAAAAACCATCGAACCAACAAACAAAATACATTAAATCAGTTTTTAAATTTAAAAATTGTTTTTGATGCTTTTAATGTTTTGGATCTACAACAATTTAGAAGTTTTCCACCAAAAGGAGTAAACTTTTGTTTTATCGCCAAAATATTGTTCATGTTGTTGAAAGCTTAAAGACGAAAAAAAATAAATGACAAAAAATATGTATTTATATTTTAAATTATCCTCAAACCTTTGTGGCCACGAGTTCTTTCATCATGACAGTTCTGGTCCACATCTGAAAACGTTTGGACACCCGTGTTCTAGACAACCAGATAAAATCCATTCACAGAACTTTTCCAGTTTCTGTCTCCCAGTATTTACTGGGTTCTGTGTGATGGACCAGCACCAGCAGGCACACAGTTGTGTCGTGGTTTACATCACATTTTGCACTAATAAAAATATGAACATTTATATTCTCCTCCCCTGGTTGTATTGCAGTGCATGCCACATGTCAGATTTTCATGTGTAAACTTTTTTTTAAATTGTGTGAAAACTTGTGGGGGTGCGAATGTTTTCAGTCTGATTAAAGCTCAGCTGTGTTACCGTGAATGTTTGTTTCCTGTAGGGGGCGGGAGAGATGATTAATGAAGCCGCTCTGGCCATGGAGTACGGCGCCTCCTGTGAAGACGTGGCCCGGGTCTGCCACGCCCATCCTGTACGTACCACGTCTACTCAGCGCCGTGCACTGCACAGTGCACGAGTCATTATTTTTATTAAAGGTTTCGTGTGTGTAGGGATTTTTTTTAACAAATTCCATGTTTTTATATTTGACTGCATGTTTTCACCTTTAACATTTTGTACAAATGTAATTTATTCATGAAGCATTTACCAACAACGGCTGTTGGCCGAACACAAAATGTTAAATAGTGAAAAGATGAAACAAACACAAGAAACCATCTAAACAATATAAGACATAAATATAATGAAAAATGTAGGTTCTCTTGCTGTATTATAAACCAGTAAGTGCTTTTTGTTTTCTATTTTTTCATTATTTAGGTTCTCCATAAACAACAAAAATGTGCTTATAAAGTCGTAGTGTTCCTTGAATGCATGTCGCCCTTCATCTTACATTTTTGTAAACTTAAGATTATTATGTTGAAAAATGAATTGCAACTTATAAATAAAACAATGTGCAGTCTTATACAATACTGAGATCTTCAACACGTGTTGAAACAAAGTGTGCTGTAAATGACTTTCAGCTATTTATCACCTAATTTTAGCTCCATGTCTGTAAAACAGACTGTTGGGCAGTTAGCTGAGACGGCCATCTTGAACTGGGTGCTGTCCAACAGCTAATCAGTTGTACAGGTTCATTCAGGGATTATCTTAGAGTTTTATTGAAATTAATTCAGTGGCTTAAGAAATATTTTGCTAACACACACACAGGCATGGACAAAAACATCAGCCCTCTTTGTCTTTTGGTGGTGGCTAATAAGTTTACTGTAGAGCTTTGTGTTGACTTTTGTTGTAGATTCTTTAAATTTATTTTCATGTTCAGTTATTCCAAAACCAGAACTTTTATTTTCTACATTTGATCTAAATAACTTCGTCTGTCGAACCTGTTTGAGTCAGGTCCTCTGGACAGTTCTTTGTTGAAACGTTTTGTCTTTCATCCAGAATTTTATCTTTGAGATAAAATACTTCTTCAGTCTGACTTTTATGAGTTTTATCCATAACTTTTTCAGTCCGACTGAAGTCTTTCATCCAAAAGACGCCTTAAAGACTTCTGCAGTTTGACTGAAGAAGAGTTTTATCCCAAAGACTTCTTCAGTCAAACTGCAGAAGTCTTTTTGGGGTAAAAGATTAAACTTTTCAACTAGGGCTGGACGATATGGCCAAAACGTTTATCACAATATATTTCTTAATTTCGGTCGATAACGATATACTGTAATTCAATAGATGTAAACAATATAAAAGCCTCAGATAAACTGCACAAACTGTACAAATAAATTAATGTTCACTTTTTTATTTGTATTTAGCCTTCGAAGAAATTTGAAATCATCATCAAATAAATTAAAACTCTCAACTTTGTCAATGTTAGTAATTTTAACTTTAAACAGCAACGTAACCTAAAGGTTTGCTGCATGTGTTTCTCTTCTGATACAGCTGGGGGTGATGGTTCAGGGACACGTTGGCTCAAACTTTTATTGTCCTTCATCTTCTGACTCTCAGCAGATTCTATCGAGTGGAAACGCTTCAGGTGGAACAAGATAGATGTTCCCACCGCTAGTTGGAATGACTTTCCATCACAGATTATTGAGCATGAACTTTCTTGACGCTCCGTCACATTTTGCAGAACACTGAAACCTGCAGTTTAACAGATCTTAGAAAGCCGAACCACTTCCACACCGTCAAATTAGTCGTTCCTGTCTTATTACTGATGTCATCTGCTTTCGCTTCGCTTGTGAAAGCTTGTTCAGTCACATTCTGACGGTCACAGGAACTCATTTTGAAGTGAAAACTTATGTTGGAGATTAGCTTAGCCTAGCCTGCTAACGCCTTCTGGACTCGAGCTCTGCGTAACATCTACGTCACCACGCACTGACGTAGTTTTGTCACGGCTTTTTCTGGTCAGGTTGAAACTGAAGCGGCCGCTTCAACCGGAACAGAAAAAGAAATGCATCAATGAAACGCTGTAATCATATCGAAATATCGAAAATGTGCTTAAAACTCTTATCACGTTATTGAATAAAAGTATATCGCAATATATATCGATATGAAATTATTGTCCAGCCCTAGTTTCAACAAAGAACCGTCCAGAGGACCTGACTCAACCTGGTTAGATTCATCTACCTGGCTTGTTGAGCAGCATCAGAGCTGTCATTTCTCATCATCACCTGATTTCCTAAGAGGTGGCAGATGTGTAGATCTTGAAGTAATGCCAGACCTTTGATAGTGTGAATGCTGAGTCAGCATTTCTTCAAAACATTGTTCTCTGTTTTGATTCTGTTTCAGTATTCTTGTGGTGCTATGCTACTTTTAACTATTATTTTTCTACATTTAGCTTTCCTAACTGGCAGAAGCCTGCATGCAGGTCCTGTTGATGAAGATTTTAGTTGAGGCTCATAAATTCTGCCAGGGATTTTAAATTTAAATACTAAAATGCCAAGATGGCAGTAAAGGCCCTCCCTCTTTGATTGACACTTCTTTTGACCAGCCAGGTCAACCTGTGTCTCTCCAGAGCCAATAGAATTCACTGAGCACACCTTAGTTATTGCAGAGGTTAATGATAGTGACGCACAATATCATCGGCATAGTATCAGCCGATACTAGCGATAAAGTTAAATATTGGACATCGGGCGTTCCATCAAAATGATTCACCAATATAAAAGGCTTCTGTTTTAAATAAAATTTTAATTTAAGAAACTGTCAAGTTTATCTATTAATGCACTTATGCATGTTTCACTTTTTGTTTCTGAATAGTTTTTTAGATTTGTGAAAATTTACAAATTTTGTACTGTTCGAGTGTTTTCATTGTGTTAGAGAGTAAATGTCAAGAATACATTTGACATGAAACGTAATCCAAGTTGAAGTGTTGCATCATTTCCAGCCCCTTTTTAACATCTGCATTTGGTATCAGGCCAAGTTGACACAGACCATGCAGAATCATGTAGTGTTTTAATTCCACAGCAGAGAAAGCTCTGTAGTCTCTATAAGTAGGTCTAGGAACAAAATATCGGTATTGGTATTGGTTATTGGCCAAATGAGTTTTAACTTATTGGCATATTGGATATCAGCCAAAAATCCAATACATGCACCCCTAGTTAAAATTATTTAGGGTGTTAACTGTTAGTGGAGTTGCCTGGCCTTTTACTACTTGTAGCTTTTAGCTACCTCATTGCCCATTTTTAGCTTTTAGCTAGTATTCTGCCTCTTTAACAGCTCAGTTTTAGCTTCTTTCAGCAGTCGTTCAGCACGTTTTTATTTTTGTTTCCACCCAGAGCTCAGTTGTTTTATGTTGTAACTTTAAAGCGGTGACTTTCACGGCAGTTTTTAGGTTTTTGAATGAATGAAAATGGCCACATCTTTTACCCATCTGTTGTTTGTCTCTGCAGACGGTGTCGGAAGCTTTCAGAGAAGCCAACCTGGCTGCCTCCTTTGGCAAAGCCATCAACTTTTAACTTGCCAGCTGCTGCCACGCATCATGCTGGGAAAACAGGAAGCTGTGTGTCCGGGACAAAACGTTACCACCTTCAACATGCCGGGATCCTGTGTGTTCATCCAAACTACCACAGTCAGATTTATGTTATTTAATGTTCTCAACAAAACAGTAAAAGACGTTTAAATGATAAAGACATGCTGACTCTTTGCTTTTTAATATATTGTTCAAATGTTTTCATCTACTGTATAAAAGACACATCACCAATAAAATCCCACTGTCTGACATCAAATCACACTAAGACTGTTTTAGGTCGTTTCCTAAACTTCTTTATATTATTTCAATGCTCAAGTATTGATGAGAAAACATCACTTTTATTTTTACTTTATTCAAAGTCATGTTTCCACCCACGTTAGTGATGACCATGTTAGTATTTGTTAGTGCTGCCTTTAAACTATTTAAACTGGTTCAAGTCCAGCACCCACCATATACCGATGCTCCCAAGTGCTTTTAAAGGGCAGTCACTGTCGTAGAATACAAAGTTGTTGCTTTTTGTTTTTTCCCACGGTCAGAACGCTGTCGAGAAAATCTAAATCAGTCAAAGAAACACGTGAGCACACGACCGATGATCACCAAAGGCTGACGACATCACACCAGGGTTTGGGCGCTCAGTGAACCCTTCCTTTTCTACAACAAACAATGTCTCTCTCACTTCTCCAAATCATTTTAATCTCTGGCTCTTCTGACTGAGAAGGTTCTGACTCCATGAAGGTTCTGACTCCATGAAGGTTCTGACTCCTTGAAGGTTCTGACTCCTTGAAGGTTCTGACTCCTTGAAGGTTCTGACTCCATGAAGGTTCTGACTCCATGAAGGTTCTGACTCCTTGAAGGTTCTGACTCCATGAAGGTTCTGACTCCTTGAAGGTTCTGACTCCATGAAGGTTCTGACTCCATGAAGGTTCTGACTCCATGAAGGTTCTGACTCTGAAGCTCTGTCCATGTCTTGGTCTGAGCATCCATCTCTCAGCTGCAGCTGAAGCTGTGGCTTCATGTTCCAAAGTTTCCTCCTTGTTTGAGTCAAACACTAAAACTGACTGAACCAAACAGCTGAATCTCTCAAATCTCCAGCTCTCGCTGTGTCTCTGTCAAACTTCCTTCAACTTCTGCGTCGTCTCCTTCTTCCTGTAGATTTTATTGCAGATGTAGATTTTGTTTCTTTGTTGGCAGGGGAGTTAATTATTTTTCCCATGAGACTTCCCATGACCTGGTAAACACAAACGTATAGTGAGGGTGAACTGGAAACGTCTGGTGGAACCACCCTGTCCATGAGATCTTCAACTCACCTCCAGGAGAGTTGTCACCTGCAGGGGAGGTTGGACGTGGGCCAATTTCAGAGCATGTATTGCAGATGCAGCTTCCTGGAGCTGTGGCCTGAAGGTCATTGGTAGCAACAACCAAAGGACCCGCTGATGAAACCAGCAGTGATGGAGACCGTCAGGCTGGAGAAGGAGGTCTTCAGGACTTGGCTGTCCCAGAGGACTCCTGAAGCAGGTATGGGTGTGTGCACTGGGGCAGAAGGCCCACAGCTTCAGTGGTTACAGATGCAAAAACTCAGAGGAGGAGCTGAGCAGACTTGGAGGTGAAGGTGAAATAAAATTACTGTTGGAGTTGCTCCTACTGTCCATGAAAACTTTGTTTTTATCAACAGGCCTTATTTAAAATGAAAATTATAGATAAAATTAAAAAAGTTTCATTTTAAAGATGTATGCGGTTAAAGACTTTCCTTTTTGATAAATCCTATAGTTAGGGTTGTCTTGTTCTGCTGCTATAGACTTAGACTACAAGAGGACAAACTGACCTCATGTCCTCTCTGCTGCTTTTACTTACTCTGTTTGTATTTCTGATTACTTATTTCTACCTTGACATGTTTTTGTGGTTGGTTGGTTGGTTGGTTGTTTGATGGGGTTGAGTGGTTGGTTGGTTGGTTGATGGGGTTGGTTGGTTGGTTGGTTGGTTGGTTAAAAACCTGATGTTTTTAAGGCAACAAAACAAAAAATATCAAGGTTGGTGTTTTTGAAATTGACTGTAATTTAAATAAGAAATATTCTATAGCTCCTCCTGTGTTTGAACGTGTGCGTGCGTGTGTGCGTGCGTGTGTGTGTGTGTGTGTGTGTGTGTGTGTGTGTGTGTGTGTGTTTAGCAGGTGTGGTGCTGCTGCAGTTTGAAGACACACTCATAAATGGTGAAGGTTTTCAGCCGAATGAACAAAATTAAAGGAATGAGGCGTAAATAATCAAAAAGGACTTTCTGGACCAACTTCATGTGACTTTCAGGTATTTTTTTTTTTAATTCTCGTTTCATTTTTTATTTGTTTAGAGAAGTCTGATGAATCCACAGGACACAATGACTGTATGAAGTAACTCCACCACACGTTCTTCTGTTTGTCTTAGGTCCTTTCACTGTAAGCTTAAGTTTAATTTAAGAAATGTTGTTGCCCAAAGTGCTGTCCATAAAATCATAGAAGACCTAACAGTCATTGAAGGAGTGCATATCACCCACTGCCTTTCATGCCACATCTGAATCTAGAAGCAGCTTTTGATGAGAAATCATGGAGTTGTAGCAGCTTTGGTCCAACCTCCTAAAGGATGATGTGCGTGATCTTCTGTGTTGTTAGTTGTGTCAGCACTCAGAGTGTGTGTTATTAATTACTCTCAGCTACTACCAAACTTAGCTTCATGTGTGTGAAACTGATTTAGTCATTTTTGTCCTCTGCTGTGGAGCCAACAGGGGATTTGGAAACACTGTTCATGCGTCCATGAGTCGGGTTGATCTTGCGAGCGTTGGTGTTGGTGTGCCGCTTCATCTGGGCGTAAGAAAGGCCCCTATCAATCCAAGATGGCTGCCATCATACATATGTAAATCTTATGAGTTCAGTAACTTTACAGCCAAGCATCCAGGTGTAAAAGAGGTCCTGAACAAAACCTGGGTTGCCATGACAAAGATGGCCAAGATGGTTGATATATATACTTTGTAGTGTGATGTGTGCCCTTGAGCAAGGCCCCCACCATCTGCTCCCAAACAGGTCTCTCTTGAAAATGAGTTCTCGTGACTCAATGAACTACCTGTGTAAATAATGGGTAAATAAAATTTAAAGAGGAATAATCTGTGTTGGCTAGGCCTCCACTGGCTCCACTGTTGTGCCTGGTGGAGGATAAAATGGCTCCCTCTGTTATTTTATTATTAACCTTTATTTAACCAGGAAAATCCCTCTGAGGTCACAGATCAGGTCTGGACCTGAAGGCAGACTGACATGCATGGTTTTCATACCTGGAGAAAACCCTCGCAGCACGAGAAGAACGTGCAAACTCTACACAGAAAGACCTCAGGTCCAACCGGGGATTGAACCCAGGACCTTCTTGCTGTGAGGCAACAGTGCTAACCACTGAACCATTGTGCTGCCATGCTGTTCTCCTCCACAGTGTAACTTCTACCCATTTGATTATCTTGCACCAAAAACATTTAGGTTAACTTTCATTCGCTGTTCAGGTCCAGCCCATAAAACACTCGTCTCCAAAACTACAAACACTCACTCTTGAAATACCTCTGCGAAGAAGAAATCCCTCTGCGAAGAAGAAATCCCTCTGTGAAGAAGAGATCCCTCTGCGAAGAAGAAATCCCTCTGCGAAGAAGAAATCCCTCTGCGAAGAAGAAATCCCTCTGCGAAGAAGAGATCCCTCTGCGAAGAAGGGATCCCTCTGCGAAGAAGGGATCCCTCTGCGAAGAAGAGATCCCTCTGCGAAGAAGAAATCCCTCTGCGAGGAAGAGATCCCTCTGCGAAGAAGAAATCCCTCTGCGAAGAAGAAATCCCTCTGCGAAGAAGAGATCCCTCTGCGAAGAAGAAATCCCTCTGCGAAGAAGAGATCCCTCTGCGAAGAAGAGATCCCTCTGCGAAGAAGAGATCCCTCTGCAAAGAAGAAATCCCTCGGCGAAGAAGAAATCCCTCGGCGAAGAAGAGATCCCTCGGCGAAGAAGAAATCCCTCGGCGAAGAAGAGATCCCTCGGCGAAGAAGAGATCCCTCGGCGAAGAAGAGATCCCTCGGCGAAGAAGACATTGGCGTACTATTTGTTCTGATGCATGCCTTGAGGCTGTGGTAGCCATCCTAAATCGAATAGATCCCTAAAGGTGATCAGGTGTAGACGTTTCATTTTGGAGTGTTTTTGTTTGCACATCACATCATCGTCAGCAGAATAAAGAAGCTGCAGCATGATCTTAATAAATCTTTGTCATTTGAAAACAAGTCCTGAACATGAACTTTGGTTTCCTGGATGACTGAGCTCTTTAGGTTGTCCTCAGGCTGGTTTGGTGAGTAGCAAGCGACCGTTTGTCTATAACAGCTGATTGTTATTCACTGATGATCGATGGTTTTAGACTGATGGTCTTTCTTTTTGCACGTGTGAAGCCAGTTTCTGGGAACTCCACAGCAGAGACTGGTTTGAAACACGTCAGTGGTTTGATATTTATAAGACGGGTCCTGTTGGCAGGCGTCAGACTGACGAAGTCTTTCGGATGAAAGACGAAACGTTTCTTCCAAAAAGAATCTGTCCAGATGACCTGATTGAACCTGTCTGTGATCTTTGGTTTCAGCAGTCCACCATCCCAGTGGTGATAAAAATCAAAGAGGTTTCAAACTGAATTGTTTTATTTCTGCTTTACTTTAGGACTTTTCAAACAGTCGGACCGACCCCTTTAGATTTCAGCTGAAGTCTGCAGGAAGTCTTAATTACACTGAAAACAGTCACAGATGCTTCCTCAAGATCAAAAACTTTAAGGACTTGGGTTTGTTAATTGTGGGGGGGGGGGTGTCTTTCCCAGTCCAGTCAGAAAGTTAGACATCATTTCCTTCCTCTTTAGTTACTCTCCAACACAAAGTGACATTTTTCTGAGTGGGAAACACTTTGAGCGTCGAGCAGCCGTCTGGGTGGAGCTCCTGATGTTGGTGATTTATTGAAACATCCAGAGAAGTGAGTACAACCTGGTCTTTACCGCTCAGTCTGTCCATGTCTGATTCTGTCACATCTCACCAGACGTTTTCATTTAAAGAGCTGAAACCAAATCTTGGTCTGAAGGTCATGAATTCTCACGCTTTACTTGGACAGGTTCTCAGTACTGTGGTAGTGTTATGGTATTTATTGTGAAAAACATTGTACTAGTCTTTGTGTTTAAAACTTTGATCAAAACTTTGTGTAATTTGCACGTTTTGGCCTCAGCTAAAGGAAGATATAGATATAATTACCTTTCTGACAATTCAGATGTTTTGTGGGGATTAGAAGAAGGGTTAGGGCGACGTTGACCTGAGTCAGTGGGTAAAAATGCAGCTAGGTGTGTGTTTGCAAAGATTTTGTGCTGTTATCAGAGCATGAAACAGGCGTGGAGTTAATGTGCTGCTCACAGCTGTTTGTTCATGGTGGAGACCTGCAGGTCTTCACCCAGGCATGACAGCACATTCCCACCCCTCTGATCTTTATTAGCGTTCATACAACAACACTGTTGGGGAATTTCTAACATCCAGAGGCGTACGAAGCTTTCCCTCTTGAACCTTGACTTAACAAGATGTTGGCCCTGTCCACACAGAAATGCTGTTTTTCCAGAACAATTATTTTATTTCTCAGTGAACACGGTACAGTTTCTAGAAACGTCATCCACGCTGAAGCCCAGGAAACCACTCCCAGTCAGCAGGAACTATTCATTCAACATGTATTTCTGCAGGTTAATCAGACTGAGCCTCGGGGACTCATTTACAAGAGAGACCTGAAAACTGTGCCAGACCTGAGAGTGGCGCTGTAACGCTGCCAGAACAATACAAATACTGCAGCAGAGCTACAAACACAACCAGTG
Source organism: Hypsolebias longignatus (assembly GCA_031762435.1). Lineage (NCBI taxonomy): Eukaryota > Metazoa > Chordata > Actinopteri > Cyprinodontiformes > Rivulidae > Hypsolebias > Hypsolebias longignatus. The sequence goes on from JARVGV010000002.1 coordinate 1,563,636, forward strand.
ACGAATACATGAGCAACAACAGAATCTCATGGACTGAAACCAGCAGCAAACTGGAACCGTAAGCGTGAGTCTTCAGTTCAAATGAAGTATTTGTCTATCATCGTGTGAAACGCTGAAATCAGACACACAGTTCATCGTTACACGTTAAGGTTCACAGACAGGAGTTTTGGTTGATGCACCTTTCTTTTAAACCACATATCAAAAACTTTATAAAGAAACTAAAACTGGGTTTCTTTATCAGAAATAGATCTTTCTTAACTCTGAACACCAGAAAACATCTTGTAACCTCTACCTTCTTTCCCTCCATTGACTACGGTGACATTATTTACATGAACGCCCCTGCCAGCTGCTTGCAGATGTTGGATGCTGTCTATCACGGTGCACTGAGATTCATAACTGGTTGTAACTACCGTACCCACCACTGCACCCAGTATTCACTGGTCAGTTGGTCATCATTGTCTAGGCTCTCACACTGGTTCATTTTCATCTATAAATCACTTGTTGTTCTGCTGCCTTTTTATAGCTCCTCCCATGTCGTCAGTGCAGTTTCAACGTGCGCTCTCAGGACATCATTACCTGCAGCGTTCCCTTGGTGCGGACTGAACTTGACAAAAAGGCCTTTTCCTGCTCAGCTCCTGCTGGAGCACCTTGTAACAGGAAGTGAAGAGTCCACCTTGATTTCTTTAAGGGCTTTCAAACATTTGATGATGCCAGTAGAAAAATTAAGGCAGATATGTTCTTGTTTTTAGTATTCCACTTTAGTATTTACACTATTCTTATTTTAACTGCATTTTTACTGTGGTTTATTGTTGTCATCTTCCACTGTTCTTGTTGTCTGTACTTTATGTTCTGTCTGGAACAGGTCTCTCTGGTAAACGAGTCCTCGTGGCTCAATGACACTAGCCGACATAAATAAAGGTTGAATTAATTAATGAAAAAAAAGAGCTTATGTTTGTAGTCAAGTGTGGGTATTGCTAAACATCCCATGTTTTTTAAATAAAAGTTTTGCTAAAACAATTATGTCTATGCTATGTATTAATATATTGAACTATTAAATGCACATATATCCATTAAGAAACATTATTTGTGATTGAATTCCAGTTAAAATGTTGTCATTTGATGTTAGAGTTGGCTTCACAGCAGCTCTTACATGATGAAGAAATGATGATGTTGGACACATCAGCTGCATCTGGAACTCTGATAGTCCTCTTTGAGACGCAGATCTTTTTATTCATATTGGCATGTCACATGTCAAACAGTGCACCTCTCTGTCTCTTCCTGCTGTCCTTCTACAGCACTTTCCAAATGTCAACTCGAGGTTGGAGCTCGGAGAAGATCTGCTGCTTCTCCTAATTGAAAAGACTCAGTTGAGGTGGTTTGAGCATCGAGTTAGGATGCCTCTATGTCTATGGGACTGTGTATCTTCTCTAGCCTAGGGATGCTTCAGGGTCCCCCAGGAGGACCTGCATGGACAGTGTCCCTGGAGAAAGGAGTGTCTGTTTCTCTCCTGGAACTGTTGCATTTGCAACCCGACAACTGATAAGGGGTAGAGGACAGAAGTCAGAGCTACTCTGGGGCTGGCATTGCAGAATTTGTTCAAGTTGAAACTAAAAAAATCTGCTTCTGTTTAAATGAGTTGCATCACACTTGTAAATTCAAATGATCTGGTGTAATTCATTAATAACAGTTTACATGTTAGTTTTTATTCTCACAAATGATCGAACACATAAAACGTCACTACTATAATATTAAAACGAACACCTAACATTTCCACTAACCTTTCAGTTTTAACTCTTTTCATAGATCTTGCTACCAGAACTCTTCATCACCCTCATTATGCCTGCCATCGATCAACCATTATCTGTGAGATCTAAGCCATCAGCCACGGCTGGAAGGGGCTCAGCAAAATTAGCAGTCACTGTTCAGCCCACCACATCCGCCTACACTACCACCAATACCAGTGCTACTAACTTCTTTGATGACCTGCTGAATCACATTCCTTGTAAGTCAGTAAATGACATCTTCATCTGAACAACTCTGCACCCACATTACAGTTTTGTTTTGTTTATAGTGATTGGATGTGTGAGAGAAGCAGAGTGTGCAATATTCACACAAGGAGAGCTGTTGGTCAGGCTGCTTCTTGTTGCTCTCTGAAATAGTTATTGAATTAAGTGTTTCTTATGTAGGTGAATGTAGATGTTTAACAACCCGTTATAAGATTATTTAACTGAGTTTTAATTGTAAGATCAGATGGTCACAACAGGTTTACACAGATGTTTCACTGAAGCCCGGTCACAAGTCTCTGCACCAGACAGTGTGTGGGAAGTGATTTTATAATGCTTATCAGCTCCTCTGAACTCAAAGACCTGGAGGTGACCTTGTAGTGCCAGCTGCATATGCAGTTTGAAATCAGCTCCTCGTTCAGCTCTCTCTGCTAACAAACACACGGTTCATGGGAAGTTAACATTCTCAGCCATAGTAGTTAAAAACATCCATAAACCTTGATCAAAATTCTCCTGACACAAATCCTGGCCCAGGACCTTTGGAGTCTGCATGTTCTCTCCGTGCTACGTAGGTTTTCTCCGTGTACTCCGGTTTCTTCCCACAGATCGAAAACACGCATGTTAGACTGATTGGTAACTCTGAATTGTCCCGAGATGAAAGAGAAAGAGAGTGAATGTTTGTTTGTCTCTGTGTGTCCTTTTGATGGACTGGAGACCTGTCCAGGGTGTCCCCCGCCTCTCACACAGTGATGGCTGGACATGGGCACCGGTGACCCCCGTGACCTGAAAAAGGAAGAAGCGGGTAAAGATAATGGATGAATGGATGGACAATGTATATACGTATATGAATGTTTCTGTTCAGTTCCCTGAGACGACTTCTGTTGTGACTTGGTGCTGTAAAATAAACTGAGTTGAATTGAATTAAAAAAAAAAACGCTACAATTTTCAGTAGGAGTTTGGCGCTCAGCCCTAAAAATATTTCATGTTTCATGTGTGACATGAGAAATCTTATTAACCTGATTGTTTCCTGGGTGGGTTAACTTTAGAGAATGGCAACAGTGCATGAGTCAACACATCAACTCTGTGCTCAGAATGTAAACTAAAGTCTTAATTTGTGTCTTGTCAAAGTTGAAAACATGAACTTTTGAAAAGGGGTGGCCGAGCTGAAACCCTTACAGTCATCAGGAAACGAGCTTCTGTTCACTCAAGTCAGTTGACAGGAAGACAAAAGACAAACAGGGTTGGTGCAACAGTTAATGATAAAGTTTAAACATTACTTGTTGGCATCAACTTCTCTGGACTGTTCGTCAAACACTAGAAACATGAGCTATGGTTCAGAATACTTCAGTCCAGTCCCTTTTGGAGAAAGTGGACACAGTACACTCTGAACTAAAGACATTCCAACTTCTTTGGTTGAACTTTGAGTTGAGTTGTGTCTTTCTTATCCTGGTCAAGGAACAGTGGACCAGAGTTTTTTTTTTATTGCAGGTAAGTGGGTTGGGCATCTGAATGGGATGCCCCCTCATCCTAGTTCTGCTGCTGCTGCAACCTACCTGTCTGTTTTGTATCACTGTCATGACAGCGCAGTAGAAATCCTACTCCTACATTTTTGTCCATCTTCTACTCTGCAGTGCCACGATGGGCGATCTATGTCATCATTGCAGCCGGCATCCTGCTGATTCTGCTCTGCTGCCTGTGTCTCTGCATCAAATGTTGCAGAAAAGGGAAGAAGAAGAAGAAATGGCAGAAGGACGAGCAGATCAACATGAAAGGAATGGATGGAAAAACCAACTCGGTTCTGGTGAGACCAAGAAATTAGTGGGCTTTCTGTTGTGATTGTTTCTGGCTAAAATATCTGATTTTACATTAACTTGTCATCAGTGTTTTATAACTTTGTTTATTTTTAATGCCAAAATGAATGAAGTCAGTGAGTCAGTTGAATACAAGTAATTTCCTGATCAGTGTAAACCAGCAGGTGATTTTTAGTAATGTTATATTTCTGTTTCACATTTATATTGTCAACTATTATTGATGTATTGCTCCGATAGGTCGTCTCTGATAGGTCGTCTCTGATAGATCGTCTCTGATAGGTCGTCTCTGATAGGTCGTCTCTGATACGTCATCTCTGATAGGTCGTCTCTGATAGGTCGTCTCTGATAGGTCGTCTCTGATAGGTCGTCTCTGATAGGTCGTCTCTGATAGGTCGATAGGTCGTCTCTGATAGGTCGTCTCTGATAGGTCGTCTCTGATAGGTCGTCTCTGATAGGTCATCTCAGGTCGTCTCTGATAGGTCGTCTCTGATAGGTCGTTCTGATAGGTCGTCTCTGATAGGTCGTCTCTGATAGGTCGTCTCTGATAGGTCGTCTCTAATAGGTCGTCTCTGATAGGTCGTCTCTGATAGGTCGTCTCTAATAGGTCGTCTCTGATAGGTCGTCTCTAATAGGTCGTCTCTGATAGGTCGTCTCTGATAGGTCGTCTCTGATAGGTCGTCTCTGAAAGGTCGTCTCTGATAGGTCGTCTCTGATAGGTCGTCTCTGATAGGTCGCCTCTGATAGGTCGTCTCTGATAGGTCGTCTCTGATAGGTCGTCTCTGATAGGTCTTATCTCTTCTGTTAAAGAGTGATGTGATATTTAATTAAAAGTGCAGAACAGTTTACACCTGTGGACCTGTACCAGAGCTGAGCCTGCTGATAGACATTGTACCATCTCTTATCAGGACTATGGAACTTTCTGGCAGTGTTTACAGACAACTCACCATCTTTGTTGTCTCACACTGTGCCACGGCCAGGGCATAGTGTGGGACATGATTTATTTTACCTCCCCTCCTCCCCTCATGTTTTCTCTTTTCCATACTTTTGCCTGTTTGTCTGTGTAAAACAGATCTCACTTGTAAATGAGTCTCTGAGGCTCAATTTGATTAATCTGTGTAAATAAAGATTGAATGAATATTACTACTTGTGGAATGGCAGTGCCAGCTGGCTAGATGCTTATATTCATTTTAGTTATTATTTCATTATTTTTACTTGTATTTTCTGAAGTGTGCACTTATCTGACATTCCTTTGTTCCTCTTCCAGGTTCAGCCAGATGTTGGGGATGTTGACTACGGCTCAACCAAACCACACAGAGGAAAGTTGCTCTATTCCTTGGAGTACAATGGCGCTCAGTCTGAGGTAGCTGACCTTCATTTCTCATCAAGCAACACACGGGACATGAAGATGAATTACATTAATTGTGCAGACTCCTGGTGCACGTACACACGCACAACAGTTTAAATATCATCATTATTCAACATTATCGTTAAGTATAAATAGATGACACTGAGTCTGTAAATGACAGGAAAATGGGAGCTTTGAAATGTTGATCAGTGAGAACAGCAACAGACGAAACCCAAGCCGTGCACACTCACACACACACTTTATACATTCTTTGTGCATCACTACAGATGGTTTAACTCACACGCTCATCAGGGAAGATGCTCTGGCTCGCCCTAACTGAAACCCCAGCGCAGACTTCATGGACTCTGTAATTCCTGTCCACGTAGGTTCACTGGTAACATCTTATTTCTAGAAACTTCCCTTCTACTATATTTGGTGGTGAGAAGACCCTACATGCACATCATATCCTTACAATGACCTCGTATCCTTGTAACAAAAACACATCCTACCTTGGCCTGAAACGATTACTTCAATGCAAACAGAAGCCACAAAACGTCGCTCTCCAATGACCTGCAAGAACAAACAGTAGCAACCTCTGACCCCAGAGCTGTGTGCTTCATATGATTTGTTGTTGTTGTTGTTGTTTTACAGCTTACAGTAGGAATCAAACAAGCAACCAGCCTGAAGGCCATGGACCTGGGCAGGAGCTCCGACCCGTATGCCAAACTCTACATTCTCCCTGAAAAGTCCAAAACATATGAGACCAAAGTTTTCAAAAACACGCTGAACCCCGTCTTCAACGAGCAGTTCGTCTTCCAGGTAGAGCGCACGTTTTCTGCTCGTGCACATTTACTGAGCATCTTTAACTGGTTTCAAAATGCATCGTTTTAAAAGTTTACGCCCTAAAATCCTGAAATATAGATGATACTGTGCACTGTTGTTGTTCTTTTACACGTTTGTCATTTACACTAGTCTGATGTCATGAATGAGCCTAAAAGACAAAAAATGGGATAACTTACAGGACTGGTTAAAAGTTACAGGACTGGTTAAAAGTTACAGGACTGATTAAAAGTTACAGGACTGGTTAAAAGTTACAGGACTGATTAAAAGTTACAGAACTAGTTAAAAGTTACAGGACTGGTTAAAAGTTACAGGACTGGTTTAAAAGTTACAGAACTAGTTAAAAGTTACAGGACTGGTTAAAAGTTACAGGACTGATTAAAAGTTACATGATGAGTTAAAATTTACAAGACTAGGTAAAAGTTACAGGACTGGTTAAAAGTTACAGGACTAGTTAAAAGTTACATAACTAGTTACAAGTTACAGGACTGGTTAAAAGTTACAGGACTAGTTAAAAGTTGCAGGACTGATTAAAAGTTACAGGATGAGTTAAAATTTACAAGACTAGGTAAAAGTAACAGGACTGGTTAAAAGTTACAGAACTAGTTAAAAGTTACATAACTAGTTAAAAGTTACAGGACTGATTAAAATTTACAGGATGAGTTAAAATTTACAAGACTAGGTAAAAGTTACAGGACTGGTTAAAAGTTACAGGACTAGTTAAAAGTTACAGGACTAGTTAAAAGTTACATGACTAGTTAACAGCGAGGAGCCTTTCAACACTTTTTTTTTTTTTGCTGTTCTGACACTTGAATGCAAAATGCCATAAAAAATATCCTCTCCAATGGTGTTACAAAGTGGTGGTTCCCAGACCTGGACCTTGGGGAACACCATCCTGCATATTTTAGTTGTTTCTCTGCTTTAACACACCTGATTCAGGAATTTATTTACTTCATCAAGTTCTGCAGAAGCCGGTTAATCACAAGTTCATTCAAACGAGGTGTGTCAAAGCATGGAAACAACTAAAACATGCAGGATGGTGTTCCTCAAGGATCGGGGTTGAGAACCACTGCTCTACAGGACCAATTTAGATCCGTCACACCAGGTTCAAATGAATTCAAACTTTTTTAGACAGGGGCGATTCTAGGATCTGACCTTTTGGGGGACTTAGCCCCCAGTACTGACATGGCTTTTGGCTTGAACAGCGCATCCCATGGTGTGATTTGTGAGAAGTGCAATGGTTAACAGCACCTGGTATTCCCAGGTGGTGTCCCATCCAAGTTCTAACCAGGCCTGATCCTGCTTAGCTTCTGAGACTAGATGAGATCAGGCGTGTTCAGGGTGGTATGCCTGTAAACGAGGAGCTCTGTCACAAATAGGACTTTTAAAGGATCATAACAAACAGACTAAACTTATACCACCAGAAGTTAAAACACATAAATCACACAAAACAAAGCACAACCAGCTTTAATCATTAACCTTTAATTTAACCATTAATGTAATTATGGCAGAAACTGGAGGATTTTCCTGCAGTTACCTTCATACAGGTGAACATGTGGTACTTCCTGTTTATAACAGTCCATCACAGGGACACTCTCTCACCGAGGGACAATTCAGAGTTAACATCAGTCTAACATGCATGTTTCTGGTTTGTGGGAGCAAACTGGAGAAAACCCATGTAGCACGGAGAGAACATGCAAACTCCACCCAGAAAGGTCCTGGGCCAGAATTTGAACCGGGGCGACCAGCTCACTGAGAGACGGCTCATCTACCAACTGTGCCACCGTGCTGTCCCATTTCGTATTTATTTATCTAAGTTTTCAAGATTGATCTTCCTTACAAAGTCCTAATGGTGGTTTTTTTTTCAGGGGTGCTGAGCTAAAATTTAGGGGTGCTTGAGCACCCCCAAAAAGAGGCTAATCTCGCCATAGGTTTGAGACCCTGGCAACAGAGACGTAGAGATTCCTGGAGCTTTTCAGGTTCAGAGACATCAGGGTGATGTCAGGGTTCTGACACATCGTAGCCTTCAAGAGAACGTTTGTCAACATATGAAAAATGTGTCCAACACGCTGTTATACGCCGACGAAACACACAATAAAAATCCACAAGACATCGTTTAATCTGGTTGATCTTTTTTAGTATCAAATAATTAGTTATTAGTCACGAGGTCTCAAATTGTTGGTTGGCTTTAGAAGGTCAGTGGTGTGTTTCCTTCTTCTAACTGGAGTAATGTTCCCCAGCTCCCCAAGGCCTCCCTCCTGAAGTCGACGGCTGTCATGAAGGTGTTCGACTTCAACCGCTTCACCAAACATGAGGTCATCGGTGAGCTAAGAGTGCAGCTCTGCAGCGTTGACTGGAACCACGTCATCGAAGAGTGGCAGGACCTGGCTGAGCCGGCCAAGTTTGAGGTTTTACGTCTTTGCCTCTTTCTTTCACGCTGCACTCGTTTCGTTACGTTGGTGGAATCAGAGAAGGTGTCTTTTAATTAGCAGTTTATTTTTTGTAATTTTCAATTAAAACGAGAGAAACTGCATTTCCTACAAATACGCAGTGTGAATGCTTATTGCTGAAGAACAACTGAAATTTAGCTGAAATGGAAGAACAAGTCCAAGTTAACAGAAAAAAGTAGAAAGAACGCATTTGCTGAATTGGGTTTCAATAAGCAAAAATGAGCACAGAAATTGGTAAATGAGCTAAAAAAGCTGAAATTAACACGAAAAGTAGCTGAAAAGGTAGAACAAGCAGAAGAAAGCAGAAAGAACATGTTTGCCTAATTAGGCTAAAAGAAACAGAAATGAGCACAAAATTATCTGAAGAAGTGCAAATGAGGAAAAACCAGCTGAAACGTAGCTTAAAAAGTAGAAAAAAGCCTAAATTACCAGAAGGAAGTGGAGAGAGCACATTTTTGCTGATATTGGCTGAAAAAAGTTTAGATGAGTGCAAATAATGTGGAATTAGCTGAAAAGGCTAACTTTAGCATAAAAAACAGTTATAACTTGCTGAAAAGTTGGAACTTGCAGAAATTAGTTGAAAGGAGCATAACAAACTGAAATTAGCAGAAATAAGTTAGAAGAAGCACAAACATGTAGTTAGCAGAAAGAACACGAAAGAAGCACAAAACGGCTGAAATTAGCTGAAAAAAGTTTATATTTGCACAAAGGAGCTGAAAGAAGCTGAAGCAGAAGAAAAATGAAAGGAGCAGTAAAAGGTTGTGAACACATCTAAAGATCTGAAGAATGGAAAATGAGCTCAGTTCATTTTCTATGAGAAAAAAAGAGAAAAGGCTAAATATTTCAAACAGCTAAAGTTAAAGTTGTCCTGAAAGAGCTGAACGTTTTGATTTATAATTTGTTAAAACAGCTTGAAAACTGCGGGTTGAGAATCGTGCTGGAAAACATAAAGAAGAAAAAAAGGATCACAGTAGAAGAATGCTTCATAAACATTCACACAATTATTGATGAGTCTAAATCCATGAACTCCTGGAGCTCCATGGTGTGTGTTTGGACACGTGTCACTGGATGTGATTTCACATACACAAGAGCTTTTTATTGTGAGGTTCATCTGTATTTTATTTAACAAATGCCTTCATATTTTAAATGTTTAAACAAAAATACAGCGAAGGACCGTTCAGTTGAACATCTGTGTGCCACAGGAGGAGAACCTGGGGGAGATCTGCTTCTCTCTGCGCTTTGTTCCAACTGCCTGCAAGCTGACAGTGGTGATCCTGGAGGCCAAGAACCTGAGGAGCATGGACATTGGAGGAAGCTCAGGTCAGACTGAGGGACCATACATTCTTCATTCCATCCATCATTCCATCCATCCATCCATCCATCCATCATTCCATCCATCCATCCATCCATCCATCCAAACTATAAATTTATTCCTTAGTGATGAACAGTGCTTATTGGACCAGTATCTGTGTTGCCACCATCCATCATTCCATCCATCATTCCACTCATCCATCCTTCCTTCCTTCCATCTATCCATACATCCATCATTCCATCCATCATTCACTCCATCAATCCATCCATCCATCCATCCATCCAAACTATAAATTTATTCCTTAGTGATGAACGGTGCTTATTGGACCAGTATCTGTGTTGCCACCATCCATCATTCCATCCATCCATCATCCATCCATCATTCCACTCATCTGTCCTTCCTTCCTTCCATCTATCCATACATACATCATTCCATCCATCATTCACTCCATCAATCCATCCATCCATCCATCCAAACTATAAATGTATTCCTTAGTGATGCACGTTGCTTACTGGACCAGTATCTGTGTTGCCACCATCCATCACACAAACACAAACTTATCTTTTTGAACTGCCAACCTACAACACATGTATAAAAATGTAAAGACATTGCTAACTGCAGGAACTATTTTTCTGCTCGTTCATAGATCCGTATGCGAAGGTACAGCTGACTCTAGACAAGAGGAAGTGGAAAAAAAGGAAGACATCTGTTAAAAAGAAGACATTAAACCCATACTTCAACGAGTCCTTCACCTTTGAGGTTTCATTTGATCAAATACAGGTGAGCGTCAGCAGATAAAACCATTCTAAACTAACAGTGGGCTCTGGAAATGAACAGAAACTTACTGAAAACCAGAAATCTCTAAATCAGGGCTACTCAACTGGCGGCCCATGGGCCATTTTCAACCTGTGAGTGACTTCAATCCGGCACACCAATGACTTCATTAAAAAAAATAAATAATAATAAA
>JARVGV010000002.1:1588001-1604210 GCA_031762435.1 Hypsolebias longignatus
CCCGGCGCATCATCTCCTGAGGTCAGACAGGTTGACATGAAGTCAACTTTCATGGTTCCACATCAAAGGTTCTCAGGATGTGGGTTCCCTCCAGTGGTCATTCAGACGTCTGCCAGCACGAGCTGCATAAAACATCATCATCTGCTCATTTTACTGCTCAAAGTACAAGTATTTGGAAATTACATACAAAATGTAAACGCATAAATATTTGTAAAACATCTGATTCTTAAATTAAGGTTAAAACTGTAAAATTACTAAATGAAGATGGTTTGAAAATAAATACATAAAAAACAGTCCACAAGCATCCTCATTCACATGTTCACTTATATTTTCACGTTATGACACATGTTAACATTATTTATTGACTATATCTAAAAATATCAAAGATATTTTAAATTTAAATGAAAATATTAAATAATACAATATAAAACACAATGACTTAAATTATATTATTGTATATACTAGGTCATCAAATCAGTGTCAGCTGTCAAATAATTTGCCTGTAGGGATGTTGAAGTTCCACCAGGTGTTAGCATGTGACACAGGATCGACACAGCATTGACACAGGATCAATAAATATTGGTAATGTGTTGAAATACTTCATGACGCCTCGTCGACCCATCACTAGTATTTATCATCAAGAAATCAAAAGGCTGATGCAGCAAAACTTACAGGAACAGATGAGACATCACCAGTGGACAGTATTCAATGCCAGGACAGAGGACAAACACAGACTTATCTACAATGACTAACGAGACAACACACCTGTGAGGACACACAGCTGGAACACATCAGGGAAAAGACAAACTAAGAAACCAGGGAGTGCAGGAACAGACTCACAGCACCAGATGGAGGCATACACCAGGGAAACACAAACCTTATAGAAAACTGAGGCTCAGACGGACACAAGACAGGATGGGGCAGGACACAGAGCATAATCCCTCCAATATTTTTTTAATGTACAAACACTGAAAGGTACCACTGTAGCTCATCATCTGTCTTCTTTAAAATAAAATTAGACCTCTGCCTTTTTATAATTAATTTCAGCTATAAGACTCTCAGCTACTCTTACTTTCATGTAGAAGTATGAGCTTTATGTTGAAAACACTGGGTTTGAACCTCTTCCTGTTTGTCCTTCAGCTTCTTCTGGACTTGTCTGGATTCTGCAGAGGTTTTCTTACAACACTTCTCAACGTAAAGGTTCTAACCAAAAAAAATGTTTCTGTAGGATTTATGGGAGCAGCCATAATGGAAAATGAAGCAAAGAACAAAATCTGGGTTAGTTATTGGTTGCCATGGTGATTCCAGCCTTTTTCACCATTAACTGGTTGCCATGATGAGTCCCATGTTTTTGCACCAGACCCTGTTGCCATGGTGATTCCCACTTTTTTTTTCACCAGTCCCTGGTTGCCACGGTGATTTTCGCCTTTTCAGTCCCTGTAGCCCAGCCACTCTTTACCAAACCGAACCTCGAGCTGGTCTCTGGTTCGAGCTGAGTACTCTGAGAAAATCACAGATTAACCATGATTCAACAAAAAACATTATGTTTTGAGTTTTGTTGTTTTTATTTTATTTTTATTTTTTAATTTAATACACTATAAAGAACATCTATAAGAAAATCCATGAAGTAAAACTCACATCACACAACTAAAAATAACAAAAATCCTAAAACCGTCACTTTTCACAGCCAAAAACTGAGTTCGGATTTTTATGCACAAAAACAAAAATTTATTTAAAAACAAAACTTCTACCTAATTATTAATATTCAATATTCATTACAATTATTAAAATTTTAAAACACCAATAATAGAAATGTAAATATAAATACAAGAGTTAATTAAACAGTTCTTTTAATTACAGTGAAATAACACACATTCTGAAACATCAGGCTGACTCAGCATTTTTACTTTCTATGAAACTTAAAGAAGAAAAATAAATAAATAAATAAAACAGTTTCACATAATGACAATAAAAACAAACATTGACATAAATTCAATACATCAAAACCTAATAAAATATTATTTATGTGGCTAAAACAATGCAGACTATTACATGTGTGTGATTTCATTAAACGGATGAGCTAACAGCTAGTCAGAACACGTGACACCAAAGATGTCTGCCGTCCTGAAACAGGTCCAGTCTCAAAAATTTCATAGCGGCTCACAAAGACTCTTTGAAAGACCTTCACACCGCCCTCAGGTTCAGTCCTGTGAATGTGAGGATTATCTGTAAGCACAAGCAGCAGCAGCAGCTAGCTGTAGCACCTTTTCTGCTGCAGTCAGGGCTCAGATCAAAGAATCTCTAATGTAATTAATTAATGTTTAATTAACGGTGATGGAAAACAATAAATACAAATGATTTTATGAACTGCTACTAAATGTAGAAGACATCTCAGACTGGCCAGCTAATAAACACTGATTTATTATTTATTACATGATTTATTTACATGTTTATTTCTGCAGAAATCTTAAATTCCTGCAGGATTCAGGTTGCACAGAAACAGCTACAGCTAGCTGCTGCTGTAGCTGCTGTCTTTTAACATGGCCGTTTAATTCCATTTAAACAGCCACGAAATGAGAAAATGACAATGATGCTAAGGTTTATCAAGTTTGAATGAAAACGTTGGTCTTAGCCGTGTTTGGACATTAGCCGTGTTTGGACATTAGCCGTGTTTGGACATTAGCCGTGTTTGGACATCAGCCGTGTTTGGACACTAGCCGTGTTTGGACATTAGCCGTGTTTGGACATTAGCCGTGTTTGGACATCAGCCGTGTTTGGACATTAACCGTGTTTGGACACTAGCCGTGTTTGGACATTAGCCGTGTTTGGACATCAGCCGTGTTTGGATATTAGCCGTGTTTGGACATTAGCCGTGTTTGGACATTAGCCGTGTTTGGACATCAGCCGTGTTTGGACATTAACCATTAGCTCGTCAGTCTGGTCATCTTTCTTCAAACTGAGGTGATTCAAAGAGCCATTCACAGGTAAGATGTTCATTTCTTATCAATGTTCCATAGAACCCCCACCTAGCCCATTCCATGGGCTTTACAATTAATTTCAACACTAATTAAAAAAAAACTTTAAAAATCATTTTACAGCGAGTTTGTTTGAGGTTGGATAAAATCTAAACTATAGCTTCATGTTAGCTTGTAAAACAGAGACTTTTGTGTCTGAGTGAATAAACCGGTCTGAGGTAAAGAGCTCGTATAAAAACATGAGAGTGGGACGTTTTGTTGCACAAATGTTGTTTCCATGTTGACGCTCTCACAGGTCGGGGTCGTGACCCCGCAGGGTGTTGAACTCTTCCGGAGCTGAATACTTGTCTGCACCCTGACCGGACGAGTGGCGGAAACTTGCGGAGATCTCCTCGAAGGTGCGGCCCTTGGTCTCAGGCACCTTGAAGTAAGTGAAGACGAAGAAGCCAAGCAGCAGGACGGTGAAGATGATGAAGACGTAGGGGCCACAGAGTTGCTGAGGGGGAAACAAACGGTTTCATTCCTTCACTTTGTGGACAGAAGCTGTTTTATACATAAGAGCAGCAGATTAAAGAGAAGTGACCGGACCTTTAGGAGAAAGACAGACCATGATAAAATGAGGCCGGTGTGCTTGTTTGTTTGTCTGTCAGCAAAATATCCCATGGACCCTGGGAGCCTAAACTCTCAAGACATGGATCTTGACTGTACTGTACGTCTACAACAGTGTTTCCATTATACAAGGAGGACGCCCCGCCTACCGAACTGTCCTTCACCACCACCGCCGCCCCGCCCACCCCGTCGACAACTGCCAACACAAAAGTAGCGTGTCTCTCTACACACATACACACGTCAACAAACATCCTTGAAGAGATGAGCGCCCTGCCAAGGCCAGTGACCAGGGGAAACACTGTAACTGATCCAAAATGGCTGCCACAGCTATTGGTGAGTTTTACAAACAACAGGCTAACACTTTGTGTGGTAGTAGCAAAGAGTCATCCTCAACTCACACCCTGGGAACTAACAGGATGTTGTGGCATGTGCGGTGGCGGGCGACAAGCATTCTTTTTATTTTTTATGGAGAGCTTGATGCTGATCCAGCTTCACCGGCAGCAACACTCTTACCTCGACATACTGGAAACACATCCCCACCAAGAAGTTGGCCGACCAGTTGCAAAAACCAGCAACCGCGATGGCAGCGGGCCGGGGCCCCTGGCTGAAGAGCTCGGCCACGATGAACCAGGGGATGGGGCCGGGGCCGATTTCAAAAAAGGCCACAAAGCTGAAGATGGCCACAATGCTGACGTAGGACATCCACCTGAGCTGGTCCTGAACGGAGCACAAAGAACGCCGCGGGGGCTTTCAGGTAAACGTTTCCAACGGGTTCTGCAAAGGTGGAGGGAAACACGTACCAGCAGCGCCATGGCAACGGTTAGAAACACGGCTGAAACGGCCATCCCCATCAAACCGACGAGGTGAAGGGGCCTCCTGCCCACGTGCTCCACGATGAACACCTGCACAGAAGAACAGAAGGTTCAACGCTCCCACATCCACATGAGTTTTACCGTTAACGGAGCTTTAGAGACTTACGGAGACCACAGTGAAGATGGTGTTGACCACGCCGGCACCGACCGTGGCATACACGGGCTGGGACACCCCCGCTCGCTCAAAGATCCCAGTGGAGTAGTAAAACACCTTCAGAGGAGGACATCCAAGATACATTTGTTTACTGGAGTGAAGCAGATTGAATTAAAAACCAACGATGATCATTCAACTCAAATGTTCCAGTTTCACAGGACTCTTACGGTGGAGCGTTAAGGGACCCCCTCCACTATTACCACTCATGCTTCAGCTTCACTTCCTGTTTTATGAGCTACAACTGGACCAGGTCTGGGGGCTCGTCTGGGATCTTTAGACTTTTTCTTTTCCCTGTGCGTGAAAGGGTTCATCCACGTGTTCTGTGGGAGGTGCTGGAGTCGCCGTACAACCAACGCAACCAGCTGGTTGGACCCGGGGCTGCCCGTTGTTCTGCACGTGACTGTGGGGCAGGGCTTTAAGGTGCATCCTCTGCAGTACTGAGGGTGTTGTTTTGGTCAGTCTGAGTGGTAAAGCCAACAGTTGTTGCTTCGTCTACGTTCCAACCCTCACCTGTGGTCCTGTGTTTGGAGTCAGCAGAGGTGTCTCCTGGACGCCTCCTTCTAGACATTTTCCTGGCATGAGGAGACCCCAGGGCAGATCTAGCACTCACGTATCTAGCCCATTCTCTCCTCTGGCCTGGGAGCACCATGGGATCCCTCAGAGGGAACTCAAATTTATTGCTGCTTTTTCCTCCTGGACCTGTTTTCTCCAGGACCCAGATGAGAAGAAGACAACGAACAAATGGACGGACGTCACTACAGTACTGCTACATATTGTGTAGATTGAGAGAATGCAACCAAACATGGAATCACAGAGATCTCTGAGATCTGCTGGATTCTGAGCTCATGAAACTCTGCTGAGGCTCAGGAGGTGCAGCAGATCGCTCACACCTTCAGCTGGGTAGAAGCTGCTGTTTGACTTACGGCGTTGATCCCAGACAGCTGCTGGGACAGCTGCAGCATGATGGCAACCAGGATGGGCTGGCGGTGGACCGGAGAGCGGAACAGCTCAGGGATGGTGACCTTCTTCTCCCTCAGCATCCTCTGGCTCTCCTCCCTCATCTCCTGGACGTCCTCGCTCACGTCGTCGGTCCCCCGCAGCTTTATTAGGACTGAAGCGCACAGCTAACATCAGTAACACGAAGGTAGAAAAGTCCTTTCTTAATAATTTCATATCAGTAAAGCTTGTGTCCGCTGAAACGTCCTGGTGAACATTTGAACTTATCGAGTAAACCCTGACAGCATTCACGTTGTTTCATTTTTATACATTTGTGCAAATCTATTTTATATATTTCTACATATTTTATACAATCAGAACACTCGGCTCATCCAGATCGGTGCTACA
This sequence comes from Hypsolebias longignatus, assembly GCA_031762435.1. Taxonomy (NCBI): domain Eukaryota; kingdom Metazoa; phylum Chordata; class Actinopteri; order Cyprinodontiformes; family Rivulidae; genus Hypsolebias; species Hypsolebias longignatus. The sequence continues at coordinate 1,593,956 of JARVGV010000002.1, forward strand.
ACTTTTAGTGTCTGTAACTTTTATACTTTTCCAAATATTTGACTTTTTTTTTTTAAATAAAACTTTTCCCCAAAGAAAAACATTCAGATATCTTCCATTTCTTCCAAAATACTCTTTTAAATCTGCTTCTTTTAACTTTTGTTGGGTTACTTTTAGCTTTTAGCCAGTCTTTTTCTACTTTTAGCAAGAGTTTAGCTGTTTTTAGCTTTTGGCTATATTTTGCTTTTAGCCATTCTTTAGTTACTTTTAACTTTTAGCCAGTATTTTGCTACTTTAAAAAGGCTTTTTGCTGCTTTTACCAAGCATTTCACTGTTTTCAGCTTTTACCCATAGACTTTATTCTACCTTTAGTATTTACTGTATCTGTTCTGTTTTTGTTTTTTTTTAGTTTTAACTTCAAGTTCTTCAGCAAAGTGATTCAGTGAGCAGCATCACACTAAATTTCAGTATAAAATGCCATTTGCCTGTATTAACTATTTATTTATTTATCTATAATAGAAAAACACTTGAAAAACAGACTGTCTGAAGCCCCGCCTCTCTCTAAGGCCCCGCCTCTCTCTGACAAAGTGTGCGAGTCTCACCGCTGCAGGCTTTGCTCTCCTCGTTGCAGTCGATGAGGAGGTACCGGGGGCTCTCGGGGCAGAAGGGCAACAGGGCGCACTGCAGCAGGGCCGGCAGCAGAGTGAAACCCAACAGGAGGGGCCACAGCGACGCGTTCCCCAGGATCGACTCGATCCCGAAGATCTGCACCACAAACACAACCAGGTGATGGTGAAGTCAAGGCTCTTTCATAATGCCGTTCTGCAAAATGGCCACACGCTGCCTCTGTCCATTCATACATGTACAGATGGAGCAGGCCCAGAAATGAGGCGAGCATCGTCGAATCAAAGAGGCGTGGAACAGAACTCAGCTGGGTTGACACGGAGCTCAATGCTCTGTATGTGTGATGGACGTCTGCCTCGCATTATTTTCAAAACCCAATAAATTTGCTCCGTTTAGTGATTCTCTTTGCGGTTAACACATTTTTTAAAACTAAATCCATCATTGCTTCGTCATCCGTTGTTTCTGTGTAATTAATCTGTTTGTTGTTTAATCCTGCTGGTCGCACAGACCAGAGTCCTCACTTCATCACTGTGCTGAGCCTCAAGGCCAGATTACAGTTTCACACGTTAACTGTTTCAGATCTATACGTCACAAAGGTGCATCAGGGGTCGTTACGTTCGACCACCTCGCCACCTCAGTCCCTTCATAAATCATACTGAGACCAAGTCCTGAGCTGTCCTTCAAACACAAGTGCTTTTGTTTCTCATTCAGCTTTTCTGTCAGGTTTAAAACTGTCAGCTGGTTTCTTTGATGTGACCTCCTCTTCTTCGGTTCTCTGAGGTTTCTTTGGCCCCACCACAGCATTTCTGTCAGGTTGAGCTGAACTGAAAGTGGACAGACTTGTTTATTCTAAAGTGGGTAAGTGATGAGTGTATTAGTGGTTTGAGGGTCGTACCTGCGCCATGAGAATCCCGATCACCACCCCCAGCTGATGCAGGGTGCCCAGTGCGCCGCGGAGCGATGTCGGTGAGATCTCCTCTACGTACATCGGCACGAAGCCCGTGGAGAGGCCGGAGTAGATGCCAATGATGAAACGTCCAACGATGAGCATCTCAAAGGAACCTGCCAGTTCTGAGAAACCCATAAATGCAGCAGCGAAGAAGACCAGCACGTTGGCCCCGAGCATGGAGTTCTTCCTGCAGAGGTCGCACAGGTTCTGATTGGAATGGGCCGATGCGCAGGTGAGATGTGGTTTCTAAGAGCGGGGCCTTACCTGCCGAAGCGGGTGACGAACAGGCCGACAGAGAAGGAGCCGATCATTCCTCCCACTGAGAAGATGGCCACGGAGAGGGACCACAGAGCCGTCAACGTGCTCCGAGAGATGGGCTCCGAGAACCTGCCGCTCCACGTCTCATTGTAGAAAGTCTCGATGATCTGAAGAACAAAACGGACAGATCAGTTCTGCTCGTCTCAGGTGTGGGTCTTCATCACCAACTATTTCACTTTTTCAGTCCAAACACAAACAATGTTCTGATTGTCCTCCCATCATCTGAGTAAAATCCCAACAGCAGATGGAAGGTCAGAAGGTCAGAATGGAAGCTGTAGACTCCAGACCTCTGATCAAACTGTTTTCCTGACTTTCCTGATTTCCATTCCTGCACATTAAGGAAATAATTAGTGATAAGTGGAGGTACTCACATTCTGAGGTGCGTTTATGACACCGGTGTTGTATCCAAACTGCAGAGAGCCGATCACAGCCGTCCCCACAGCCAGCATCAGCTGGGGCGTCACCTGGTGCCACCGCAAAATACAAAGGTTATTTTTTATATTCAACCAGAGCAGAGACTCAAAAAGACAAAGACTGGGAGGTGGGATGAACCAGAATGGAAGGAGTGGAGAAAGGTGGAACGCTCACTTTGAGTCCCCGTGTCCCTGGAGGGTTAAAGTTTCTGGTCCATGTTGTGAGATGGACCAACAGACCTGCACCCTGCACAGATCAGATATCTTCATCTGATGAACTTTTGGATTCAGTGAGATTTAAGATGGCTGCCATGGCTAATCATCCCTGATGGCTGTGGCTGACTGGTTAGAGCAGTCGTTCTCCAATGCAAGAGTTGGGGGTTCGAATCCACCAGCAGTCACATGCCAAAGTGTCCCTGGGCAAGACACTGAGCCCCTCATTGCCTCTGATGTGTGTCCCATCAGTGTCTGAATGTGATGAAGCTCTGACTGGTTCTTGATCTAGTAGATGATGTATGAATGGGTAAATGAGGCACAGATCGTTGTAAAGAGCTTTGAGTGTCTGGATAAGATAAAAAGTGCTTTACAAGTACCGTCCATTTACTATTTACTTCAAGCACAAGGTTTCATGTTGAATCTGGGGCACTTGTACAACACCCTCAAGTGGTTGTGTAATGTTGTGGCGTGTTCGTCTGTTAGTTTTCTTGTTTCCTTCTTCCACCGTTCAAACACCATGAAGCAGAAGCTCAAGTCACCAACACAGACCGGACCAACTGGAAGGGTCAGTCTTCTTTCACGGTACGTTTTGTGGGTTGATTTGTTTTGCCGCGTAAGGTCTTTGCTTTTGCATGCAAGGTTTTTGTGTCGTTGCACATTAGTCAATATTTCTCATTAATTTTTGCATTCTTTCGTGTTAGGAACTGACAAATTTGAGAAGCAAAGAACTGAACGTCTTGAAGACAAATGAAGGCAGCGGAAACAACGTGCATCCAATCCTGATGGACCAAGATGACGACCTCCACCTGTGCAGACTGTACGAACGTCTAGACCAGGACTCTTTAGTCACTGAAGGATCTACAGATGATCCTACCATCAACAATGCACGGCCACGATCTGACACGTTTACAGGTCTTCATGAAACTTGGTTAGTATTTTCACAATAAGAGGCTGTTCCTGTTGTTTGCATTTTGTTCTGCACCCTTTTTACAGAACTTATGGCTTTTTGATTTGTTTTTCAAATCTGCGACCCGTCACATCAAAGCAAGGGTTAAACCATGAGGTGGTATATTGAGACACAGCTGTAGAGCATCAGTTGAACATTTGATTGAAGTATGATGAATAAATCTGAGGGGAGACCTGCCTGTCAGCTGAGAAATCCAGATGTCTAAATCTGGTTTGAGGTTTCCTCTTTCAATGACATCAATGAATCCACATCAGACTTGGATAAAATGGGATTCAGACCAGTTTTCCAGGGGTCACCCCTGTTAGGAAGACAAATCAACCATGGACTCTGGATGTGACATCAGGATGATCTTGGTATCAAAAAGTCGGAGTTTAGTTTGACCAAATCCGACTTATCCCTGATTTGATGTGACGGGTCACATCAAGAAACTCTTGTCAGCTTCAGATACTGAAACTTGATCCTGACGAGAAGCAGCTTCCTGCTCTTTTCTACCAGAATTAAAATACAGAACTCTACTGCTGTGGACTCAACAACAAACCCAACCATGACCCTGCTGACTGTGGATCAGTTTGTAAGTTACAGTTCACAGACTTCAAGGTTTGTCACTGATTTTCAACCTCACTGTGGTTTGTGTGGTTTACTGCTGGAATATATATATTTTCAAATGTTATCTAGAACGGAGCGTGAGATTGACGGATCGGTGGAGCATCTTCAATACTGTGAACTCTGTGCCGGTCCAGTGTGGTGAAGAGGAGCTGAGCTGTAAGACAAAGTTCTCTGTTTACAGGTCTACGTTCCTCACCTCTGGTCATGAACTCTGGTAGAGACTGAAAGAACCAGATCATGGATCCAGGAGGTTGAAATGAGTTTCCTCTGCAGAGCTGGACTCTCCCTCAGAGACAAGGTGAGAAGTTCAGTTATCAGGAGAGACTCAGAGTAGAACCACTGCTCCTCCACATCCAGAGGAGACTGTTGAGGTGGTTCAGACATCTGATAAGGACCTCCCTGGGCGCCTCCCTGGGAGGTCCTTCAGGCATGTCCAACTGGAAGGAGACCCCAGGGAAGACCCAGGACATGCTGGAGAGATGTTTCTCTGTTGTCCTGGGAACACTTTGGAGTCCTCCCAGAAGATCTGGAAGAGGCTGTGGAGAGAGATGTCTGGACCTCAAGATGCTGCCCCAAGATCTGATGATGGATGGATGGATGATGGATGGATGATGGATGGATGATGGATGGATTATTCTGGCTGTAAATGGACTGAACTTTTTTTTTTTTTTAATAATTTGCTCTTCTCTCTTTTGTCCTGTGCCCTGAGGTGACTTCTGTGCTGAACTTCTAATGAAACATCTCTTGTTTTCTGTTCTGGCTCAGAATCTCCTGAGTGGTGTGAGGACAGATCGTCTCGTCTTTTTGTCCCGTCAACGCCTTCTTAACGCCGTCCATTAGGTCTGTCTTTAATGGGTTTTATTTCCTGCCCTTCCACCTGCTGGCCTCAACTCTCACCACCTCTGTTCCCTGGTTTCTGTCGCAGAGCAGCTGCCTTCAGCCCAACCAGACCCAAACAGGTTATTTATAATGCACCGAGTCACGTTCGAGCTTCTTTCTAGTTTCACCTCTAAAATCAAGTGGTTTTGTTGTGGAAAAACAAAATGCAGCACTCGAGGTAGAGACGGTTGTATTTATTTACCGTAAAGGGATAAAGATTTGAGGGGGGGGGGGGGGGTGAAGGGGTAGTTAGAAATAAAATTCCCGTGCTTGAGAGCCTATTGGCTAGTTAAATAAATTGACTCCCATAAAAGGAAGACGGGTTTCCTTTACCTTCAGGGAATACAATACAAGCTCTACACCAGGACCGGAGCAGCTTCTCTTCTTCAGATCTGTTGCTCTCTCCTGTTTCCACCTCTGGCACACGTAAGAACTTTATCTTTTCTCTTTGGAAATGTAACTTTTGTTTTTCAGCTTCGGTTTGTCGTGCAGCTCCAAACAGGAGGTTAGAATTTGTCTGTTTGCTGATGTTTCTCTTGCGCTTCATTTAGAACAAATACTTTTTTATTCTGTGTTTGCCCTGTTTGTAAAGAAAATTCAAATGCTTCAGAATTTCTGCAATAAAGTCAGTTATTTTAGATGCTGCAGGGATAATACTCAGTTTAATGAAATATGTGATATCTGGAGAAATAAACAATAAACCCATTAATCGTCGGCATATTGTAGATTTTAATGTCTTATTGAAATAAACTTTAAACAAATGTGCTCCTGTTGGACTCAAATGTAATATCCAGACATCTACTGAAATCAGCTAAATTAGTTTTAGATGTAATTTTAGTAAATTAGGTGTAAATAAAATACATCAGTACATTGTAGAGGGAGTTCACAGGTAGTACTTTGCTCAGAGTCTCCAGAACTAAGTATTTTTGATCATGATAAAAATTTAAATGTTTAAAATGTACAGTTTTTAATATTAGACACAACCAGTCCTGGTACACTTTGTGTGTTTCTCTCAGTAAATACTTTATGCAACAAGTTTTTTTCCTTCTTCTTTCGGCTGCTCCTTCTTAAGGGGTCGCCACAGCGAACTGAGTCGCACGAACACTTGGCCAGTAATGGTACACCTGACGTCCTTCCTGACACAACCACAGACCACCGAGCGACCACAGCCCTCTGTGTGGAGCAGAGAGCTGCTATCTGGGGCGCGCGGAGCCGATGGTGGGGTTAAAGGCCTTGCTCAAGGGCCCAGAGTGGAGAAAATGAGGGTGGAGGCAGGTGTGGGTGCTTCAACTTTTCCACCCACATTTTGTTGCCGTCAGTTTGGGGAGTTGAACCGGCAAACTTCCGATTGCAGGCTTGCCATAACCTCTGCACCACCTCTCCCCCATGTCCTCCGAGGCTCCGAACACACCCTTTAACAAGAGTACGGCACACCATACGCCCGCCGACAAACTATGACACCTCAATCTACAGCAATGGCCCAAACTCTGCTCTTTGATCAAAGTACATAATATTTAAAACAATTAAGATTATTTACATTAAAACTATATTTTATAGAAGATAATGTACAAGAAAGACTATTTAACTGTAAACTAATTTATCGGTTTCCTCAATTTAAAAAAGGCAGAGACTCGAGCATGGCTGCAACGACGCAACATTTTGTAGTATGGTTGAGTCAGCGGACCAATAATTCTGTATAAACATCTAATATTTACACTGTTTATTAAAAGATCCATAAAAACTCAATATTTTCTTGAACAATGTCTTTGTCTTCTCCACTCTCCATAAAGCTCAGGCTGGTGAAGAACTGGGGCAACAGTTGCTGTCTGCTCAGACTGTCATTTTTCACCTGTAACTCCTTCACAGTGGTCACAGGTGTTTCTCTCTTACTCGTCTCCTTCTTTACAGGACGGCCTGTTCTTCGTAGATTTACACGTGTTCCCATATTCCTTCCATTTCTAGATGATGGGGCTGTTCAGACCCTTAAAGGTTCTTTTCTATCCACCCCTGACTTGTACTGTTCATCTTCAGCTCTGGGATGAAGTAGGACAGTCCAGTTCAACGGGCTGGACACTTCTGCCGTCACATATTTTATTTAGTTTTACTTTGTGGAAGTTTGATTTAACTTCCACATTGAAAATGTTTTTTTTTTTTTTTTTTTTTTGTCAAAAAGGCTAAATATATATACAGTACATATTTAAATTTGTGAACTGAAGTTTTAGTATTAGTTAAGTGACATTGTCCTAATTTTATTCTATTTTTAGTTTTACTATTTAATTAAAAAAAAATCTTGGTGACAAACTTTTTTCTGGATTATTAGTTGTTATGGGGTCAAATAAAACAGAATTAAACAAAAAGTAAAACTGCAAAGAGACTAAATTAAATACTTTCCCATTATTATAATTATTAGTAGTAGAGGGGGAGGGGTGGCGCAGAGGCTAGAGAAGGTGGGACTGTGATTAGAAGGTTGCCGGTTCAACTCCCAGTATCGACAACATCAGATTGTGGCCAGGAGGTGAAACACCCACACCTGTCTCCACCCTCATTTGCCCCAACCTGGGCCCTTGAGCAAGGCCCTTAACCCCCACCATCTGCTCCCCCGGGTGCTCTAGATGCAGCTCTCTGCTCCACACAGAGGGCTGTGGTAGCTCGTTGGTCTGTGGTCGTGTCAGGACGGACATTGGCGTAAAAGTTCACTGTGGCGACCCGTGAAGCAGGAGCAGCCGAAAGAAGATAAATAAATAAATAAATTAAATATTTGTGGTGGTTCAGAACCTGAGATGATGAATCTGAACAGGAAAGAGGTGGACTGCTTGTGTTGAGCAGCTGATTGAAGCATCAGCAACAGTAATGAGGAAGTTCCACCAGTCTGCTGAGGTGAAACAAAGAGCTGAACCAAACAGCGAGGCTCTCACTCAGCTGCTTCGTCTGCGTTTCAACCCTCGCCCATGAGGTCATGACTCAGAGAACCAGATCCTGGATCCAAACGAAGGCGGCGACCTTCCCCTGACGTGCGGCTGGACTCTGCGTCAGTCAGCTGAGGAGGTTCTGGCGTCACTCCTTCTGGGCACCTCCCGTCCCCAGCAGGAGGTGGACGGTGTTTCTGGAGAGAGTGAGTCCGGGGTTTTCTTCTTGGATCGGTTTCTCTTTGAACTGACAACAAATTAGTAAAAATAAGAATCATTATTTTTACAACAACAACTTGTGAATTTCCTTCAGAATAGTTTTTTTTAAACTACAACCTAAACAATAATTCATTTTGTATAAAATATGTTTGATGAAATTAGAGGTTTGGTTCTTTTTATTTATCTTGTAAAATTCAAACCTCTCATGTTAGTTTCTGTTGCGTTTAGTTTTTTAATATGAAGTAGTAACGTTTTCTACAAACGTACGGTCTAACAGTGGAAAAGAAAACACCGCGGCGAGTCCACGAGATGAACTTCAAGTTCAACAAGAGGATTTTTGTTTGGAAACCATGATCGTTCATCCGGACCAGGGGCCGGTTGGAGGTTGTCCACTTTGGACCACTTTGGGCCCTCCGGCCTCATGTTGGCCACGTCTGAGCTCGTATCTTCTTCTGTTTGGAGACTTGTGTTGCTCATGTTGGAGAAACTGGAGCAGCTGAGACAGTGTCGGGTGTTTCTTGATAATCCTTCAGCTGAGAAGCTTCATGACAAGAGCTCAGAGGAACAACTGGACTCAGATCCTCGGCCTAAAAAAGACTCGAGAGTTTCTGAGGCGATCAGGGTCAGGTTTCTGTTAAATGGAATGATTGTTTCCATTTCAACAAACTTTTGGCTCGTCTCCATTTCAGGGCTTGTTTTCTGTCGTTTGTGTCAGCTGCTGGTTTTATATCTACAATTAAATCTTTTCGTGTTGTTCTTGTGTTGTAGGGTTTAAAAGCCAAACAAGCATCAACATGTCGGAGTGAGTGTTCGACTTTTAAACAGCTTGACTCATTTATTTGGTTTTGTTTAATTAACTCTTTTCTGAATGTTTCAGAAAAAAGATGTCTTCAAGTCGCAAGCACCATCTGAAGGTAAATGATACATTTAAACATTTTATCCAAAAAGAAAAAAAAATCATTTTGGAGGAATGTTTAGAAGTTGGTCGTGCTTGTTCATGATGTTTTGATGTTTTTAAGAGACACTTTGAATTAAAGGAGTCTGTTTTTCTCGTTTTAATCTTTTATTTTTGGCAGAGTTTGATGCTGTCCATTGCCAAAGATTTGCTGGAGGAGGAGGAACGGGAGCGAGAGGAGGAGAAGGGGAGGTACCTGGCAGAGAGCTGTCCTCCCCCGTCCATGCCCAGGAGCATGCAGGAGCTGCAGGTTTGTCGCAAGCAGCAGCTTCCAAAGGAGCAGCAGGACCTTCTGCAGGAACTGCTGGAGGACTTTCTGCAGGAACTGCTGGAGGACCTGCATATATACATACATATCTACATATCATTCTAGATGCTCATTACACATCAGTAAGTTTTAGTTTCATGAAGTGGTGATGATGGGATGAAGCCAGACCCACTGAGGACCAGAGAAGTTGTTCTCATGATTCCAGCTCTTGTTTCACAAAGGCTGACTCATGCTAGCTTTGTGTTTGTGAACAAACGACACAACCTGCCCAGGAAATATTCAGTACCAACATCGCCCAACCATCCATCATGTTTCAGCTTCTGCAGAATCACGACCTTTGAGTTAAAAGAGAGTTAGTTCTGGATTTTTCTGTTGATTTCTGTGTTCAGGAGCTCTGCAGAGAGATCCACCACAAGATTGATGTCATAGATGAGGAAAGATACGACCTGGAAATGAAAGTCAACAAATCCAACAAGGAGGTATGTCGACCAAAGATTAACGTTCTTCATTCATGTCAAACTATTTAAACTGATACAGTTTACTGAAGCTGAAGACTCCAGCTTTATAAATTAATTCAATGCATCATCTTTAGCAGTGTGATGACACCTGGACAGCCTCAACATTAGTAATAAATTTAGAAATACAATTTATTTTTAAGCTACCATTCTATAAAACGGTGCATTAAAGGTAGTATAAATATAACACAAGCTAAAAGAGCTGTGATGTCTAAAGTAAACTCTCATCCATGCTGTTTTCTATCCAACATACTACCCTGATGCATGCTCAATAATCCAGGTAGAAAAATCTAAAAGAGCTAAGTCTGGTCCTCTGGACATTCAAAAAAAAAATTATTATTATTACAGTATTATTATCTTTGCTTTGTTTTGTTTTGTTTTTTAATGTCCAGAGGACCAGACTTAGCTTTTTATATGTACCTGTATATATATACAGTATAT
>JARVGV010000002.1:1733347-1743927 GCA_031762435.1 Hypsolebias longignatus
GACAAAGAGGAGACATATGGATGCAGTTAGAGAGGACATGGAGGTAGTTGGAGTGAGGACAGAGGACACAGAGGACAAAGTGGGATGGACGGTTCATCATGGCCGACACAAGAGAATCGGATCCATTTAGTGAGTGACTCAGATCAACTTAAGTCTGTGAAGTGAACCAAATTTATCAACTCTGCACTCGACAATAAGCCAAAATGGTTGGTTGGTTTGGTTGGTGGGTGGGTGGGTGGGTTGGTTGGGTTGGTTGGTTGGTTGGTTGGTTGGTTGGTTGGTTGGTTGGTTGGTTGGTTGGTTGGTTGGTTGGTTGGTTTGGTTGGTTGGTTGGTTGGTTTGGTTGGTTGGTTTGGTTGGTTGCATTCGTTCATTGTGACTGAAAATGAAAAATGACATATTTTCTCTTTGAGTCAGGTTTGAGTCCATAACCCTGTTCCAGTTGCAGCTAAGTGTCACCTGACCTCACTTTAAGTTGTGCAAAAAGTTCTTGAATGTTTTAACTCGACACCGAGCCAAATTAACTTTGTTCACAAAACACTCAAGGTTCAAACATTCTGCAAATAATTTCAAGTAATTGTTCCCATTTACTGAGCAAGTGAAACATCAGAATCCTGTAGTTGAACCTACCAGTAAGTGTAGCTGAAGTTCTCCACATGTTGGATAGCACAGTGTTGTGAAGCAGTTCTGTTTGAGATGTTCTGTCTCGGCTCAGATTAAAGAATGTGCTGCGGAGGAGCTGGGGAAAGGCTACCTGGTGTCCTGTTTGGTGGAACATCGGGCCAACATCAGTAACTACCAGTGCAACCAGTACATCACCAAGATGACCAGCATCATCTTCAGCGACTATCAGCTGATCTGTGGCTTTGTGGAGAAGTGTCGTGCAGACATCGACTCGTTGAAATGCGGCAGTGTCAACGCCGGACAGAAGGTGAGTTGGAGGTGTCACAAGAGTTGTTTGTTTAAGAGCAGCTGGTCTTTATCTGAATGAAGAAATCCATCAATCAATTCAGATTTAACAGCTTTTACAAAAAAAACAAATGTGAACAGCCCAGAAGACAGAGAACTAATGCACATCTCAAAAGATAGATGGCAATAAAACCACTTAAAATCCTTCCATACAAATAAAAGTGTTTAAAAACACTAAGTAGAGACATTAAGTCAAGTTGTCGAGCTCTGAGTCGAACGTCAGGAGGAGACGCCTTCGAGTCTTTAAGCCTTGGACATTTAAAAGTTTATGCAAGTACCGGTATGTATATACTGTATATGCAGTATTTCCCCCAAGTTACTGGACTTTGGGATGCTGATTTGTCAAACAACAGGGGGGTGGGGGTGTCAACAAAACAAAGACTGAACTTATTTTGCTTTTAACAGAATAAGGTGCTCCCCCTTGCACCTTAATTATAGCAGCTCTCTGCTCCACACAGAGGGCTGTGGTAGCATCAGGACAGACATCCGGTGTAAAAACAATCGTCAAGTCTTCGTGAGAGTTAGTTCACTGAGGCGACCCCTGAAGGAGCAGCAGCTGAAAGAATAGTAATAACTAATAAAATAAATTAGTCACAGGACAGATATGAATCAATCACTCATTTAAAAACATTTACACCAAAATCAACAGACAAATATAAACGGTGCAACAGTTTAAAGTAAAATAAAATGCATATATTTACTATAAACATGCTACAGTATAGAATATAGTGTGTGTTTGCATTTATGTATTTGTATGTGTTAAATATGTAGTTGAACAAACTGTAATACCAGATCAATTAATAGAAAGGTCTTAGCCTGGTCTTAAAGGTTCAGTGTCGGCCTGATGGACTGACAGTGGATGTTGTTTCCATGGGTGGAGCCTGATGACTGGAAGCTCCGCCTCCTGTTCCACTACTGCTGGAACTGACTGTGTGTGTGCGTCTGTGTGCAGGACATCCACTCTCAGGGTGAAGTGATCTCCTGCCTGGAGAAGGGTTTAGTTCGTGAAGCTGAGGAGCAGCCGGGCGCCCACCACATCAAGGAAGACTGTAAGAAGGCCATCATGAGAGTGGCGGAGCTCTCTTCTGACGACTTCCACCTCGACCGCTATCTGTACTTAGCCTGCAGAGACGACAGAGAACGCTTCTGCGAAAACGTGAGGATGATGAAACACGTTTTGATACCTTCAGTTCTTGGGTCGATACATGTATACAGGTAGTCCTCGACTTACGGCGGTCTCTACTTACGGCGCTCCGTACTTACGGCTCCACCCCCAGTGACGTCATCGCGCCGTTCGTTGCCTTTTTTATGCAGCATTTTACATTTTTTTCGGTTTTTTAGGGTATTTTGTTAACTAACTGCTTGGAAACACATTAAAAAACATAAATACGGCAGTTCGAAGTTGTTTTACATTGAAAAAAACGTGTTTAAAAAGACGTTACCGATCACTGTTTAGTTTCAGTTTCGATTTACGGCCGAAAATGCGGACTTACGGTGCCATGTGCGTTCGGTTCCGAGTTACGGCAAAATCAACCTACGAACGGTCCTTAGGTCCAGAACCCGTTCGTAAGTCGAGGACTACCTGTATTGGTTGAAGCCAAAAATGATGCCAGCTGGTTAAAGACGTGTATTAATCTGACACGATCTAAAACGTTGAACACATCTGTTAGGTTCAAAAAGCTGAACCATATTTCAATCTTTTCATGACACAACTCTCTCCATTCACTTGGCTTAGTGATCATCACATTCTAGACATATTCAGTCACATGAACTTAATCCACATACGTTTCCCCACAAGTTGTTTCTTTTCACAACTTGAACAAGTCAGGCATGCATGTGCATGTCTGTTATTTCTCATCTGTGGTCACCGGACCATGTGCATGTTGAAAACATGTATGTTGGGTTGAGACGTGGCCTTTATCAAAGTGATGATCGTCTCAAACTAGAGAAACTGTAAGTTCTGTAAAACCAGTGTGACTGGCTGCTGATATCTTCTGAAGGAGCTGAAAATGAGCTGCTGAAGCTCAAAGAAGCAGAACACAAGCTCAAACTATCAGAAGAGTAGGTAGAAGCTAAAAACAGAACAACGGTTGTTAAAATATGCAACAGTAGATAAGAGTAGTAAAGCTAATGCTAAAATGAGCAAAACATTAGCCACTGTTAAAAAGGGAAGCTGCTAAAGCTACAAACAGTAAAACTTTACCTAAAATGAGCAACATTTTAGCTTCAAGCTAAAAGCAGTAGAATCCAAACTTAACAAAAAGATGCTAAAGCTAAATTTAACAACACATTTCAGATTAGCAAAGTGGTAAGTAGCTAAGAGGAGCAGAATTTTCTGAAATGAGCTAAACCAGTGTTCAAGCTAAAGTTAACAAAGAAGGTCAAATTAGCTTTGCAGACATTACAATACAAAGAATGATGTCCAAAGATAGTAGCTAAACAGCATAACAAATATAAAAGCTAAACTTTTTCAAACTGTAGTTAAAATTAACAATACAAATGTTTCATTTAGGAGAACAGCTTATAGTATCAGAAAAAAATTGGTAATTTAGCAAAACAGTGATAAGATTTGCAATACAGATGTTACAATGACAAAATCAGATGCTAAGAAGAGCTACAGTAGCTAAAGTTGGCAAAAAGACTCGCATTCTAAAATCAGTTCAAACTAAACTTATTTTTTTAATTCTGCTGAACAGTAGCCTAAAGCAGCAGAATAATAGTTGAAATGAGCTAAACAGATGTTAAAGAAAACAAACTGCAACGCAGATGCTACAGTTAACTGAACAGATGTTAAAAGTGGCAAAAGTTTCACTTAAATTTCAAATTAGCAGAATTAAAGCTGTCTAACTGTCTTTGTCTGTCTTTGTATCTAACTGTCTGTCTGTGTAACCCTCTGTGTTTGTCTAACTATCTACCTGTTTAACAGTCTAGCTGTCTAACCATCTACCTGTCTAACTATCTACCTGTTTAACAGTCTAGCTGTCTAACCATCTACCTGTCTAACTATCTACCTGTTTATGGTTAGACAGCTAGACTGTTAAAGTCCAACTGTCCAAAGTCTGACCATCTAACTGTCTTACAATTTACTTGTCAATCCTTCTAACTGTCTAACCATCTAACTGACTGTCTAACAGTTCAACTGTCTGTCTGTCATTGTCTAAAGTCTAACTGTGCTGTTTTTTCTTTTTTCAGACTTTTGCCGGAGAGGGCCGAGTTTACAAATGTCTCTTTAATCACAAGTTTGAGGAGACCATGTCTGAGAGGGTAAGAGCTGTTTACTTCTTCTGCAGTGTTCTAGACTTGCATAATCTTTTTCAACACAACTGTTCCTTTTTTGTCCCCCGTCACGAAGCAAGGAGGGGGTACTGGGACATTGAGTACACAGTTTCGTTCCACCTCATGTACCATATGTGATGCAAATGACAATAAAGACCTTGAACCTATTGGCATTACCATCCGTCTGTGCATGTAGTGAGTATAACTAGAAAAACGAGTCGGGTACTGACTTCCATTTTGGTGTGCGGCTGCATCTGGGCATGAGAGAGGTCACTGTGCCACGTCACAATCCAAGATGGCCACCACATATGTAATCTGGCCAACCCGATCATATGAGCAAACTATGTGTTCCATGTTTTATATTACTCAAAAGTGTAGTTTCCTCAAATGAGTGGGGTGCCCAAAGGTTAATCTGTGGTGACCATGGCCACCATTGGCCACCCCCTGGCCCCCTCCACTCTCCAGGATCTGTCACACTGCGCTGCCTCTGACTTGCCAAAAATACTTCCTCTCCTTCTAGACAGCATTCTCTGCATTCTTTATAAAAAATGAATAAATTACTTTGTGTAAACTATTAAAACAGGATGAAAAAAATGAGGAAAGGCGTAGTTAAATAAAAATAAAAATGGTCATGAGTCTGGTAGTCCCAGAATATTCATCAAATTCATGTAAGGACTCAAACGACAGCCACGTGAAAAATAAATGTATCAACCAGATTGTTTTGAAGAGAACTTTCCACTTCTTAATGCAGTCTGAGGTCCACTAGTGAAGGTTGTCTTAGAGCTACCTGGGTGGAGCTCTCAAGGATATGTGAGGAACCATGACGGTACCTTGATATGGACCTTCTTGGTTATCACAAGAAGGCGCCAGTCCGTCTCCGGTCTCATGTTCTTAACAGCAGCTTTGACTAGTGTCTGAAAAGTTTCCTAAAGCAGCTGAGTGTTTGTAGCTGGCTCAGGTCCTCGTATCTCTGTGCTTTATGTTCAGTTCATCAAACATGATAAGACTGTGTGTTGGTTGGCTCGTTGTTGCTCAGACGTGTGAGAAGCTGATATTTGTTGCCCTTGCAGAAGATCAAAACAGGACTTGGTTCTGTTACAGCCAAGGTCGATCAGTGACACTCTTAACTTTTAGGCTGCAAGAAGATTGATAACCCAACGGTGTCATTGACATCCAAAACTGAGAGTCCAGCCTGATCCTCTTTGTGCTGACCTAAGAGGAGATGATGATGTTTGTTCTTCTGGAAGAGAACAAGATGTACAGTTGGTTGTAAACTCCCAGCCTGTGTGAGCTGGCCTTATCTAAGACACATGACTGCTTTACGCATACATGCACATCTTATGTGAGATTTTTAAAAATACTTATTGAAGAATAAAACTTAAAGCTCATCTAGTAAAATACTTCCATCCACTTCTCTCATCTGCTGTTATCAAGGAACATGCAAACCAAACATCACAAAGTGTTCACATCTGGAAAATAATTTAGTGTCTTGAAAAAGTCCATATAAAATAAGCATAAGGAAAATTTAACAGGTTAATTAGAACCTGTTATAGACATTTTGGTGACCACCGATGTAATGGCTGGAAATGTTTGATCTTTGTCCACCCCCAAGAAGCTTAAAAAAAATAACGAGTGGAGCGGGGCTTGTTTATTTAGCACAGCTGTTCGCAACCATGAAGCTAAGCTAATCAGATCCACCTATACGTAGACTCACCTTTACAAGTGGTGCACTGGTCAAAAACATTCCTCCTAACATGAGTTCACATTTTCTATCCTCCACTATTCACCATAAAGTTATCAAGTGTGTTACAAAAATATCAATTAAACAAACACCTGTTCATTGTTTTAAAAAAATCACGTTTGGTGAAGGTCTAATTAGTTTTGACCACAGCAGAGTTTATTTTTCTTTGTAGAGAAGTAAAGATTTCAGACAAATATTTCATTTAGGACAACAAATATAATGTTACTAACACTAATATATTTTACCTCTACATTAGATGTATTGTTCTGGATAAAGTTTTACAAAGTAATAGCCAATGCTAGGTTAAGTAAACATTAGCTTGCTAACTTAAGAGGCACGTAGCTAATGACAAGCAGTTTGGAGGATTGAAGAGAATTTATTGTTGATTTATTTTACAGATTAGTTGAAATAAACTTTTTCAATTCAATTCAACCTTTACTTCTACAAGTTAGTCTCACTGAACCTCGAGGACTCGTTTACGAGAGAGACCTGCTTTAAACAAAGAACACATGACAACAGTAGATTATCATAAAACAGCATATAAAATGAAAACTAAATGGAAGAAATTATATAAAAACAAAACAAAAACAGCTAGATTGTAAAGCGATGTAGAAAACTAAAAACAGGAACATGTTTGCGTTGGTTTTTGCCATGAACTTTACAGATGTTTCTTAGAGAGGTCAAGGTCGAGAGCTTCATATCTTTTTGCAAAGTGTTCCCAGTTACAGGGGTGGAGTAGGAGAAGGCCTTTTTGCCTAGCTCAGTCATCACTGAGGGAACACTGCAGGTAATCATGTCCTTACCAACTTACCATGCTCTGTTCAGCAAAATACACTACACAGTATTTAGGTGTTCCCTGCTTTGGCTGTGATGAATGTGAAAGTGAAACCTAAGTGAACGACCATGACTTGAAAGTTGTCTTTGTGCGTCCTCTGCTGGATAATTGTACAATTACGGCTGGTTCCAGCATTTTAGGGGTGAAAGTTAGAAGTGCTTGTATTGGCACATAATGAGACACTTATCACCAATACATGTCCAAACACTTATATTGGCCTAAAATACCGGTATGTGCCCTACTGATATATCAGTTAGACTCTATTTATGATTTTCCAACATTCAGTCATAATTCCCTGTTTATAAGACATTGTTTTTAGGTGAAATTGTAACAGTTCTGTTTCTGTTGCATGTTGGTCTTCGCAACGACAGCGATTAATTTTTCTGTCAGAATATTTCAATCCAAGTATCAGAGTAGAATCAAAGTTCATGCTCAATCATACAGGTACAAAATCCAAGAATGGGCAGTCCGGTCATCTGGACATGTTTTTTTTTGTGTGTGTGTGTGGAAAGACGATTCACCCTCTATCCGAAGGGCTTCATCAGTCTGAGGAGTCCCAAGTAAACCGTTTTCACCACTAAGCAGTGCACTCATTTAGTGGACCAACCAGTCTGCAGATGCAGTGTTTTCCCTACCATTATACAAGCAGGGTACCCCACCTGTCAACAGAACTGAGCACCCTGTCTACCAAACCAAACCTGCCCCACCCACCCCCGGCACTGGCACAGCACTAAGCTAGCAGCGCGAAATACAGGCGCTCAAGTGCAATACAGGCGCTCAAGCTAAAGGTGCATCTTCCCTCATGCTGAACCCCTCCTGCTCAAAAACTGTTAGCACAAGCTGCGCTCTGACATGTCTCCGTCCCCCCTGTCAAAAAAAATAATGGATGAGATGAGCACCCCCCCATGGCAAGTTAACTAGGGAAAACACTGAGATGGTTTCTGGAGGCCGTCCTGTCTCCTGTTGACTCCTCCCAGGCAGACAGCCACAGCCAAAGTGGTTCAAGACATCAAAGTTCATGCTCAATAATCCAGGTACAAAATCCACTAATGGTCAGGCAATCATCTGGACAGCCTCCAGAAACCATCTTATCACCAGCAAACTGGTTGGTCCACTAAAGGAGTGTACTGCTTAGTGGGAAAACGGTTTACTTGGGACTCCTCAAACCGATGAAGCCCTCTGGATGGAAGGTGAAATGTCTTTCCACCAAAATAAATAAATAAATAAAATAAATAAATAAATAAATAAACTGTCCAGATGACCTGACTGAGTATTATTGGTATCAGAGTGGAAGTTTTGAAAACACCCAGTCTCTGTAAAATCCCACATGCACACCACGGACGGCTGCAGCCAACAGTAACAAAAATGCTGTTTGTGCTCCTCGTTCTTTGTGTTTTACCAGAGTCTGTCAGGAAACATGCGCCTCACAGTCTCTTTGGACAGAGAGACACATTTCTCACATTCTACAAATACTGATCGAGCCTGAAGCTGCTGCTTTAGACGCACGTGTCTGCATGCATGCACATGTTGACATGTACAAATCACACCACGAAATAGTGGCCTGGCTTTAAAACGACCGCAGATTCAAGGTTTCTTGTGGTTTCACCTGAACAGTGATGGTGATCGCAGCGTGAGCGTGTGAACCTACAACTTTTTTACATTATCAGAAAATCTAGCACTTCCAGAGATGAAAAGTTTAGGTCTTAATATTTTAAAATGTCTGTGGTTGGAAACTGAGCTTAACTGATCACTTAAGTTGAACATTGAGAAGTTTCCTTCTGCTCAGTATCCAGTATTTTGATGCAGGATCAGATGAGCTTGCTTCTCAAATCACAACAGTAATCCAAGGTTCCAGCCTGTTGAGCACAACCAGAACATTGTTCTGCAGATCACAGAGGCTGCTTTTGGTTAAAGACAGAGATTGACCCAGAAATAGTCACTACATTGTGCTTCAGTCGTTGTAGCCGACTCGATCCACTCCGTCTGTGTCTCCTCAGTGCCGTGAAGCACTGACCACCAGGCAGAAGCTGATCGCTCAGGACTACAAGGTGAGCTACTCGCTGGCTAAAGCCTGCAAGTCTGATCTGAGGAAGTACCACTGCAGCGTGGACTCCAACATGCCTCGAGCCCGAGAGACTCGCCTGTCCTACCTGCTGCTGTGTCTGGAGGCCGCAGTGCATCGAGGTAAACCACCGCTCTGATCATTGGTCTCCCTCCCCTTCCACCGGAGGGTCGTTGGGGTCTTTGCCGGTCTCAACGACTCTCTGGCGAGAGGAGAGCCAGTTTAACTTGGAAGTCATCACTGTAGTTTTGAACAGAGAAAACTCTCTGGATAGAAACAGTATTGACTTTAAGTAAAGAACACAAGTCCACTTTTATTTATTTTATTTTTTACTTTTTTGGATTTGTTGTGCCTCGATGACTAAGAATCAACCCCATAATAGGACAGGTTTTGTTTTTACTGAACTACATCCAATCTAAAAACAAGATTATTAGTGCTTCCCATAAAGAATCGTATTAATGAAGCTATAGTGACAGAACATGAGCCATTACTTTGTTTTGAGTTTCCATGCTGGTTTAATTTGAAAAACAAAACCCCATAGGAAAGAACAGAAAATGCTTCAAATGTAATTCAAGTTTTCTGCTTTTTTCAAATGTCTCATGAACCACTGGATGGATAATCATGATACTACCTGCTACAGATGGCTGTTGCTTAAAAATCAAAATGGCCACCCCATCTCCTTTAACCAACACAAAAATGACCATTATGTAGTTAAATATAAAGGGACAGCGAGTGTTAACAGCTAAATGCATCATGGCCGGCCCTGTCCGAAACCTTCTCAGGAATTTGTCTGTTTCTGATGCTTCCTGTTTTCTGCACCGTGTTTCAGGTCGTTTGGTCAGTGGAGAGTGTCAGGGTGAGATGATGGACTACAGGAGGATGCTGATGGAGGATTTCTCCCTGAGTCCTGAGATTGTGCTGCATTGTCGCAGCGAGATCGAGCTGCACTGTTCTGGTTTGCACCGAAAAGGTCGCACGCTGCACTGCCTGATGCGGGTGGGCCGTGGAGACATGGGAGCCATCGACGGCAAGTGTCAGAACGCGGTAAGAAACAGGGCTGCTGCCTCACGAGTCTTTGTGTAGAAAAATACAGTTTCTGATTTTCAGTTTCTGCTCTTCTATTTTTCAAAGGTGTTGAACATTTTCTTCCTGTTTAATGTTGAGACATTTCCAGGTTCATTAGTTACAGTCCGTTAAGGAAACATCTGCCTGTTCTGTTCGATTCTTCTGTGATTTTGATGTTTGGGTCTTTCTTTTCCTGTTTACAGCTCCAGGCATTGATCCAAGAAGCCGACCCTGGAGCCGACTATAGAATCGACCGTGCACTAAACGAGGCCTGTGAATCAGTCATCCAGACGGCCTGCAAGCACATCCGCAGCGGAGATCCCATGTGAGACCCCTCGCTCCATCCCCAATGCGTTCAATCACTTCTATAGCCTCTTGTTCGGTGGACATTTATAAAGATATAATGTAAACTGGACACTCCTATAATTGGAAGAAACTATGCTTTCTAATTCTTATATTGCAAAAAAACGGGTGCACCGATAAATCGGCCCGTCGATTTATCGACCCAGATTTCCTTAATTTTGGGAAATCGGACAATACTTTATTTTAAAAAATATATACAGGTAGTCCCCGAGTTACGAACGGGTTCCGGACCTAAGAACCGTTCGTAGGTCGATTCTGCCGTAACTCGG
>JARVGV010000002.1:1856572-1867975 GCA_031762435.1 Hypsolebias longignatus
GGATGGATGGATGGATGGATGGATGGATGGATGGATGGATGGATGGATGGATGGATGGATGGATGGATGGAGCAGTTCTACTATGAGCTCCCTGCCTCCAGATGGCCTCGCTCCTCACCTTTAAGGCTGAACCTGGCCACCCTATGGAGGAAGCTCATTTCAGAAACTGACTGTTTGGACTCATACCTCATGACCTTAGGTGAGAGTTAGAATGTAGACCGAGTGAATCTGCTCACCACTAGAGACTGCAACAACGCCCTCATTACCACCGACAAAGCCCCAATCTGTGAACTCATCTTGTGCTCCATCACTAACAAACAAGACTCACAGGTACTTGAACTTGTGGAATTTGATTTGTGATTAAAAAAAAAAAATTCAAACAAATCATAAAAGTTGGACAGAAAACTACAATAAATCAAACAAATACTCAGAAGCAAAACTTTTGATGTTCTATTTGTTTGAAACACGCTTTAGTTCAAAGTTCAGTTTGCTTCATTCTGACTGATAAGGCTTTTATTCTGAAAGTCATGTCAGAATAAGGTCTGCTGCTGATTTGAGCATCTGTAGGAAAGATGTGCACATAACATGCACTTTTACCTGCAAATAAATTGACGTTTTCTGAATATAGTCACAGAAAAATGCGAAAATGTGTCAAATTACATTTACACAAAATGTCATTTGACTATTAATTCATCATTTATTTGTGTATTTTTCTAAATTTGAGTCTGTTTTTCAAGCACAACCACAACGCAAACGTTACAACTTCTGTTGTGGACAGACTGAAAACCAGTTTGTGATCATTTGTCAAAGTGATGTTCTGTGGATACACACCTTCGAAAGGTTTCTTACGTGTTGCTATTTCCCACAGCACAATTCCAAAGCTGAAAGACAAGAAGGATTATTTCACAAAATGTCTCATTATTTCAACAGATCGTCAGTTTTAGAAACATGATTCAACCTATCACACATTTTCAGCTCAAACACAACAGAGCCAAATAAATAAAAATAAATTACTATGCAGATGAGAAACCAAGTAAAAACTGCATTCAACCTTGTAAATACTTGTGTTATATTTGAGAACCCAAACTCTGTTGAAGGACCAGTGACTGGGGGGAAAAGTGATTCCCCAAACAACCAGATGTACGCTTCTTCAGATTTATTACAAAGCTTTGGAAAACAGCCACCAATCACAGATCATTTACAGGTTTATACTTATCAATGCTTTCACCTATCTGAGGCTCTGACTTGTTCTGACTTCCTGAACAGAAAAAAAAATCAGTTTTAGAGAACTTCCAGCTCCTCCCCCGCTGTCGAGGCGTTATAAGAAACCCAGCCGCAGACAGCAGGACGAGGTATCTCGAAGCTCTGGCAGCTCTCAATGCCTCTCTGAAGTTATGTCACTGTAATCATATCAATCAGACCTTTAGGATAATAAAAACTATCTCTTGCTGTCCATTTACTGATCGTTCACACCAAGACTGATTATTACGTGGAACATTTTAATGATTACAATCACAGTCCAGAGCAGTGGATGGAGCATGGTTAGTGCAAATAAAACACATTCCCTTGACCCAGACAAAAAACTCTGCAGAAGTTTTTTTAACCACTACATACAGATTTTATCAGCGCATGGTGAGCGATGCTGACCTGTACATTTCACACTCTTTGCTGTAGACGTGATGGATGTTGTTGAGCAGCTGAGGAGATGAGTAGCACGATGACCTGACATCTTTGTCCTTTGTCATTTTTCTCAGTGATGTCTCTGTTTTTGCCAGTTCAAACCCACCCAGCTGAAATAACAATGACAGTTTGTACAGTGCACTGGATGAAGTTAGTTTAGATTCTAAACCATCCATCCATTATCTTTTCCTTCTTCTTACATTTTGGGTCACGGAGAGAACATGCAAACTCCACCCAGAAAGGTCCGGGATTTAAACCACGTGTTCTCTCCGTGGGTTTTCTCCGGTTTCCTCCCACAGACCAAAAACATGCATGTTAGACTGACTGGTAACTAACTGTCCCTAGGCGAGAGTGGGTGATTGGTTGTTTGTCTCTATGTGGCCCTATGATGGACTTGCGACCCGTCCAGGGTGTACCCTGCCCCTTGCACAATATGGGCACCAGTAACCACCATGACCCAAAAAGTAATAAGTAGGTAAAGATAATGTATGTATGGATTTATTTCTAAATCAGACTCATTCAAGCACATATTTTAAAGCAGGATCTACACTGCCTGGCCAAAAAAAAAAAAAAAAATCTCACAGAGGTGCAGACCATGGTCCACTCAGACTCAGTGTCCTTGAAGCTGTTACTACATATCTGGTTCTACCAGTCTATCCGGCACCTTCCTCTATGTCTATAGTCTGATTTAACTTCATTTTGTATGTTGCTTTATGTGTTGCCTGTTTTTCTGTTTGTACAGCACTTTGATTGGTTGGCCTTGAAAAACCACAACAGACCGAGTCTGTGAAAAACGAACCGTGAAGTAGCGAGGAACTACTGTATATGTACAGTGTACGTAACAAACATATTAAACCTCCTGTACAACAGATATTTAAGAATGTTTGGTTTCTTTATGTGACGGGTCTCAGGTGTGCGGAACGTCACGAGATTCAGTTTGTTCCGTAAAGAACAGAGAAAATGATGAGGTCGGCAACAAGTGGTCTGCTTCCTGATTTGAGCCTGTCTGAGAAGATGGCAACGACCACCACAGCAACTGGCACAGCCATGATGCCCCCTAGTGGCATTAATTGGAACTAAACCATCAGTAACATACAGTACTTATTTCTGAATGCACCAAACTGCTCAGGTTATGTGTCACACTTACCTTGACTCTGTAGTTTGCATCTACGAGGAACTTGCTGCTAGTAATGCTCCCATGGACTTTACTTTTTTCCTCAGTCAGGTGCAGTCTGAGACAAAACCATTGCATTTTATTTATTTATTGAACCCGTCAACAAAATTTAAACAATTTCTTTTAGAATTAGTAAAATACAGAGATGATTTTTTTAGTCCTTCCACAAGCAATCTGCTCAAAACAAAAAGCAACTAATGATACCATGAACACTTTGAAGGTGCTAATCTACTGGAGGTAGAACAGATCTGAAGGCGTGAGAGCTGCTCGTCTGAAACTAGACTTAGTGAGGAGGACGCATGAAGAGCACAACATTTTAAAAGGCTACATGTTCGACAGCACATTCAGACAGACCCAGTATCATTTTAAGCATTTTAAATGAAATTTGAAACATTTCTTTAGTGATTCATTTTCTGTTTTGACATTTACAGTTATGAGACTACAGGTGATGGCCCAGGTTCATCAGTGGATTTATCATATTATTTATCATATCTGTCAGAGCTGATCAGAACAGGCAGCTCCAGTAGAGTCTCATTAGGGACTTTTCACTGAATCTTGTACGTTCTCTTGAAGTCACTCCTAAGAAAAAGGTCTAGTGCACTAATTAGAACACCAGTGTAAACAAAGGGGAGAGAAATTAAAATAATGGTTTAAAATCCTCAAAAAAACAAGACAAAAAAGCGGCGACACACTGCAAGCTTACCGATAAAGTCCCTGCGCTGCATCCAGGCACATGCACGCTTTCCTGGTCCAGGTCAGCTCCCATTTCGAACTCAAAACATCTCGCAGACTTCCCTTCTCACAGTACTCCATGATGATGAGGTACTGAGGTTTAGGTGCTGCAGGCAGTCAGAAGACTACATCACGTTTCTTTTTTTTATTTTAATGCCAGGTTTGTGTGAATCTCGTGCAACGGTCACTCACTGTTCTCATCCACGATGCAGATGCCAAACATTCGCAGGATGTTTGGAGACTCGAACCGTTTCATGGTGTCAACCTCCGTGTCAAAAATGGACTTTACCTCCCTGCATGTGAGCAAAGTTTTTTTTTTATGGACACAGTTCTGATCAGAACCCAGCATAGGCGTAAATGTCAGAATAATTTTGTTTTTAAACAATTTATCGTAGAACTTCAGTGATTTTTTTAAAAACAAGTTTGAATTATTTATGAATTCTCTCTGATACACATACGGTCAAAAAATCCATATATTCACTTTAATCTATTAATAAGTGGTGACAAGTGGTGACAAGTAGGATGCTTGTGAGAGCTGAGGTGAAGCTTTTAGACCCAAGAACACTGTACCAACTGTCGAGCACGGCAGTGGTATCATCATGCAGTGGTACTGATGCTCTACACAAAGTGTATGAAATAACGAAGCAGGAGGGCTACCTTTAAATTATTAAACTTAACCCCAAATCAGTAACTAGGCAATGAAAAGTTGGGAGTTCCCAACAGGACAATGATCCTGAACCCATCAGAACCAGTTTCTGATGATACAAAGTAAAAAAGGTTCACATTGAGCTTCTGGAATGGCCTTCCTAAAGCATCGGCCTCAACCCAATAAAAATTGTTGGACTCTGCTTAATAGCCAGGTCCATTTCAAGGCAACAAAGCAGGGCTTGATCTGAACTGGATCCTGCTGGAACAGGATCCAGGAACTCTTATTTTGACAAGGTGCATTCCAGTAACTGTCTGCTTGGCTCTGGTAACTCTCAGGTTTTCTTATAATAAAGTTATGAACAAATATGACTTCCTTGAATGAATAAAACCTATACTGGATATGTAAACTGCAAATAATTACATAAACACTAATTTTAAACACAACAGCCACACACAAGCTTTTTAATATCACATCAGAGCTGCTCCTTCAAGTAAGCTGGGCAATTTAATTAAAAACATAAAAACATAACTAACCAGCACAACTAAAGTGCAGATCAGTTTTACAGTTTAAGTGAGTCATTAATTAAATTTTGTTTATTAATTAAAAATATGAGCAAAATGTTTGATGGGTAATCACATGACGTACATCACGCATCAAAACAATGGCACCAATTTGTCAAAATAACAGCGATCAAAATGTTGAAAAGACTGTCAATATTACTTTCATTAAAAAACGTTTCCTAGTTATACTCTCTCTGGTTTGAGTGGGAGAGGGTGAGTTGGATGCTTGAGAGAAGCGAAAGGTGCTCTATTCACACAGGGAGAGCTGTTGGTCAGGCTACTTCTTGTTGCTCTCTAAAATAAGTTATATATACACCAGAACGCAGGAAATGGCATCTACTTTATTCAAAGTTTCTGGGGGAGGACACCCAGATGCCCCCGCTGTTTGCGTTCCGGCATTGTTTGGTTTACAAATTAAGCACGGGAACAAACTATTTAAATGATCTCTACAAATTCAGCCAAGAAGAGAAATCAACCATCCAGACAGAATTCTACCAGATGCTCGTCCATGAATATTATTATTTCATTCAATATCAGTGAGTGACTTTAAATTTGAGTCTGTGTGTCTGAGAAGTTTGACCCTGTGTGGAGTTTTAAAACTTTGCAAATATTTTTCGGTTGTTTTGTCAGTTTGGAGTTGAGACTGTACCCTGGGCTGGTGAGCGGGTCGAGGTATTTCTTGATGGCCACTGTGAATCCACCAAACTGTCCTTTGTAGACCTTTGAGCTTGGTGTTTCCATGATGAACGACTCCTGGTTGTACTCCAGCTCCTCTGGTTTGATCAGCCGGATGTCCACGCTGAAGATGCTGGGTTTGGTCACTATGAAGACAGAGGACGGTCATCTTTCTTTTCATTCAATGCATTTAAAAAGACGGTGCTCGTTCATCCAGATTTCTGCATCACACGGCTGCAAACATGTGTCTGGATTAGCTCAACAGCTAAATTTCATTTGTTGTTTTTAAGCAGGTAAAATAAATAAAAACATCGACTTCGGGAGCGCTCTATGTCGGTGGATGAGTAAGACGTGTTTAGCATGGGCTAAGTCCCGCCGGTTGCACTTGTTATAATTATTTTGTTTAGAGAATTATTATTTTAAAAATGCCAAGTTTATTGTCTTATGTGTGGACAGTTGGGACTTGTAGCTGTGACTCAGAAATATTTTACTTTATGCAAAGAAAAAATATCAAGAGATACGTATATTATTTCCATTCAGTTAAAAATACAGTAATGAAATATTATTTCAGATCCATTTAACCCCTAACCCTGATTCATGGATGCAGCCGTTGTGTTGCCAGGTAGTCTGGATGAATTACTGTGTACTCACACATTTCCACAATTTTAGTAACGCTGGTTTTGATATCTTCAAGGTCTCGTTGCATCGCCTCCACATATTCTGCGTATTCTAACAGCACTGCACAACAGACAGACACTTGACATGCAGTCACTGAAGCGATGGGGTAAAACATGAAGTTTCCTCTCCTGCATTTAACAGTTTCAGATAAAATGAACTGAAACCAAAACCTTTTGAATTTTTTTCCACCAACTAGATTTTCTGAAACTGCATCATTCCAGCAGAGCAGCTGATCACGTGATACATTTAGGCTGATTACTGCACACATTTGGGGTCATTCACATGTCTGTTGGACTCACTTCTCTTCATCTCAGCGTCATCCTCCTTCCTGTCCCTCTCGTCTTCTTCCAGCCTGGAGTTCTGCTCGAACATCTGGAACGCTATGTTCCCCTGTTCCAGCTGCAGAGCCAAGGCCAGACTCTGAAAGGCGTCGTTCAGCCGGTCGTTCATGCTGTTGAACTCGTCTCCGTGACTTCCGGACTTCAGAATACGCTTCACCAGGTTTGCTGAGACGTATTTCTTAATGAGCTCGTGAGCCGATTTGAGAGTGATGGAGAGTCCTGTAAGGGCCGTCTCCACCTGATCAGAGGGTTGGACCACATCCCTCTGGGAGATGGGGCTCACCAGGCCCTCTAAGGCTTTGACCCGCTCAGAAACACGCTGGCAGCGCTTCTTATTGGCCTTCACATCATCAACGAGACGGTAAATATCATAGGCGAGGGACAGGATGTCTTTGGCAATCTCCATAACTGGCTGAAAAGGACGAAAGTGCATAAAGTTCATTATTTAATTTTATTTCTACAGAGGCTTCAAAAAGACCTCACACCTGAACCTTGCACATTTTATCACATTTTAACCAAAGTACTGCAGAAACTTGAGGTGGAAGAAAAAACACATTTCATTTCACCCAGTTTTCTCAATAAGGCCGTTATGTTCACTTCCTGTTTGTTGGAGCCCGACCAGAGCCAACATGAGCGGTATCGATACGAGCGCGACGGGATCGATACCAGAGCGCCCGTCGTTTCCTCATAAAACATCATAGAAACACGTCTATGCTCAGAAACGAACATTCTGCCTCGGAGCTGGCAGCGAGATCAAATATAAACTTTGAACAGAAAAGTTTGTCCGATCATTTACTTACAACAACTTTAGAATCGATACAAGCATTTTGCAGATCTGGACTAGAGGTTCAAATCTGAGGGTTTCTACTGAAAGTCACAGATTTTAGTGAGGACCAACTCTAAATGTACAGTTTGTAAGAGAAGTAAAAGCGTTTACCTGTCAGATGAAGCTGTGAGGAGCTGAGGGAAAGTGAAAGTAAAAGTTTCCTGCTTCCTGTTCTGGTCAGCAAAACTGGGTGAAACCCAGAACTGGACAGAGGTGTTAGTTGTTAGAAGACAGAATATTCAAATCCCACTGAAGATATTCTGACTTTTTTTTTTTTTGCTATTTCCTTTTTCGATGGCCTCCCTTCTCTGCTTACAGCCATTCACACCATTATTGTTTGTTTTTTTTTAAATATAAGATAGAAAGACAGAAAGACTACAAAATAAATAAAAAAATGCACAAATAGAGCACAAGGCAAACCACCCGACCACTGTCTGCAAAGAACATGAAAAAACAACAAAATACATATGTATAAAGAGCTTTGTGGTAAATTTCTATAAATCTATATAACCATATCTACACATATACATAAACATGTACACAACTAAATATCTACATACAATATCTACATTTACATCCCTGCATCTATATGTGTGTGGTTGTGAACATGCATAAAAGTATGAGGCTTCTCTAATAGAACATTTGATAGTGATCATGAAGTAGCAGAGACCCGATCCCCAAGACCCGAGGCAGACAAAGGGGGGACCAGAGCCCAAGACCCCAAGAGGGACCCTGAGCGCAGAGCCCCCTACACAGGACGAACCACTTACCCACCCCCCAGATTGGACCATGGAGGAGAACCAGAAGAACCCCACCAGCGACCACACGCAGTAACCCCCCCGGAGTCGACAGCGACAACTTCATAAGCCCCCGCCGCACCGAGATAAATCCAGGCCCGGGCCCCGAGGACGCACAGGACCCAACAGGACCAGGGGACCCGAGCCCCACCAGGCAGACACCAGGCCGAGCCGACACACGCCCAAGCGCCCAGGGCCCCAAGCGCGCCGACAGGCAAGGGCACACCCCAACAGGGGGCCGCACGGCAGGATAGATGTTCTGACTTTCTAATGTCAGATCAGAACAGATGTTCTCACACGTGCTTCCTTCAGGTTTACAACCTCTGGGGAAAAGTATATCATCATCATCATCATCACTCTGAAGGATGTTTTTTAACTGTTTATTTATTAGAATAATCTATGATCCATGAATTTATTATTTGTAAAATTCCAAACTTACGGCATTAAGAAACAAAAAAAAAAAGAAGAATTTGCTACAGGTTTTTTTATTTATTTATTTATTTTATTAAGTAGAGAAAATATAACAAAGTTGAGTCACATCTGGACAGATGTTGAAACGTTTCGTCTTTATCCAAAAGACTAGATGAGTCTGAGGAGCTGCACTAAACTCAGTCTTCAAACAGTGGATCAAGCAGCTAGTTCTTGATGTCAGAGTCATGTCACATGCACTGGGGCAGCAGGGAGCTCTGCTTCGACTCACTCTTTTGATGTTCCTGTTGTTTTTAACGTTTTTGCACCGCTCTACACCCACGCTGCAGGTATGACAGCGACACACGTTTGGATTTTGTGTCACCGTGTTGCCATCATGGTTCTGTTCCCAGCCTCCTCCAGCCACAGGCTCTGGCCTGTCATGGCGGCCGTCTCCACAATCCTCCATCTGCCTGCACGGACCAAACTCTACAAACAGTTTGATTCCACAGGGAAACCTTGGATGTTCTGTGTCTGCTGGAGCCGGTTCTGGAGGGCAGTCATTGTCAGTTGCTGTGGTCATCTTTATCATCGTGCTGCTAACAGGACCACACTGCTAACAGGACCATGCTGCTAACAGGACCATGCTGCTAACAGAACCACACTGCTAACAGTACCATGCTGCTAACAGGACCACACTGCTAACAGTACCATGCTGCTAACAGTACCATGCTGCTAACAGGACCATGCTACTAACAGGACCATACTGCTAACAGGACTATGCTGCTAGCAGGACCATACTGCTAACAGGACCATACTGCTAACAGAGCCACTCTGCTAATAGAGCCATTCTGCTAACAGGACCATGCTGCTAAAAGGACCATACTGCTAACAGAGCCACTCTGCTAACAGGACCATCCTGCTAACAGGACCATATTGCTAACAGAGCCACTCTGCTAACAGGACCATGCTGCTAACAGGACCATGCTGCTAAGAGAACCTCACTGCTAACAGGACCATGCTGCTAACAGGACCATACTGCTAACAGTAACAGTGTCTTTATGACATTATTTTTATTTTTATTGCTTTTTATTGCTGTAGCCATATTGTTGCCTGTACTCTGTTTGTTGTCTATCTAAACCAGGTCTCTTTTGAGAATGAGTCCTTGTGGCTCAATGAGACTATTCTAATAAATGCTAAATATAAAAATAAAAGGACACTTTGTCACAGGTCAGTGGTGAGTTTATATGTGGGTCTTACAAGTAGAGGACAAACACTATCAATGATCCTAAACTGAGCTATCCCCAATGGTAATGCAGCTGTGCAAAAGCTAGCTAGCAATTAATTTGCCATGAATGAAGATTAAAGGTAATTATGCAGCCTACATGATGGGCACCCAGCTAAATATGGAGTTAATTTATGTCTTAATCACACATAAATATCATTGTGGGCTGAAGGTGCTTTGTTTAATGGGACTGATGTCTACACGACTGCTAGATTAACTTCCCTCTACGTGTTTTCTCAGGTTTGATATCAAGATGTCTTTGTTGACAGCTTTCTCCCTGATGAAGAAAAAGCTTTGGCACCGTGATGTCGTTCAGGAGGAAAATTGTATTGAGTTTTCCTCAAATGCATTCCTGTCTAACACGTCCACCTGTTTTGGCATGATGGACTCATCACATGCGTAGCAGATTGAGTTTGAGCGGATCGATGTGCATTGACCTGATTGTGCTGCTGCAGTAAGAGAGAGCCAAAATGTTGCTCAAAACTTGAACTTATATACCATCACATTTTTCTGTCTTGATGGCGTTGTGAGTGTACTTGCTGCAAAAATCAGAAGAAAGGTCTAACATTCATCGATGGAATGCATATCATCGGCCATCTTTGATGCCAGATATCTGGAGCGAGATCATCCTATGATGAGTAATGAATCTTACAGGGTCAGTACAACAACAGAACAAAAAGTTCAGCTTGTTCATGATATCTGGTCTTGCATCCACTCAAATTATTCAGTCATCAAAGTTGCTATCTGCTTTTACAGCAGGCGAAGCTGAAGCCTGAATTAAACTGACCCGGGGTCAGTGTACTTAATGACTCAACTCCCATTATTTATAACTTTAGCATCTTTGTCACTGCAGAGGACAGGCCTCCTGATGAATAATGATGTGAAAACTTTAAGGACAGGCAGGTTAAAGGCGCCCACATCTGACAGCAGATTCCAACGTACCGTTAACAATTGTGACTGAATGAAGGTTATTCATTTTAATCACACTACAGCTTGCCCTTCCTCCTCTTATCCCACCGGGTTGCTATATTTAAGCTCTTTTTTTTTTATTCTCCATTTTTGGACTTGGCTGATGGCGAGGCAATTGCTTTGTAGTATGTCTGCCCTTGAGGAATCAGACAACAGAAGGAAATATTTATACATAATGTAGATGTGAGTGCTTTCTATCATATTTGGTCCCTTCTCTTTTTGAGCACTAGCATTAAGAAATCAAATTATCTTTTTTTTTTTTAAGCTTCCATTTCCTCCTGTTTTTATGTTTCATTTTCAAATTATGTGACACAGTTTATACCTGTGCCCCAAAATTGGTTGTGTGTCCTCAGGGAGAGATGCAGAGCTGGAACGTTTGTCTCCCATTTTTCCCGTTTCATTTGCCTGCTTTTCTAATTGGACTTTTCCATCTGTTGAAGTCCACAAATTGTCTTCTGGGGATGCTACAGCTACAACATCCTATCAAACACACAGATACATGTGGGACATTCCTCTTGGAGCTCTGCCATATTCGACACTGAAGGGGTAATCTGTGTGTGTGCGTGCGTGTGTGTGTGTGTGTGTGTGTGTGTGTGTGTGTGTGTGTGTGTGTGTGTGTGTGTGTGTGT
>JARVGV010000002.1:1973529-1988985 GCA_031762435.1 Hypsolebias longignatus
CACACACACACACACACACACACACACACACACACACACACACACACACACACACACACACACACACACACACTTCTCCGGCATCGGCTTTGCGATGGGTTAACCCTTTGCTGTCCAGATGAACCGATCGACTTTTGTCTTCCAACTTAAAACTCAAACTATGTCACATCATAAAATTGTCATATCACAAAACAAAAAAGTGTTAAAGTTATTTTTAATTATTTTAGAACTTCTTGTTCAGTTGTTTCAGTGCAACTGATCAAGAAGTCCAGTTCTGCTCCGTGCTGCAGAGCTGAAGCTGTGATGTCCTGCTGCACTTCTCTCAACTACATTTTATATGTTACAGTATTTAAATTTAAATTGTTTATTTAAGGAGGGAGGTTGGGAGTAATGCGTCTGTGATTATATTTTGACACGTTTTTTTGTTCGGGTGAAGATACTGAACAGATGTTGAGATGGTACAGGCAGAATTTGTTACAATACAAACTTGGTTCCAACGTAATAAGTTACCATTAAATTTGGAAAGAAAAAAAAAAGAAATCTACATGATATTTAGTAATAGAAGAAATAGTGACGTCACATTAAAAATAGACAGTATTAAAATTCATAGTTAATCTGGGGGTGTCATTATTGATGAGAAACTGACATGGAAATCTCAATTATTTAAGAATAAAAATAACCAAATCAATTGCATTACTGTATAAGTAAAAGTTTTTGAATGACAAAGCTTTGTATATATTGTTTAATGTAATGATTGTTCCATATTTAATCTAGTGTATTGAAGTTTGGGGAAAAGCATGCAAAACTATTACAAACCCTATTTTTATTTTACAAAAAAGAGCTATAGGAATTATTAGGAAGTGCTATGGTCAACCAACAAATATATTATTTTATCAGTTGAAATTATAAAAAATTTACGAGTTGGTTGAACATAGTATTTTACAAGTCATGTATATAACGCTCATAAAATATTACCCCCAAATATTCAATTAAAATGTGTTGAAGAGAGTCATTATAACCTTAAAAAATGTAATGTTTGTAAAGCCTCCATGTAGAACTAGTGTGAAGGAGCTGAGTTGCAATTCAGGGAACATGAATGTGGAGTTGTCTTCATATCACCATAAAGTTTCTAAAACAATTTATGTTTTAAAAGATGATTAAGTTGAAAATATTAGAAAAGTACGATGTGAGGAATGCCTGATGTTTTTTCTTGTTGCTTTAGGGATTGTTCAAGCCGAGTTTTTGTTTGTAGTTGTATTTTTTTTTTTTTAACAAGAGTCAGATACAGTATAAGAATTTTTTTCTTCTTTCTGCACACTTTTCAATATTTTTTTTATTTTGATGAACTTGTTTTGTTTCTTTTTTATCAATAAATAAATTACAGCCTGGCACGTCATGACATAGTTTACTGAACTTGAAATGAGCTTGGACTATCGTATCCCTACTTCGTAGTTTTTCACGTATCGCGGGTGAGCGTGGTCCCAAACACCCACGATAAACGAGGAACTACTGTATGTAAATAACATTTCTTTACTTGAGGTCGCAATTATTGTTAAGGGGTTTTGAAGCTAAAATTCCTTTTTTAAATATAATTATTTACCTTAAAGTTTTACATTTACCGGTACTTTAAATTATATTTGTGTAGTTAAGGTTTTTGTGCCACAAAATTAAGCCCCATATAACCATTTAATAACACCACCAAAGAACTATTCTGTGATTATCAAAATTTGAAGTAGTCGATATGATAAGACACCCTGTATGCTCGATGCGATATATTTAGGTTCACTCACTATAATTAGTGACTGCAGGGGTGGACATAAGGAAAATGTCCAGGATGTTGAGTGGAGAACTGCTTGACATACCATAATCTGTAAACCAAAAATTTGGTTACCCTCAACTTTTACAATAAACATGACAAAAAATCTGAAGGGCTCGAGTGGAACTTCCTCGTTCTCCTCCTCATCCTCCTCGTTATCAGACTTTGCACAAGAGGCACTTATGCAAAGTCATTTATTTATTATCATTTATTCATTCATTTAAAAGAGATGAAATAAAACAAATTCATTAAAAAGAAAACATTGAATGAAAAGAGTGCAGAAAGAAGAAAAAAAAAAAAAACTTATATCACCCCCTTATATTAAACATTAAACCAGTCCGGCCCTTGTCTTGTAGCAAATTAGTTTTTTTGGCCCTCGGTGTATTTGACTTTGACACCCCTGATCCAAACAGATCATGAGCAGACCATGTAGGCCAGCCTAACACACCTGTGCAACAATTATGAAGTCCAATCAGCATCTTAAGCCACACCTGTGAGGTGGAGAGACAGACTGGCTCACTAACAGATTTGCACTATTATAAACACTATTTGAGGAAAAGGCCTTTTTTTTTGTACATAAAACATCTTAGATCTTTAAGTTCAGCTCGTGAAAAATGGGAGCAAAAACAAAAAGTGTTGCATTTTTTTTTTTGCCAGTGCAGGTTTCTCATTTTATGATGAATAAAATTTCTAAAAAAAAATAAAAAACAGTGACAGTCATTTAAAATCAGTGTACAGTAGTCTACATTTTAGTAACAGTTATACTGTTTAAATAGAATAAAACTTCCAACTGTCTCACCTTTAAAATGGATATTTTGAGCATTTCCTCGATCCACACCACAGTTCAGGCACTAAAATAAAGAAACACACCCAGTTAAAGTTAAAATAATGTTTTTGAAGTGAAAGTCTTGATCATTTATTGAAGTCACTGAACTCGCAGCTGCAGCTTCACGCTCGTTAGCTAACAAGCTAACAGTTAGCTCATGGCGGCATCTCGCTAACATCTCAATTTCACCAACTCTCTGAACATTAGACCGCGCAGCTCCACGAAGCGCATCCACAGCACTGTGTTTTCAATAAAAATCACTTCCTACAACCCGAAGTGAGTTCAGTGTGAGCTAAAGTCGTGTACCTTATCCAGAGCTCTGGAGCTGACGTGCCGTGGAGTGGCCGGCGGGGCGAGGAAAAAGGGGCGGAGCTTGCAAGGGCGCGGAGGAGCAGGGTGAATCGATCCAAATATCGATATCCACGTTTGGATCGATAATTTATAATAATTTTAGTACAGTATACTGTATTATATCAACCATACGCAATTAAATACTCATATATAAATCTTATTAGTATGTAAATATGCTGCAATTATAAATAAAATAACCAACAAAATCTTTCAGTGTAGAATATACTGTATACCATACCATACCACTTTATTTATAAAGCACTTAAAAACAGCAACAAGGCCAAACAAAGTGCTGTACAGCAAAAACAACAAATAACACAGATCCAAATGGGCACTAAATGACTATTATAGAATACTGACAAGTTAAAATGCACTCACACTGGATCAAAACCCAGGGATTATAAGTGAGTTTTCAAATGAGAGGGAGCCTGCCTGACATGCAGTGATACTCATTCCACAGTTGGACCTGCAACAGAGAAGGCCCTGGCTCCTCTGAACTTAAAACAAGTGTCTGGAAGCATCTGATCTGCTGACCCCAGAGAGCACTGTGTGGGACACATGGCTCAGTGAGAATCTGAAAATGATATTGATCAAAACTCACAACGCTAATGTTATGTTGTTATCGCTAATCCAACTCCCGCTCTCTGCAGGGGAGTGGTTCTGCTTGAACCCCTTTTATACCCACGCA
Source organism: Hypsolebias longignatus (assembly GCA_031762435.1). Lineage (NCBI taxonomy): Eukaryota > Metazoa > Chordata > Actinopteri > Cyprinodontiformes > Rivulidae > Hypsolebias > Hypsolebias longignatus. Next base: position 1,977,211 of record JARVGV010000002.1, read on the forward strand.
GCAGAGGATGTGACGACAGAGTATAGAAGACACGTCAGAGTGAGGGTCGTTGACCAATAAGAAAATTAGGCTGCAGTACCACAGTTCAACCCATAGGAGCAGTGTGAACAAGCTTTTAGACCAAATATTGCCGATTTAAACATGTACGCACAAAAACATGGAAATTAACACATAGCGCTGTACAACATTGTACACACATTCTAGGGAGTTTATCAGTTAAAAAAGTTAATTTTGGGTTTAGTTCCTCTTTAATGAATACAAAACTGTTACAGCAGTTATTTTGTTGTGATCTTAAAGGTCCTTGTCTGTTTATCATGAGCCAAAATGAACAGTCAACAAGAAAGATGCAAGTAGTTTCAGGAAGAACTTATCAGGATAAATTTAGATATGTGTGATTAGGCCGTGTTTTATAACGAGAGACACTGCATCATTTCCAAAACACCAGTTGAACGTATCAAACGGCAGCTTTCATTTCAAGTCTGAAAAGTTAACGCCACAGTCAGATCTGGTGATCTGTCATTAGGCAAGTAGACTTTTGTTTTGCATTTCAGTTTTTTTATACGGGACACAATTTTAGGTCAAATTTAGGAATTGAGTAGTTTTTTTTTTTTTTTGTCTGATTACTTCAGAGGGTGCAGAAGTTAGAGAAGGTGAGTTTATGATTGGTTTGAATCCATGACTGACAACAAGAATGTGACTGGGAAAGGTGATGCACCCATACCTGCCTCCACCCAAGTTTGCTCCACCCTGGGCCTTTGGGTGGCATCCCTCTGCTTCACAAAGAGGGCTGTGGTAGCTCGTTGGTTTATGGTTGTGTCAGTTGTCTTAAAATTGACACAGATGGCTCTAACAGCACAAAGTGTGTGGGAATAAAGACATACACCCAGAGTTTCCGACATTACTAAACTCCTGTTGGACCAACGGTCAGAGTTCACACTTCACAGCAGAGATGGTGGCATGAAATCTTCAGTCTGGAGTGGAGGAGGTTGAACAGGACAGGGTGGGGGTGTGCACGATTCAGTCATAGAGCATACGGACTAAAGGAAACAGCAGAAAGGACCTTCTTTTAGAAATACAGCACAGTTTATTCAGGTTACACAGAGGCAGGAAAGATATTAAGTTTTGTTGGGTGTCTTGCCACGAGGTGAAAGGAAATGAAATGAAACAGCAGACAAACTTGCTAAAGGAGCTTTGCAGGAAGAAATAACAAGCATACAGTATTCCATTTGGGAAAGGTGAGGGTAAATCAATAACTAAAGGAAAAGAAACATAAATTTAGCAAAAAAGATGGGATGAAGATAAGAAAGGAAGAACATTATAACACACAACCCTTAAAAACATAATTATGGCGAAAGAAGCAGAAGGGAAGATGTAATAATGATGAGCTTGAGGGAAGGTCATACTTACTAAAATGATTTTCTGTGTAATATGGAACCGGAATAATAATTGTGAGGGTTGTGGGGGAAAAGAAAGGAACATGAAATGTGCAACTGAAAGGGAGGATGAGAGGAAAATTAAGAGAGGCAGAGAGAGAAAGGAGTTTAAATGGAATATTGGGAACAGATGGAGACAAGGGAGGAAATCAGTAGCATTTTTTTTTTATTTTAGAAAACACAAAACTAACACAGAATACAGTACAGTACTGTACATCGTATGTGGAGGTTGTGAAGTTACACTCATGTACAGTAGACGGCGTTATGCAGCTTTAACTTGTTTGAGTTGTCCGCTATTTAAAGAAAGAAGAAGAAGAAGGGGAAAAACAAATGAAGGACAAGACCTCCCGTTTTTGCCCAGACACAAATATAAGTACAATATACAGTATTTGTCTGTGTTTTTCCAACCACCAATAAACTCCACGAAGAAGAAAGGCAACAGTTTGTCACGTGCTTCTTCTCCTTCATGGCGACCCCACGGCATTTCCGGTTGACTCCGGAGCTGTGAAAATATTGCGTGCGCAGGAACGCCTTCGTCAGTCTCACTCCGGTAAAATATTTAGACTTGATTGACAAGGTTAACTTTCTGTTCATATGATATGTAGTTATCGTTCTGACTATTCAAAGTCGGTGTCCGCGGCGGCTACTAGCTGCTAGCATACAGTGAAAGTGAACCCTGGAAGTTTACGCACATGACAAGTTGACATCTGTTGTTGCGCTTTGCACCAGTTCGCTTTGTAGGCGGGACTTCACGGTGCGTTCATGTACGCCTTGTAAATGCAAGCATCATCACTAATAGCCTGTACTGGACTGTATTCATTAATAGAGGTGGTTCTTAAATTAATTAGACTAAAATGAAAGGCTTTAAAAACAATTCTGGTATATTTGTTGAAAGAACTGTCAAATGTTCATCGAAAAGTCACTTTTGTACTGTCGAGTTATCAAAGTGCTCAAATTTTTTTTTAAAAATGTTATAAACAAATGTCATTTCAGTCTTGTTTAAAAGCTTCCTAACAACAGCTGAAATCATTTACAAGAGATTCTTGTGGTATTTTGGTTTAAAGAATGCATAAAGATCTTCGCTGTGTCTTTTACAGGGAACATTTACAAAAATTATAAAAATAAATAAATTAGCATTAAGTTTAAGTTTCACTGTATTCTTGTTTAACTGCTCAAATAATTCATACGGTTGAATTTTGAGTCTTAAATCCTGCAGCCTCTGTTAAATTAGCTGTCATCCTGTACAAAGAGAAGAAAGAGAGCATCAGGCTGCTAATGATAACAGAAGGATAGATAACATGCATCTTAAAGTGACTGATGATCTCATTCCTAATCTTATCTGTACTTGTCACTCCTAAGGAGAACCTCAACATCTTCAGCTCTATTATCTGATTTTTCTGAATTGGCCCTCTCACGAGTCCATAAAGTTTAATCGAGCATTGAATAATGTCATGATTGTGTTTCAGCTTCTTTTCTCATCTTATTATCCGTCCAGTTCCCTGACGGCTCAGAAGATGACGGCAGGGCGACGGTACCTGCGAGCGTTCGTCAGTGGATTCTTCGTTGCTGTTCCCGTCACCGTAGCCGTTCTCGACAGGTTGGCTTACGTTGCTCGAGTAGAAGGAGTGTCGATGCAGGTGAGACCAGGCGACACGTTGACTTGCTTTAAAGAGAAGACTTGTTTTTAGGGCAACATGAGAGGAAGCATCAGTTTCTGGACGTGTAACTGTAGAGGTCCAGCTTTCCTTCATTGGTTTTTAGTTCTGTTTGAGCAAAACAGCTGGATTTTTTTTTTTTTAATTGTTTTTGTATTTATTTTATTTGTATTACTTTTAATGAGCATGTTTGTTATTTATCCTAATTTCTTATTTTTGTGGTATTCTGACATTGTAGTTCACTTGTATTGTGTATGTTGTAAATCTTGTACAGCACTTTGATTAGCGATGTTGTATTGTAAAGTGCGCTATAGAAATAAACTTTGAGTGATTGATGAATTGGCCCTAACATTTAAATGTGTGCTTACGAACAGCCGTTCCTTAACCCAGGAGGAGGAGGATCAGAGTGTGACGTGGTCCTGTTGAACCGTTGGAGTGTGAGGAACTACCAGGTCCAACGAGGCGACATTGTCTCTGTTATGTGAGTAAACAAGATCAAATGTGTTTCTAGTTACGTAAAAGTTGTAAAAAAAATTATTATAATTTTAAAAATTTTGTTCTTAGATGGACCAACGGACAACATTAGTAGGAATGTTAATGGTAACAACAACACGTCACTGGAAACAGACTGTACTAATTTAGGATGTAGGGGTGCGCCAGGGTCCCACCCTGTAGCAAAGCCTGGGGGAGGGCCTGGTCAGGGAGATCCTGCTGACAGAGCCTGTGGATCCCAATCAAGCTCAGCCCAAGTGAGTCACATGGGTTCACATTCCTGTGTGTCCACCACTAGCCTGTCACAATAACAAATTTTGCTGAGCGATTCAGACGGAGGTTTTTTTTTCCCTGAGCTTAGCTTGTAACTTAGCTTCTCAGCTTAGCTGCTTTTAACAATACAAAAGTGCTATTTTAGATGATTAAAACAGATTTTCTAGAGAAAAGAGAAAGGGAGGGGTCAGTGAAGAGCACCAGAGTTGAGCCTTTTGTCATCCAGTGTCTTCAGTAGAAAAAGAGACGAAGAAAAGATAAAGCCAATAAATAAAAATGAGGTTGATAATTTTCATTTATCATGCGGTTAATTGATTTATTGTTTATGCGACAGACCTATCCACTATCTGCCTGAGAGCCCACATGAGTTAGATGCATGGGACCATCGGCAGCAGCCAAAGGTTGTGGCCTTGCCGCTCTGACCCTGGTTTACCAAAGTTGGCTCTTACAACTCAAGAGGTCCATATGTTGAGAGCCACCAGGCTGGTGTATGCCTACTTGTAGCCTCCTGGCTTGGTGCCTGTTTGGAGTTTTCCTCAGTAGATGAGAAGGTAGCTTCCCTGCCCATTCGGCTGGGGGTACAGACTCTGACTGTTGCTTTTGCCTATGCACTGAGCAGCTGCTCAGAGCCCAGCTGTCTTGGAGTTCTTAGGAATGGTGCTGGAAGGTATTTTACCTGGGAAGTCCTCCAGCAGACAGATGGACTCCATTATTCTACTGGGGGGACTTCAATGTCAACAGTGTAACCTGGAGGGGTGTGACCAGGAGGAAGAGCCTCTCTGATTTCAACAGTGTTCTGTTGTGGGACTTCTGTGCTAGTCACCGTTTGTCTACTTCAAGCACGATGTTTGAACATGAAGATGTCCATACGTGCACATGGCACCACCAGGACACACTAGGTTGCAGATCGGTGATGGACTTTGAGCTTGTGTCACCTGATCTGCAGGTCTATGTTTTGGACACTTGGGTGAAGAAAGGAGTTGAGCTGTTAACTGATCACATCCTGGCGGTGAGTTGGATCAGATAGAGGGATGTCAGACAGACCCCGATAGATCCAAACACATTGTGAGGATTTGCTGTGAACGCCTGGCAGAAGAATCGTCTAAAAGGATTTCCAACTCCCACCACAGAGAAAGTTCAGTAACATCCTAGCAGATGTAGGGGATATCGAGCTCAAGAAGGCTTTGTTCCGTGCCTCCACTATCGAGGTGTCTGCTTTGAACTGTGGCCACAAGGTGGTCTATGCACCTCATTACAGCCCGTCTCAAACAGGTAGTGGACGCTGTGGGTAAAGGAGGCTGTCAAGTTGAAGGGATCCTATTAGGCCATTTTAGAGGCAGCTGTGGGGTATCAGTGAGCCAAGCAGGCTGCAGCCATAGCTGTTGCTGAGGCAAAAGCTTGAATGTGGAAGAACATTGATGTGGCCTTTGATAGAGACTATGCTCGAAGATACTGGCAAACCATCAGGTGGCTCAGCACTTTACCAACACTTTGTAGATTAGAGTTGGGGTGCTGTTGACCTCAACCAGTGGAGTTTGGCAGAGAAGGAATACGTTAAGGACCTTCTCAGTCCCACCAGTACGTCTTCCATGGAGGAAGCTGAGTCAAAGGGCTTTAGGTCTGGTCTGTCTGAAGTCACTGAGGTGGTTAAAAAGTTCCACAGCCTCTAGAGGATTGACAAGATTTGCTCTAAGTTCCTCAGGGCTTTGGGTGTTGTTGTCCTGCCTTGGTTGACATGCCTTAGTGACATCACATGGACATATGTGGCAGTGCCACTTGATTGGGGTGGTGGTTACCCTCTTCCAAAAGGGGGAGAAAAGGGTGTCCTCCAGTTACATTGCACTTGTACTCCTCAGCCTCCCCAGTAAGGTCTATTCATGGGTGCTGGAGAAAATAGAATGGTTGGTTTGTTGGATGTTTTTTTTTTTTTAGATGCACCTGTACATGTGTTTTTTGGACTTGACGAGGGCCTTTAACCCTGTTTCCCAATGTACACATTGGTAGGTTCCCTGTGAGGATGGGATTGTGGGCCCATTGCTATGGGCTGTTCAATCCCTAAACAAATGGTGCAAGAGTCTGGGTCACATTGCCGTTAGTAACTTCAGGGTGAAGTGGGACTCAGCCAGAGCTGCCCATAGTCACTGATTCTGTTCATAACTGTTATGGAGAGAGACAATTTCTTGGTGCAGGTAGGTGGCAGGAGTCGGTTTCAGTGACATTAGGAAGCTATTTGCAGATGAAGTGGTCCTGTAGGTGACACTGTGCTGCACCCTGCAGCTCTGACTGAAGCAGTTTGCAAATGAGTGTGAAGCAACTGGGATAAGGATCAGCACCTCCAAATCTGAGGCCACAGTCCCCAGTGAAGAAAGGGTGGACTGCTCTCTTCAAGCTGGTAGTCAGGTCCGACCTTAAATGGGGGAGTGTCTGAGCTGAGCTGCGAGGCGAAGCTCTGTTCGCCTGTTGGTCTATGTTCCTACCCTCGCCTATGGTCACAGTCTGGGTAGTGACCAAAAGAACAAAACTGTGGATACAACCTCTAGAGGTTACATCATGGTAAGGACAAAAACAGCTGTGGTTGTGGTCACATCATGTTAGCATGCTGTCATCTTCAAACGGAGCTGCATCCTGATGTGGTTGAAGACAGTTATGCCTAAGTGGGTATATAGAGCGTGATGGGGAGGGCAGTGGGGTGTCTCGGGGATGCAGCAGAAGCAACCTGTCCAGCATTTTGATTATGATCCAGCCATGTTGTAATGAATGGTGTAAGTGGTGTAGAGCATAGTGCGTCGTTATCCACTTTATAATTTACCATCGCCCATTCCCAGGTCTCTCTTGTAAATGAGTCCTTGAGGCTCAATGAGATTAACCTGCCTAAATAAAGTTTGAATGAATTCCACAGATCTGCTTCAATCTTATTGGTGATCTGAATTTTTCAAAGTCTGATCCAAATCCTTTTCATAATTTGAAATCCTCTAGAGTCACTAACTTGTTCTAAATCCTCCAAACTTTATTTTTTTTCTTTGTTGTAAAAAGTATAAAAGAATTTCAAAACAATGTTTAACATTTGATATTGTGTAAGTGAAAGAGAAGGGTGATTAAAAACAACTTCCACCATAGCCTTGGTCTTCATGATGCCTGATTGTAATCAATTTTAGTCAATAATGTTGTCTGGTTTTGGTGTGTGTAAGTGTGCGTATGTTTATCATTGTGTTTGAGGGGGATCTTCTGCTGCTAATGCTTATATTTATTTTGTATTTATTCACTTAGGTCCCCCAGAAATCCAAAGCAGAAGATCATAAAGCGCGTCATTGGCCTGGAAGGAGATTTCATCAGGTTAGAACATGGACTCATTCTCTTTGCAGTGATTGGTTCAAGAACATTGTTCAAGTACAATAAACTGTAGCCACGTGTCAATAGTTTCAATAAACATATTAGAATAACTAGTCTCAGTTCAGTAAGAACAAAAACAGGCTGCTCACCTGATGTCTAAAGCAAAAAGGAGGAATTGGAAATAACAACATCTATCCAGCCGTCTGTTGTGAGCACGATGCCTTGAAAAATAAGAGCAGTATCGACTTCCATTTTGGTGTGTGGCTACATACAGGTGTAAGAAAGTTTCCTTTAGAAGACTGGGTTGCCACTTTCAAATACAAGATGGCCACCACCACATACATGTGAACCGGCCACCTCTAGCATTTGCGGAAATTATGCTTTCTAGTTTTTCTATTGCGTAAAAGTATAGTTCCCTCAAATGACTGGGGTGGCCCAGGATTCATCGATGGTGGTCAAGGCCACCATTGGCCACCCCCTGGCTTTGCCATTGCACCTGGTGGTGGAGGAAATTGCTCCCCCCACTCTCCAGGATCTATCACTCTGCACCTCCACAGACAAAAAAAAAAAAAACTACCCCTCTTCCTATACATACTTCCATCCATGAAAAACATTAAGGTTTGCTTCATTCCCCGTTCAGTTCCAGTCCAGAAAAACACTTGTCTCAAAAACTACAAACACTTATTTTTCAAATCCCCAGTGACAGGGGACATTAGTGTACCACTCGTTAAACCACAGCTTGTTAGCTTTAGAACTACAACTAATCTTAGGTGTAAACCACACCTGGGTCCAGGCCTCCTGGAAACATCTGGATCAACGACACAAGAAGTTGTTGGTTGATTTTGATCCGGTGGTGGTTGAAGAGGTGGGACAGCCCCAGCCTTCTTGACAGGATCAATATTTGAAAGGTTTTTTATTTTAATATACTAACTGTAGACTTTAATAAAAAATGTGTTTCTGCCTCACAAAGCTTTGGCACAAACAGAAAATTTCACCCAAAAGCTCAAATGTTCCATAAAAAGTCTGATTATTCATTCAAAACATTTTCTAGTTTTCTCCTTTGAACAGAGAAATGTCATTTGGTTGTCAGTAAAAAGATACGCAGGACCTTTGAAACTTTGTTTCAACATCGCTAAATTCACCAATTAATGGAATAAATGAAACAAATGTTTGACAACAAATCATTTATTTTTTATTCATGACTTAACGTTACTTGTACAGGACTTTGGGCTACAAGAAACGATACGTACGAATCCCTGACGGCCATTTCTGGATTGAGGGCGATCATCATGGACACAGCCTGGACAGCAACAGCTTTGGACCGGTACGACCCAGTAAAGATCCACAACAGCCACACCTTTAGGAGTTCATTAAGAATTTAGAATGAGGTTTGCAGGTCAAAAATGTGGGTGGGGGTAGGTGAAACACCCTCACCTGCCCCCACCCTCATTCGGCTCACTCTGGGCCCTTGAGCAAGTCCCTTAACCCCCACCATCTGCTCCTCCAGGTGTCCTAGATGGCAGTTCTCTGCTCCACACCGAGGGCTGTGGTAGCTCAGTGTCTGTGGTTGCGTCAGGAAGAACATCCAGCGTAAAAAAACAAACAAAAAAACTGCCAAGTCTTTGTGTGACTTAGTTAGCTGTGGCGACCCCTAAAGCAGGGAGCGGCTGAAAGAAGAAAGAAAGAAAAGTGTGTGTGTGTATGTATGTGTGTATATAAGGCATTTTAAATCTTTCTCACCCTCTTGCAATGATCTAAACAATGTTTCTAAACTCTAAACGCTGTAAAAGAGACAATGTCATGATTTCCGCTCCCTGCCTCCTCTGCTATTTGCCACCTGTAAGCGCTCTTGGCCACGCCCACTTCTCACCCTGCATGCTTATCAGCTGTTCAGTTGCAGCAGGAAGTTTATCTTGCAGCAGTAAGGGCTCCAAAAAGCTGCAGGAGGTGCAAAGTAGTTTATTTCAAATAATGCCGGCTGTGTGTCATGTCCAATGTTATTTTGAAAAATTGAGAATAGAGCGAGTCCATGATCTGCATAGTAGCAAGGGACTACTGTAATGACATAATGATAACTTGATGATGATATGATAACAAAATTATACTTTTTTTAAAAGTCAAAGTATCTGATTTGACTGCAATAAAAATCAAAACATCTGAGGGACTGAATACTTTACATTCTAACTGTTGGGCAGAGATGTTTTAAGACATGACGTCTGTTCTTTTTGAACTTTGTGTTTAGGTGTCCGTGGGGCTCCTGCATGGTCGAGCCTCTCACATCATCTGGCCCCCCAGCCGTTGGCAGCAGATCAAACCATCTCTGCCTCTGAGCAGAGGACCGCTGGACACAGAAGAACAGGAATGAACTAAAACACAGAGCTGTAGATTTTTATATACTGTATACACATTTTGTCTTAGATGCATTTTCTATCCCATCTTTTTTTTAAATTGTAAATTATATTTCTTTTGACATAAATGTGAACTCTACGTGTGGGTTGTGTTCATTCGTTTTGGCTGCAGAAGAAGCCAGACAGAAAACAGTGGCACAGAAGTTTGTTCAAACTCGTCCACTGGTCCAGTGCTGCAGCGTTATCCAAACCAGTTTGACCATTTATTCCATTTAATTAATCAAGAAAGCCCTTGTAGATTTTGCCATCCTTCTTTTGTTGTGGTTGTTTCCAGACTTTGTAAGTTTAAGGGACTGAAGGCTAATGTTCTTAGCTTGGTCATCGCTAAGTGGTGTTCCTCCTCTGAGGACCAGGGACAGGAAATCATGGTCATGTGAGATAAGATGCACATCTTTATATTTACTGACACAAACTCGGTCATTTGCTGTTCATCAGTACCAAACCATTTTATTTATAGAGCACTTAAAACAGGAACAACCAAAGTGCAGCACCACAGCAGAACATAAAGTAAAATAAAAACAGGAATGGCAGAAGATAATAGCCTAATGGCTACGCAGTATTATACAGACAGGTTCAAACAGTGTTAAAAACCAGGGAATAACAGTGAGTTTTTAAGTGGGACTTGAAAACTGAGGGAGGGGACCCACCTGACAAGCAGTGGTGAGTCGTTCCTCAGTGTTGGGCCTGCAACAGAGAAGAACCTGTCACCTCTGAGCTTAAGACGAGTTCAGCAGTTCCATATGTGTGAGATTTTAAACTGTCACGAGCACTTGTACCTACCTCTGGTTCAGGAGTGATGGCAGTAAGGAGCTGGACAAAGACTAACAGACTGGAGTCTCGTTTGCAGTAAAGAGGATGTTGCTCTGGTTTGTCAGGGTGAAACGAGCTGAGCTCGAAAGACAAGCTTCAGGTGGTCCATCCACAATAATGCTCTCAGCTCAACAGAACTGTGGCAGCAGCATGCTGAATCATCTGAAGACTTTTTATTTATTTATTGACACCTAGATGATAAAAAAAATACAATAAATTAGCCTCGTAAAAAGATTTGAGCTGTTTGGAGGGGCACCAAATGAAATTCATCGATCAATAACAGATTGAATTGTTGATTAGAATCCTTGATTTAGTCACACTTCTTATTTATCAGAAACAAACTGTTGGCTGAATCTGTTCATGACAGGAAAACTTTGTTACTCTTATTACTCAAAGTTTTGTCTTTTAAAAATGCATTTACAAAATATCAACCATTAAACAGATCTTTAAAATCATATTAACAATATTCTGAGTTTTGGCATCAAGTAATTACTTTGAATTAATCAAACCTAACTTCAGTAAATTGTCTTTCCAAGGGTTCACACAGTAAGGCTGTAATTATCCGCATGTCCTGCAGGGGGCGATGAGCAGCAGAGACTTTAATGTTTCTGTGGGTTCTGTCCACGACACTGAAGCGTAGAAGAAGAAGTTTAGAACAGGGCGCCAGGAGCAAAGTGGTTGATGTGGCTCGGACTGAAGGTTTGTTGTTGTGAACATGTCTGTCACAGTGAACCCTCCTCACGGACACATCATCTGCAGTGAGAAATGGAGGAGCTCTGCTCTCGTGCACGGCCTGAAAGGTAAATCTGAATCATCAGGTAAAGCACAAACCTGGACCCACAGACCGCTGGTTTACTTTGATGAGACAGACTTTAAATAACTCCTGTTATTTGTTCACCAGTTAAATTAATTCAACTTTTATTTAGGCAGGTTAATCTCATAAATAAATATAATAAATATTACATAAATTAAATAAAATTAATAAATATTTGTTATTTAATTACTGGTCAAATAGAAAGGCAGACACCTGTTATTATCCACCTGAAGGGTCTTACTCCGACAAATGTTGCGTCAAAACGATCGACTCAACACCGGGATGTACGCTGTTACTTTAATTGGCGTTTCGAGTTACCATGGCGACAGTATTTGTAAACAAAGATGCAATTTTTCCTGACACAACTCTTCACAGCCTGAGGTCACGTGATTTATCCAACCAAACACTTTCTTCAGAAATACAAAGCTGATATTGATATTTCCTGTCTTACTTTATCCAGAAACATCTGTTCATCTTTTTTGGAAGTGTACATACTCACTAAAGTTTTGGAAGGACATTGTTGCTCTGATATCCAATAATATTCAACCAGGTTTCCTTCT
>JARVGV010000002.1:2049825-2060508 GCA_031762435.1 Hypsolebias longignatus
TAGATATCAGCTCTCTGCTCCACACAGAGGGCTGTGGTAGCTCAGTGGTCTGTGGTTGTGTCAGGAAGGACATCCAGCGTAAAAACAACTGCCAAGTCTTCGTGCGACTAGTTCGCTGTGGTGACCCCTGACGAAGGGAGAAGCCGAAAGAAGAAGAAAAAAGAATTATGTAAAGAATAGAAAAACAAAATATTTCCTTGTTTAAAATAGATAAAATTAAAACATTGAACTTTGCAGCCAATTTGATATTATTTGTGGATTTTTTTATAATAATCCCACTTTGAAATAATAACAAAAAGTACATTGGATATTTAACTATGATTTTTTTTATTTATTTTTTTTTATTTAACTCGTTTTAACAAGTTTATTGCTGCTTTTTTAAGCTAGCATTTTACTAGTTTTGGCTTCTAGATAGTGTTTTGCTCCTTTAGCTTAAAACCAGTTTTTTGCTTTTTTTAGCATCCTTAATACAGTTTCAGCTTCTTCACTGAATGTTTAGCTTTTAGGTTTTAATTTGCTACTTCTAGCTTTTAGCTTGCATTCTGCTACTTTTAATGATTAGCTATTGTTCCTCTACTTTTAATTATTATTTACTTAATTCAGTTCAGTTTATTTACCACCAAGTCACAGCAGAAGTCATCTCAGTGCACTGAACAGAAACATTCACACACATAAAATTAAGTTAATAACATTATTGATCTGAGGAGCAGACTGCTCTGAATATAACTCCATCACAGAACTCTCATCTTGAGCAAGTGTGAAGGCGACAGTGGAAAGAAAAAACTCCCTCATGAGGAAGAAACCTAAAGTTTAACAGAACCAGGTTCAGGACAAGCGACCATCTGCTTTGACCGGCTGGGTTTGAGATGAACAGGAAGAAGGAATAGATAAACAATGGCAGGTCAAGCATCACAAGTTAAGATAGAAATACTGTAGTATAAAATGAAAACTATTCAATTTTATGCATTAGTTACTACCGTACTGTAGTCATGTGAGGAAATGAGGTCAATTTGTCCTCTAGTGGTCTAAGCCTATAGCAGCATAACAAGACAATCCTAACTAGAGCATTTATCAAAAAGGAAAGTTTTAAAACTGGACAATGTGTCAGCCTCACTGACAGAAACTGGAAGTTGCTTCCACAAGAGAGGAGCCTGACAACTGAAAGATCTTCCTCCCATTCTGCTTCTGGAAACTCTAAGAACCACAAGTAAACCTGCAGTCTGAGAGCGAAGTGCTCTGTTAGGAAAATATGGGACAATATTTCTGTAATATAAGATGGAGCTAGGTTGTTGAGAGCTTTGTAGGTTAGAAGTAAGATTTTGAATTCAATTCTGGACTTGACAGGCCCTCGTTTACTCATTCATACAGCACTCTACTAGATCTGTACAAAGAATAATCAGAGGTTTATCATGATGGGACACACATCGGAGGCAATGAGGGGTTCAGTGTCTTGCCCAGGGACACGTCAGCATGTCTGCTGGTTGTAGGAGTTGTGGTTTTGTCTTTGGTGTTGTGTTCATGTCCCTGATCCTCTGTTTAGTCTCTATAGCGTTTCTGTTCCTTTGGTGTCTAGCCCCATCTTGTGTCATGTTTATGTCCTGCATCTTCTGTCTCTGGCATCTGTGATTACTCACAGGTGCCTTCAATTTGTCTGATTTGTGTTTCCTGTATACAGTATAAGTCTGTGTCTGTGTTAGTCTTTGGCCTGGCATGGTTAATCTGTTCACTGGTGATGACCCGTCTGTATTGTGAGTACCCCCTGTTCATTATATGTTTTTGTTTTGCTGCCTTGTCAGCTCGTTAGTTTTGTTAATACATTATTTATTTTATATATTTCTGAGTCCTCGCCTGCTTGTTTGCACCAGCTGGGTTCACCAGCACCAGCCGTTGTGACACTGGTGGACTCAACCCCCCCAGCTCTCCCACTGGCGGACGACTGCTCTAACCACTCAGCCACTGCCGCCCATATTAAACCAACAAACCTGTTAAAAACAACCCAGCTGATCAAAGTGCTGTACATCAGTAAAAGAAAGTGAAAATACCAGAATCAAACAAGAAACATTTCAAAACCAGAATAAAATACACAAAAATCTAACTATTAAATACATAAAAAGAACAATAAAAGCTAACATGTCAAAGTGAGTTAAAAGCCAAAGAGAATGTCATCATGGTCTCGCCCCACAGTTCACCCCCTGGTCTGCAGATCAGTTTCTGTTGATGATCGCAAAGACAAAGAGGCTGAGAGATGCCCCTGCCTTTGCACATCAGGCAGGCTGACTCACTTCCTATTTTTAAATCCTCTCTTAAAACACTTAAATGCATAAATAAAAAAACCAACTAGAAGCCAAAGCAGTGAATCTAACTAGAAGTGATGCGCTCTTGTTTTCTGGTACCAGTTAAAAGGGGAGCAGCAGCATTCTGAGCCCAAGTCGAGTCAGTATGACGACTTGTCTCTGTTCAGTGCCCTGAGATGACTTCTGTTGTGACTTGGTGATATGTGAATAAACTTGGCTGAATTGTTCAGTCCAACATAAAGTGCACTGCAGTCATCTGAACGAGTTGAGATAAAAACCTCACAGTGACACAGTGTAATAAATGGTTTGACCTCGGCTAATTGTCTTGGTCAATAAAATCTTTGGTCTGTGCATCAAGTTTTAGGCCACTGTTCAGTGTCACACCCAGGTTTGTTGCTGTGTGAGTGCTGGAAGCACCTCTGGGCCCAAACAGCTGCAGTCTTTGGATCATTTAGGTGTAAAGAGTTAGAAAGGTTACAACCCACCACAAGACAAGCTGCACAATCCCAATTCCTCGCCGGTGCCCATGTCCAGCAATCACTGTGCGAGGGGTGGGGGACACCCTGGATGGGTCGCAAGTCCATCACAGGGACATATAGAGACCTAGGGACAATTTAGAGTCACCATCAGTCTAACATGCATGTTTTTGGTCTGTGGGAGGAAACCGGAGTACCTGGAGAAAACCCACGCAGCACAGCGAGAACAGACTCTACCCAGAAAGACTCTCTGGTTGGGATGACATCTGGCGACCTTCTCGCTGAGAGGCAGCAGGTCTACCAGTTGCGCCACTGTGCTGCCCAACGTCCAACAAAAAACTGCAAACCTCAGAGCACTGTTTTACAGCAGAGTGAGCCGACGTCCTCCACAACAATATGAGACAGAGAAGGTTCTTTAGGGATCAAAACTTCAGTTGTTGCTGCTTAAAGGTGCTTTTTGATTCTTTTGTGTCAGTGCACATTGAAACTGTCATGGTGATTTTACCTTGGATCTTGTGGCTCTTCCTTGGTCCCTCCAGAGGCACCTCGATTACGCAGGCTGCACGGTGGTGTAGTGGCTGACACCGAAGACGTCTCTGATTTAATTGTGCGTGCAGTTTGACCACAGACTAGCTACGCAGACAGATTTAATAAATGCAAGTACAAGCTTTTCTGCATGCTCTAGTAATGGACATTTTTCTAAATTGCTTATTTTTCCCTTAGCAAACACATTTTAAATAATAAAAAGTAAAATCACAATTTTTTTTTTTTTTTTTTTTTTTAGATAAACAACATTAAATAAAACAGTTCCCCCCCTTAGGCCCAGCTGAGACAGTGGGAGGTTCTGGCTCTGGTTTGTATGTTTTGAGAGCACATTTCTGAATAATGATGTTTTCCTGAAAGTTGAAAGTCGTTAATCTCACTTCAGTCTGTTCTTCCCATCCTGTCGATGTGAAAGCAGCGAGGAAGCAGCACATTCAGACACACTCCTGTTTAAACGGTGAGTTTTTAAATCATTAGAACAGTAATAACTTTAAATACTGTATAAAATGAGGAGCTGGTTTCATTTTAGTAAGCTGTTTGTTCAACTAAATAGAAATTACTGGATGTATTTCACATATGTTACTGTCTATAAAAAACTGAAACTAGATTAGGTCATTTCACAAAGTTAAATTAAAAGAAAATATAATTTAAACAGAAACTTGGTGGGAACATTTTTTAAGTAATTTTAATTATTTTTAACAGAGTCCTGCATTGAAGAGATGAAGCTTTATCTTCTCTTTGTTTTCTGCCTGATGGTGTCTGCAAGCCACAGTCAGGGAATTGAATTTTACAAAGGAGAAAGAGGAGATCCAGGTCGTCCAGGTTTTCCTGGAATTGCTGGGAACCCTGGACTACCAGGTAACAGGAACTGGTTTTGTTGTCTTCACAGTTGGGAAGTCTAACTTTGTTCTCTCAGTTTGAAAATCTGATCTAATGAGAAAACTAACTTTAGTTGACAAAGTTTACTACATTATTAATGAATACTGCAAATTACAAATGTAATTTTACTTCAGATGAAGCTGATTGTGAATCTTTTTTTGTACTCAGGAATTAAGGGAGAACGTGGGGATGTAGGACCTGTAGGACCTCATGGGCCATCAGGATCAATGGGACCACGTGGAGTACCAGGAAATCCTGGATCAGTTTTCATGTGTGGAAGAGGTCATTATTATTTATTGAAGCCTCCTAATTAATTTAGGCTTGTGATATTTAATTTATTGGAACTGGTAATGCAGCAGTAGAAGAATATAAAAAGATTAACTTTTTTATTTTTTTTCTGTCTAGTTGTTAAAAAAATCAAAAACTGTTTATTATATTGAACGTCCATTTATTCACATTGCACAAAGGTGAAGATAAATATTTGTTATGTGGATGATACGCGGTTGTATTTCTGGAGCCAGAGTCTGAGCACTGGGGACGTGGAGAAAGTCCCACCTGCACACTCGTACCACAAAATAACCACAACTAAATATAATTTTTGAACATACGAGGTAAGATCCACATTAATCAACAAATATCCACGTCTAGAAAGTTTAAAATGTGTTTTAAAGAGAAATAACTTTTACTGCAGTCAGCTGACGGGAGAGCACAAATTCATTTTGGCTTCAACTTCTGAGTTTTGTTACTGTGTCTAATTTATCATATACAGGTCATGTTTGTCAGTGACAACTGGTTGTCAAACATTTCACCTGGTAAAATAAAGGTAAAACACAAAGAATAAAGATTTTCAGTTGAAGGTGAACGTGTTGACAGGTGATTGTGGAAAACATGGAAGCAGAACCTACACTGCAACTAAATCGGTCAAATATCACTTGTTTAAATAATTAGGTGTTAAATGAGAAAAGATGACTTTTTACTTTTGTTGAAAACAAATCAGAAGTTCAGTTGAACAATTTCTGTCTCATCATGGAACAAAGAGGAGATGATGAGATGTGATGCTGCATCTAGATGTAGGTAAGGTCATTTTCGAAAGTTGGGTTGTCAGTCAAAATCCAAGATGGCCACCACCATTTATATGTAAACAAGCTGCCCTGATCATTTGAGACAACCATGCTCTAGTTTTTATATTGTTTAAAGGTACAGTTTCCTCAAATGATTGTGGTGGCTCTTGGGGTGGCCCAAGGTTTCTCTATGGTGGCCAGGGCCACCATCTGGCTGCTCCATTGCTCCTGGTGGTGGATAAAAATGCTTCACTCACCAGGATCCGTCACTCTGCTCCGCCTCAGACAAGCCAGAAACCTCCCTGTGTTCTTCTCCTCAGTGTAACTCCTGCCCACTTGAGTTTCTTGCTCCGAAAACGTTAAGGTTTTCTTGCACTCCCGGTTCAAGTCCGGTCCAGATGAACACTTGTTTTGAAAACTACAAACATTCACACTCCAAATCCCTCGGTGCCAGGTGACATCGGTGCACCTACCTACCGCCTGTTGGAACTTGTAGGATTTACCACGTCCTGCATGAGTCAGAACACTTTATATTAAGTCCAAATACTTTACAATTTGCAGTTAAAGGATCAATAATTTACAATAACTGAGTACATTTTAAAATAGGAGGTGAATCAACAGAATTTTTGAGCAACAACTCAACAAACGTTGTTTGTTGAACTTGTTTTTTCCAGATCATGTTGGTTCTTTAAGGAAGGATCTCGACACGTTGATGAGGACCACGGCACAGTTAAACCACGGTAAGTTTGTTCTTAACTTTATGTATGAGCATTCCAGGAAGTAAAGGCACGTAAAGGGTTAATAATTAAATAATTCTTCAGTGTTAAGGAGTTTATAACTTCACCTTTTTCACCTCAGTACGTTGTAAGTGCTCAAGTCTTTACAGTTAACTAACCAACACACTGTTGTTAAAAAACCTGCAGGTTCTTCATGAACGTGATGAAAATCAAGTGATCGCTCATATTTCATAAGAACTTCTTCAGCTCTTTTCTGCTAATTCCAGTCTCTTTTTATATTCAGTCATCTTTTATCTGGTTTCAGCTTTTTTTCTGCTCATTTCAGTTTTGTTCGGTTTAATTTCAGATTTTTGTCAGCTCTTCAGCCTCTGCATATTTCAGCTTGTTCTACACATTTCTGCTGCTGTCAGCAAAGGTCAGCTGTTCAAGTTCAGCTCACATCATCACTTTAAAGATGGAAGCTCTTCAGCTGTTTCAACTTCTTCAGCAACTTTCAGCAAAACTCATTCAGCAATAAGAGTCCACTGCGTTTTACCAGGAACTGACATTTCTCTACTTTGACTTGACTTGAACAGGAAATATGTCACAGGAAGGAGGAGCAATGGTCGACTGTGGTTTCCATTTGTCCATGAGGAAACCTAAAGTTCATCAGGCTGTGGAGATGTTTTACATTCACTGTCCATGCCACAAGATTAAACAGCTGTGTTTCCATGAGCACTCGTCTCTGACTTACTGCTTTTCTCTTTTATTTCAGCAATAAACTTTGACTTTGTGAGGACGGTTGGTCAGAAATACTTTGTGTCCAACAAGGAGACAGACTCGTTCTTGAAGGCCGTCCAGTTCTGCTCCCAGCGAGGCTTGGAGCTGGCTCTGCCCCAGAGTGAGGAGGAGAACAACGTGCTGACTCAGCTGATTGGTGAAACTATCAGAACAGCCTGGATCAGTGTCAACAACAAGAAAGCAGAGGGCAACTTTGGGTCCGACGTGAAAAATCGACCTCTGACCTTTACCAACTGGGGAGAAGGAGAACCGGACGTGAGCATCCAGGTCACAGGATGCACCACGGTGTCTGAGAACGGCGTCTGGAGAGTGACGCAAGACTGTTCTCTGAGCGCCCACATCATCTGTCAGATATAGACACCTCGAATCTGACAGATGATGTGTTGAGAAAGATATGTGGTATTTTACATCTTCCATTGTGTATTTTAAGTCTTCAATATATAGACCTTCATCAAGTAAGAAATAAGAGCTGTTAGGTATAAAAATACAATATAAGTAGATGCCGACTAATGTTATATACTTTGTTCTGATTGTTCCTGTCCCAGCAGCAAAGAGGCACGAGGTGGAGTTTACCCATAGAGTTGTATAAAACTATTAGAGCACACTCCGCCCAGTCTTTACATCCGTGACGTCATGGAGACACTAAGGTGGCGTCCAAAATGAGCAACAAAACAACAGTTTAATTAACAGAAGCCTAAATGGATCTGTCACAAATAATTATATTTGCCGTATATTAACATAATTAATCATTATGTTAATTTTATACAACAATCATGTAAAACAGATGTTCTGTTGTTTCATTTTAGTCCTGGACTGCATGAACACATGACCCCTGCAGAGCCATATAGATGGCTCTGGACCCCTGTCCTGGCTTCTTGTCCACTTCAGGGTTGATTTTAAGATTTTATTCTTTGTTTTTAAAGTCTTAAAAGGTCTGGCCCTGTCATATTTATCATATTTATGTGACATGTTTAACAGCTACACTCCAGTAAGAGCACTCTGGTCTAACAACCAGTTCCTCTTAGATGTCTTCAGATCCAAACTGAAGTCTGGAGGTGAACAGACTTTTGAGGTTGCTGGTCCAAAGCTGTGGAACAGTTCACCTGATCATTTAAAGACCTCTGAGACTTTTAAATCTTTGCTCAATGTTTTCTTTGCCATTTGATCCATGCAGGCTCTGATCTGACTTTTATTGTTATTTGTTGTATTTCATTGTGAACTTGCTGGTTTTTCCTGAGTGGCACAAGATGCATTTGTTTTCTGTTCTTACAGTTTTCATTTTAGTTTCACTAAATTGTAAAGAACTTTGGTCATCTTTGTTGTTCTTAGTGCTATATAAATAAATTAACAATGACATGCCGTATAGATAGAAGGCCATTTGGAAAGAGAACTGACCTCAACCAAAACGAATGGGAGAATATGGTCATTTGTCCACATTAACTAAAAGCACATTTTAATGAGAATAAGTCAAATTCTAAACGAGGCTGGACCAAACCACTTATCTCAGCCCATTCTTTTATTTTTCATTACAGACAGACTGGTGGCTGTGCACCCAGTGGAAAGCTAACAGTCAAAACTCACAAGTTCACACCATGAATAAGCATTCATTTTAAGCTTGACGTCTTGCTGGGGATGTGATGACCAAAAAGACACAAAGGTGGTTAACCTGGAAGAAAGACAAAAACACATTCATTCAACCTTTATTTAGACAGTTTAATCCCAATGAACCTCTGGGACTCATTTACAAGAGAGACCTGATTTTAACAAAGAGTGATGACAAAAGAGGCAACAACAGACAATCTTAAAGGATGCAAGTGAAAATAAAATGTTTAAAAAATGTAGCAACAAAACAGCTAGGTTGTAAGGTGATGTAAACTAAAAACAAGAACATGTTAAGATAAAAATAATTACAAATACAAACAGGAAGATGTAGAGCAAGTAAAGACAGCAGAGTGAGGAAATGTGGTCAGTTTGTTTTCCAGCAGTCCAAGCAGAACTAAGGGACAGCTCAGAAAACCAAAGCCAACCTTAACTCCAGTTAAGACTCTGGCAGCAGCATTTTGGATCAACTGAAGACGTTTTAAAGAAGTATTTGGACACCCAGATAACAAACCATTGCAAAAGTCCAGTCTAGACGTGACAAATGAACCAGTTTTTCTGCATCATTTTTAGATGGTTCTAATTTTAGTGATATTACGCAGGTGGAAGAAGGTGGTTTTAGTTTCATTTTTAATTTGAGGGATAAGCAAGCTGCTTGCCACAACAAATACAAACATGGTCAAAACTCAAAGACAATTTTACAGATATTAAGTTAAAATCTAGGGTAGTAGTAGCTCAGAGTGTTTCCCATCACAGACACAGTGCTACTAGATCACATGACACCTTTGTTTAAAATTCAACATGCAAAGTAGGAGGACGAGAGAAGAAAGTTCTAGGAAAGAGTTGTACAAGTTTAAAGCAGAAATGCAGTCTGGTTACAACAAAGCTCTGCATGAAGCACTGCACAAAACTCCTCTGTAATCCTTCAGGTGAAACCCCCAGAGGGGGTGAACCACGTCGGCATCGAATCATCCCACAGTATGAAAATAAACGGAGGCGGTTATATTAAGAATTACATCTGCTCCGAGCTTAACGAGGAGCGTTGTCGGAGGAAGACGAGGCATCGTTACCTGTAAGTGCACCAGCTCCTCCTTCTGAGAGAGCTGCTGCTCCCTGCGCTCCCACTCCCTCTCCCTCCTCCTCCTCTCCTCAGCATGAGCTGCCTGTTGTCTCTGCAGGGATGTCAGCTCCTGCCGGTACTTCTCCAGGCTGCGCTGCTTCTCCTGTTCAATCAGGGAGCTGGGCCGCGAGGAGTGCCGTGACAAAGATGCACAAGACGAGGAGCGCTCACTCAGCACCTGCCGCTGATCCTCGATGTAGCTGTCCTGCTGGACCACCACGGCCTGGAACAGACGGAGGCACACCGACCACGTTACGCACACTAATCCTGTGTGTGTGTGTCTACATTCCAACTTTGTCCAATTTATTTCACACAAGAGGAGCATTAGTCAAATTCACAGTGACAGCGAACAACTTGAGAGTGCTGCATCGTGTCGTTTCTAATCTGCAGCACATGGAGGCTCTGTACGGGAGCGGCGTACCTGCAGAGAGCTGAGCAGGAGATGCAGGTTGGAGACACTGTGGAGAACCTGCTGTTGGAAGAAAGAGAGAACAATGAGTGTCATACAACCTCGGAGCACCCCGCTGTGTTCTCATTACCGAACACAGGAGAAAATTCCCTACAGCTCGCTGGAGAAGGCTCTTCATGTTGAATTCCTTTTGCTGCTGCTGACTTTTACATGCATCATTTATGGCAGCGGCGCTTTGTGCAAGTGGACTTCAGGATCAAAACTGGAACAGACTGCGAGCTTACAATGTGACATTTTCTCCTTAAAAGCGTCGACAAGAAGACTTGGCCGCTGACCTTTTCTCTGCAGCCTGCATGCTAAAACGATGTGGGAGCTGCTTTTCCAAACACAACGCGTTTGGACGCAAAGTGCTGGCGTGACGCAAACACAAATAATAAAGTATGTGTGACAAAGAGAAGACACAACACACCACACACGATGAAAAGAACGACTAGAATATATTTTAAACCTCTAACAAGGTGCTCTGTGGAATATTCATGTGATATTGATATACAGTAGTCCCTCGCTACTTCACGGGTTGCTTTCGCGGACTTGCTCTTTTGTGGTTTTGAAAGTACCGGTAACATTGTACATGTGGAAAAAAATTAAAATTGTACACAACATGATTGTCAACTTTAAAGGTCCACTGACATGATGTTTGAACTTTGAATAAAATGGCACAACATATATATCTTGTATCATTGAACTATGTTCGTTTTTGCAAACAAACTTATAAATATATTAAA
>JARVGV010000002.1:2136415-2149404 GCA_031762435.1 Hypsolebias longignatus
AAGAACTACACAATAAAAGTCCTAGAAGAACTACACAATAAAAGTCCTAGAAGAACTACACAATAAAAGTCCTAGAACTACACAGTAAAAGTCCTAGAAGAACTACACAATAAAAGTCCTAGAAGAACTACACAATAAAAGTTCTAGAAGAACTACACAATAAAATCTAATTTCATATTTTGTTAGGTAACCACTGTCATCTGCTGACCTAAGTTTGTACATTTTATATTATCCATCCATCATGATGTTCATGTCAGGATGTGGAGGGTCACTGGTGTCTATAGCCAGCAGTCACTGTGTGAGAGGCAGGGGACACCTGGACAGGTCTCCAGTCCATAAATAATTTTTTATTGTTAATTATTTAATTAATTAAAAAAATTATTTGGAAAAAGTCCTTTCTTTGATTTTCTTGAGTAAACAGAAAACAAGCGAGAACAAACACCATTCATTCTCGTATGGTTTCATTATCACCTGACAGGTAGCAGTGTGCAACCATCAGTGTCTCATCAAGTCAGCTGGTGCTCATCAGACAAGGTGGGAGAGGAGTTGCTGCTGCAGGTAGGCTTCAAGTTGCTTTAAGCCTCTATCTAATGCTGTGTCACATGTGATGACATGCCTCTCAACTCTTAGATGTGTATTTGTGGAACAGAAACCTTCTGCTGATCTTGTGTTTGAACCGTGGGAACTGGTGAGTGTTTTGTTGTTTTCTAGTACTGACCTCCATGTGATCGTTTGGGCTCTGTGTTACTTCAGTGCTAATGCTAACAAACTTTATTTGAATATTCTTTTGACTCATCTTGAAACAATTAACTGGAAGCTACATTAAATGGTGGAATACTATTTTGTGCTAATGTGAAATACTGAGAATCTAATGTTAATGATTACTGAAGAGAACTCAAATGAGTTTAATTCTATTTATAATCTAAACTTATCTACTATAGTAAAGACGGAAGAGCATGTACATGTATTGATTATATTTATGAAATGAGTTTGATGTTGATAAAAACCCAGGGTTATTTATTAAGAGGTCTGCTTTATACAGGACAGGTTCCTGATTCTGATGTTGATCCTGATTCTGGATCTTATCTGTTGTCGAGCTGACCAGACTGGCGAGCTACCCTGCAATGAACCAGGAGAACTGTTGAATCCCCTCATCTCCTTCCAGTCTGGTATGAGATGTTTAAGCCTACAACCACATCCACATTTTCTTTCTGGACTGAACTGAATTGGATCCTTTCCAACAATTCATCTTACTCCCATCAAGGAGTTGAACTATGAACTCTTTCCCCCAACCTGGGCCATGCACTAAAAAATAAATAAATAAATAAATAAATAAATAAATAAATAAATAAATAAATAAATAAATAAATAGTGGAGATTTCATGTTTTGGAACCTTTCAAGTACTTGTATGTATATATAGATTTTTGTAAATATTATATAATTCATTTTTTGCACTGTATGGTTGTCTGTGTTTTTCCAAGGTACCACTTCCCTCTAGCAGTCAAACCCAGACTCTTCTGATTTAACTCATTAACCAACTCAAATATCCATATATGTAAAGTATATGCTACACAAGTTTTATATTATCCACATAGAATCCAGAGGTGTCACAGTACAAAATATGAACAGAAGACATTAGGGACGTGCATTTTTGGGAAAACATCTCAAAGTATTAAAATCTTCTCTAAGTGTTCAAACTTCATCAGATTTAAAAATATTCAATATGGGCTCGGTGTCCTCAAACTGGACGTGTCTGCGCAGAACGGGCAGAAACAAATTATGACTGTTATACACGGGTGTGTGATGATGCTGGAGGAAAGTCAAGGAACCAAGAACAGCATCATCTGAACAGTGAGAACTTCTAGTAACTAACATGCATCCATTATTTTCACTCATATTATTATCATAGACCACTGAGTTCTTTCTGAAAAATTATTTTAATGTAAAAGTGGTCAAATGTGCATGCCGGTAAGTTCAGGAGACCTAAACTCCTCTGTGCATGGATTCAGGTCCAAGTCTGTATTTGTCACATCAAAACTCAGAACTAGTTTGAAGGTACGTCCACCTCAATCCAGGGAATTAGATTATGGGATGGTTTGGAGAATGAAGTTAAAAATGCCAAGTCAATGTGTACATTTAAGAAAATGATCAAAACTGAATTGTTAAAAAATAAATATATATGAAGTAGCTTAACGTGTATTGAGTTAGAAAAATTAAAGTTATTCATTTTGTTCTGTTACTGAAGATTATTGTTTGAACTAATTGTTTGAAAAAAAGGGGCAGATATGAGTTTTTCTTCTTTCTGCTACCTTTCATTTTTACATTTTGTATTCTTATCATTTATGGGATTTTGTATTGTATTTTAAAATGAATAAATTTTATAAATAAATTAAAATAAATCCATCCATCCATATGTTCTGTTTGACAGAAAGACTTCACTGAAATCATGGACACGTTTACATTTAGGAACTGACCATTAGACTGTAAAAGTCACATTTTTGTCTTGAACTGGTTTTTCTTACCCAGGTTGCTGTAGGTCGCGCTGCACTGGCTGGAGGCGGTGGAGTGGTTTCCATCATCCTCGGGCTCTCCGAGGCTAGCGCCGCCCTCGCTGGCTGAAACCGGTACAGCGACCTGGCTGGCATGGCCATCCTTACCCTCCCCAAACACCAGCCCCAGATTTACTTTGGCAGGCAGAGGGATGACAGTCGGCAGCTCCCCCCGACTTCTGGCGCTGCTCGCTGGTACCTGGCTGCACATGAGACAAACAGCAAGACAGTTTTAGCTCTGCATCGTGAGTGACTAATACTTTCCACTCGTACATTCTAGGTATATTTTACTCATTTCTAGTAACTCTTCTCTTACTCTTTTGGACGCTTATCATTCTGCTTTGCACAAGTCCCATCATAAAAAAAAAACTATCACTTTCATAAAATGTGTGGAATAAAATGAGTCTGCTTTACTGTGAAAAACGACTTGTGTAGCTAAAAACAATGTTTTTAAACATAACTCATTTAAAATGTAAAGGGAAAGAAGGAGTGTGGTGAGACGATGTAGTCCTCAGCTGAGTGTTGACGTATTTACAATGAGGTGAGATGAACTTTAACCAAATCTGCCACAAATCTGCTCCTGCAGTGATTTTTATGGCGACTTGCAGACACTGAACATGTGATATGTCCTTTTACAACACGAGACAGTAAACTGACAGTGGCTGAACGTTTTCTACTGCGGATGTGGGTCACGTCTTGCAGCTAAAAGACGTTTCAGTGCGATATCACCATGAGCCTAAACTGAGAACTCGTGTCCGTGTCAACATCCTGAAGATGCATAAAGCTGATCGGCAGTGACTGCTTTAAATACTGTCCTTCCATTAATTATGTGCACAAATACATATTTAAACTGTTTTTTACTTTATTTTACATAATTATTAGTTAAAATTAATAACTATTAATCTTAGATTCTTCCCATTGGTTCCCTGTAAAATTCAGAATGTAAGTTAAATCTTACTTTGAACATACAAAGTTCCCAACAACCAAACTTCATCCTACATCTAATTGTACCATATTTTCACAACGGAGCACTTTGCTCTAAAACCGCAGGTTTACTTGCAGTTCCTTGAGTTTCCTAAAAGTACAAGCAGTATGCAAATGTCATCATGACATACTTGATCATAATGGCATGCAGATATGAATAATGCACTGTGCCAGTTATAGATATGGAAATATAAAATACTAAAAAAGAATGTTATAACCAAGTTACCATGAACAGTAAATTATTGGATGATGTTATAGATATAAGAGGGGTGTGCGTAATAAGTACTTCTACCCACTCCTTTAAACATGTAAATATACTTTACTACTTCTTTCGGCTTTTCCCTTTTCAGGGGTCGCCACAGCAAGTCATCCTCCTCCATTTCACTCTGTCCTCTGCATCCTCTGTCCTCACTTCATCTACCTTCATGTCCTCTCTAACTGCATCCATATATCTCCTCTTTGGCCTCCCTCTTTGTCTTTTTCCAGGCAGCTGCATGTCTAACATCCTTCTACCAATATACCCACTGTCCCTCCTCTGGACATGTCCAAACCATCTCAGTCTGGCCTCCCTAACTTTATCTCCCAGTTGTTCAACCTGAGCTATCCCTTAGTTTTACTGCTACAGGCGTAGACTAGAGGACAAACTGACCACATTTCCTCACTCATTATTTTTTCCATGTGTTTGTCACAAAATAATTATTGAAGAGCTCCATGGAAAACAGCCCATGAGTTACACCATACACCAAGTATTCTGTGGCCCAGTTTACCATTAAGACACTCCAGTTTACTGCTCGTTGATTTGTTTACTGTTAATTCATGACCTTTCAATGTGACCTGTCGAAGATAATCTAGCTTTATGCCACCTGCGTTGTGGCCCCTCAGGTAAGGTGATATTTTAACTGTGTGTAAACTTTAACCCCCCACTGTAGTAAAAACAGTTTTGTTGACCAACATGTTCAAGTGATTGGCCATGTTCCTGTAACTGCTCCAAAATGTAAAAGGTCCCAAAAGGTTCAGGTTGTGTAACACCACAAGTCCTAATCAGTTAAAGCACATTAGTTATAATGTCCTGTTTCAGGTGTGTCATATCCTGTGACTGTAATAGTCTTTACACATGTCCCTAATGTGAGTAATGATTTTTAAACGTAAAAGTTCGGCTCAAGAGCCGGACGTGGCTCATAAAGGACTGTTCAGTTTCAAGTAATGTGGTCCACTTTTATCAAGTCTAGATCACTTGTAATAAAAACCTTAAACTACTTAACTCCTTAAAATCTAATAGTGTGAAAACAAGTAAAGCTTTTTTTTTTTTTCTCGTAGATTTAGGTATAACAGAATGTAACTTTAGGAACCTGAAACAAAGTGTAAAAGGACAGTTTGAAGAATGTCTAAAAGTAGATGGTAAGAACATTTCAAGACAAATATTTGACTGAATTATCAAAGATTGTTATTCATTTGGAAGCAAAAGCTTTCCATGTGCTAACAATTCAAATTTTAACTCTGTCCCTAAAACAGCTTTCATGAATAATAATTTTAATCCTATTTTTGTCCTTTCTCTGTGATAAAACACTCCAGGGAGCTCAGCCCGTGTGATTCTCTTCAGATACTGATTCTGGGAAAAGCATGCGCTCCAGTATGTTTATGGCATTTCCTTGTAGGCCATAAACCACCTGTGTCTCTTTCAGACAGCTGAACTTAGTGCAGTATTTTAGGAAGTTCCTCAACGGCAGCAGTAAACAGGCACAACAATGTCCAGAATGTTGTGAGCCAACTAGAAACAGCATTTCTAAACCAACTGAGCCGTGAAATACAATAGACAACAAAACTGCATATTATTCTGATATTTTGAAAAGTTATTTTCCTCCTGGGTTATTTCTTTGTTTTAGAAAACAAGCAAAGCCAATTCTACTACAAACCTAATTATCAATAATTTACACTTAGACTGCCTGAAAGAGAACCAAATCACACAGGGAACATTCCCCACCACCAAGTCCTCCCTCAACGAAACACACTTAGGAGGTCCTTGACACAATAAATACCTTTACAGCTGCTTCACACTTCAGTGTCAGGACCTGACTTGTCCAGACGGCACAAAGCGGCCTCAGTGCATTTCACTTTTTTCTCAGATCCATGCTGAAAATGTCCAGAGCTCTTTAACTTAAAACCTCCTTCCTCCCTGCTAAGTCAACATGACGGCGCATGACCAATAAGGTGGTCACAGGTTCCAGAGGTGTTTCAAAACGAGGGTCAGTTCTTACCCGCTGTGCTGACTCACACAGCTTCCCATCTGGACAGGCTGAAAACAGCACAGGAGAAATCACATTCTAGGTCCAGTGGTGTTGGAGTGGTGCGAGGCGGCCTGCTCCTGGTTTCCTGCATGTGTTCTTTACTGGTCTACGTCTGGTTCTCCCTCTTTGAATGTTCATACCTGTCTAAGGTAAGGTGTGTGATGGCCAGCCCAACGAACACACCCACTGCTCACCAATAAAACCGCCTCAGGCCACAAAAAAAAAAGCACCTGCAGAGTTAACCCCTTGCTTGCAAAGTTTTTTTGTTCCTCATCGTGAAGTGAAGAGGGGGAATTGGAAATACCTTCCATCTGTTAGTGTGTGTTGTGAGCATGATAATGTGAAAACTTCAAACCCAAAGCCAGATGTGAATACATGTTAACATATATGACCAAAAACATGAATGTTAGTCTGATTGGTGACTCTAAATTGTCTCTAGGTGAGAGTGAGACAGTGAATGGTTGTTTTTTTCATTTGTCTCTGTGTCCTTGTGATGGACTGGAGACCCATCCAGGGTGTCCCCCGCCTCTCACTGTGGCTGCTGGACATGGGCATGCAGTATAGAGTAAAAGTACAGCAAACAGGATTGAATTACACTGAAAATAAATTCTGATTGCAACAACTGTTCTCGAGCCACAATGTATCGGATACATTTTTAGGTATCTGTGTTAACTACAAGTAGGCAACAAAAGGTTTACCTCCAGCAGATTAAAACCTGTTAATAAAGAATGGAGGAACAAATTAGGCAAGACAGATTACCGTTAGTAAGACAATGTGCCTTGTTTAAAGCTTAGAAACAACTTGAGTAAAACTAAAGCAGTGTTGCACAGTTAGCTCAAAGCCTTCAGCTAAGGTAAGAGACAACATTACAGAAGAGTTTGCAAAGGTTCCACAGTTCATGCAGTCTGCTGGGCATGCAGACGTGTTCCATTAAAATCCAACACCATAATGATCTGGTATGTGAAAGATGTAAGAAAGAAAAATACTGTTTAGTCTATTTTTGGGTTAAATATATTAATTATAGGCTCCAATTATTTAGTTTTAGTTTATCTGTATTTAGTTTTTTATTTATAACATTTTAGAAGAAAAATACCTCAAGCTACATTTTTACTAAATGTTATCAATACCCATTTTCTTAGTTTCTGTTATTAAACAGCAGAGTGAGTCAAACTCAGAAATACCTTTGGATCGTCTTCGTCTCCCCTTAAACATTTGCCATCCAACATCGCTGAATGGGTCCAGACTGCACTAATGTTGGGACGTAAACTGATTATCTCTCAGTGGAAGGCTACCTCCAGTCCACCCACTACTTTATGGTATAATCAACTGGGCAGACTAGCTGCACTGGAGTGCCTTTCATATAGATTACTAAATCAAATGGAAATCTTCCACCTTAAATGGGACCCATACCTACTTAGACTGCAGGGACCAAATTGAGAGTAGTGGTGAGGGCATGCAACCCCAATGGGGGTTTGATTTGACGGCAACGGGTGAAGTAGGTAGTGTGCCCCACATAAATAAAAACTGGCCAACCTGTGCTACTTAAATTTTCTTTACCATACCATTTTATTTATAGAGCACTTAAAAAAAGTGACAAGGCCAACCAAAGTGCTGTACAAACAAACAAACAAACAAACAAACAGGCAACATACATATAAAAACATAGCAGATAATAAAGATAACGACCAAACACAGATCATCTGGTGTTGAAAGCAACAGAATAGTATTGAGTCTTTAAACAGGATTTGAAAACCGAGAGGGAGGGGCCTGTCTGACGAGCAGAGGTAACTCATTCCAAAGTCTTGGACCCTGTCACCTCTGCACTTAAGACATAATGATCAATTGTTATGTTAGGCTGATGGTCCTCCTTGATCACATGAACAGTTAGTTTTGGCTGTCACCAGCAAACTGCTTGATCCACAATGAGAAGGTGCTATTGATAAGACTGAGTTTATTGTGGCTCCTCGGACTTCCCAAGTCTTTTGGATAAAAAACAACAACAACAACAACAAAAAAAACCAGAACGTTTCAACAAGAAGGATCCATCCAGAGGACCTAACTCAACTTTGTTAGATTTTCTACCTGGATCATTGAGCAGCATCAGGATATCTGCGCAGCTTAGTTTCTTTAAGATGAGGCTTGGACTGCAGTCGTACTTTGTTGTGTCAGTACGTGCACTCGTAGTTTTTACTTTTGGTCACTGTCCTACGTTCAGCATGTCTTCTGTTTTTCCTTGTGTTTGGTGTCTGGAGATTCAAAGTGGTATTTGGTGTTTTATACGAGGGCAATCAAAGGAGAAGCTGGAGTGTGTTTGGAGTTCCTATACGATGGAAACCCAAAGGAGCAGGGCTGTTTTTGCTGCAACGACTATCACGTTTTGTTGTTTGCATTCCTTGTCCAGCTCGGGGTGGATTGACCCAACACTTGATTTGCACAACCTGCTGATTATTCAAGACATGTAGTTTTCAAATCCACATGCAGTGTAGGTGCCAGAACACCAAAGGAAAGGTAACCACGAGAGAGGCTGCTTGGCAAAAATAAAATACAAACACAAACTTTCAGCTCCTTCAACTCAAAGCTTGTTTGTGCTGCTGTGCATGTGTTCTGGGGAAATGCTGCTTAATATTGTTCCAGCAATAAGTGCTGGTATGTCTTGGAGGATTTCATGAGTGATTTAGGTGTTCCTCTGAGTGGGACAAATCACAGTTGTTGTTGGCAGCAACTTACTTCTACTGATTTGCTGCAAAGTTGGGACGAGCTTTAAGTTTTACATACAGGTTGAAGTAAATATCTCGCAATGAAGCTTGTTCCTGTCTTCAACTTGATGCCAAATCTGTCTATATAAAGTTTAAGAAAAAAAAAAAATCTAAAGTATTTAATAAATTAGATGGTGCTGGTATGTACTGATGTGCTGTCCAGTACATGAAGTTGATTTCTCTGAAAAACAGAAAAAGAAAAAAAAACTAAATATTTGACATTTATTTCTGCTTGAACATTATTCTTTTGATAAATTTGTTTACTTAAAAAATACAGTATTTTTCGGACTATAAGGCACAATAAGCAAAACCAAAGAGTCAAATAAGTCAAATTTATTCAACTCATTCACAATAAATCAGTTCAAGCTCAGTAAGCACAACCAGAATTAATATATAAGGTGCTCCTGGTTATAAGGCTCACTATCAGTTTTTGAGAAAATTTAAGGATTTAAGTGCGACTTATAGTTCGAAAAATATGGTTACCCTCGTTTACTGTGCTAAAGCTTCTTTCAACCATTCGTACCTGAGCACATGAGTACATCTTTATGGAAAACATTTAATTGTCAATGCCACACCTAACATTATTGGTCTCCTAATTGGGATTTTTGTAGTCCTTCTATTGATTTGACTGATTTTAAATGAAGTTCTGGATGATTTCCAGTCTCAATCCCATGCTTGCATTATTTAACATGTTTTATGGTGCAGACTTGCAGATTACATACCATAAATTAATTCTTATTCTTTTGGCTTTTCGCTCTTCAGGTGTCTCCACAGCGAGTCATCCTCCTCCATCTCACTCTGTCCTCACTCCAACCTCCTCCATGTCCTCTCCAACTGCATCCATACATCTCCTCTTTGTCTTTTTTCTGGCAGTATCGCGAGAATGAGAACGCAGAGAATATGGACTGAGGGAAAACAGGTCTCAATCTTAACAGAACTCAAACTTAAAGGCAAAAGGTGATTTATTTACAGCTGTATACACAACAGGGACCTGGAAAACTTGGGGATGGAGGAAGAAGGTCAAGTTTCTCTGGAGAGAGGAGATGTTGAGTATTTAGATGTTTGTTCCTTACAGGAGGGTGAGCTAGTAGAGACTGGGGGCTATCCATCCATTGTCTTTACTCGCTTCTTCCTTTTTGGGTCGCGGTGGTCACTATGCCCATATCCAGTCATCACTGTGCAAGAGGCGACTAAGCGCCCCTAAAAGTGCATATTCTAGATTTGCCCCTGATGCAAGGTTATAATTGCATGATTTTTAATAATAATGGGTTGTGATCTAAAGTGGTCCAGTCTGAGGCGTGAAACTCCAGGGCTGAAAATGAGTCCCACTCTGGCCCAGTCCTCCGGGCGTCCTAGCTGGCAGCCCTTTGCTCCACACATATGAGCTGCAGTAGCGTGGAGATCATGGCTTGTGTCAGTGAAAGCATCTTGCATAAAAACATTGTCAAATCTTCATGCACGTTACAAGCCCTGAGGAAGGGAGCAGCCGAAAGAAAAACAAGTGAAAAATTTGCCTTAACCCGGTAAACGTATTTACACAGCTTAGCTCTTTGTTAATTGTGTAGTGTCGTGAGGGCGTACTGTAGCTCCAACTGCTCCAAAAGGCAACACCAACTCGTTTTCTCCACCACAGTGATGGGTTGGTCATGCAAAAGGATGAATTCAGTTACCCATTCCATGATCCATTGTTCATCGTCATGGTTCCTCTAAAGTGTCCTGCCTGGCCGTGCTAGCTTTAAACTCAGTGCACTCGCCCAAGTGTCTGATTAAATTGGTGGTATTGCAGCTTTATCACAACTGTCACAAGAAACACCCAATTTGCAAACATTTATCGATACTGAACTGTTTTCGTTGAGCAGGCTTGTTGGTTTTAAACAAATCCGTGGAAAAACTTGCCCCTGCTTGCTATTCCAGTTTTATTTAAAAAATAATAAAAATAAAAGCTTTACCACAATAGTAAGGCAAATAAAGAATAAGAACATGGGTCAGGATAGATAATTAAATAAGATTTGATCGCATTATGATTGTTTTGATGAATGATTTTTGCAGCTATATACAGGATTTATAACAAGCCACTTGTAAATGGGGAAATTCTTACATGGTTTGAATTCCATCCTTTTCCACAGAGAGATGATTTAGTGTTTTCAATCAGAAATGGTATTTCGTGAGTATACCACCAGGACAATGACCAAAGCTTGTGAATGTTTGGCACGTTTTTTTTATTTTTATCTGTACGTGAGTGAGACTGGCACATCCTGAGGGAGCAGATTTTTTCAAATAGATATGAATCATTTTGTCCTTGTCTTTGGTTGTGCTTCTTAAAACAAAGGTGCTGAGAGGGATTCATCAGATTCAAACACTCATTAACTACTGTACCTACTAATGCAACGCTTACTGGAAACCTTGCTGAATGAGTTTACATTCAGATGTGTCTGCAGCATGCAGGATTCTGGCTGTTCTGAATGAATGACCAGGCTTCCTGGAAAAATTCAATGTAAAGATGTTCTCCTTGAGATATGTTGCTGAATAATGCAAGGTAAATACAGACTGCTTTGGATGGATTTGTCTCGAGCCTAAGATTCCACATGAGCGTGAAATCAGAATACATTCTTCCTAAACTAATCCGAACTGTCAGTCAGCTCCCTGAGACAAGAGTGCCAAAGATTTTCCTTCACTGCCATCAGCATGGTTGCTCCATACGTACAGAGTTAAAGTGTCATGAGTGAGCAAGTTGCTGCTTTGGGCTGGGGGTATAATGTCTCATTCCGTTGGAGGGATGCTGCTTAAAAGCTTCCTTTTAGTCTGTTCTGCGTCCCTACAACCGACTGCAGATGCTGCATCTGACATGTCGGAGGAGATGCTCATGAGATATTAATAAGTCACCTGTGTGTGTGTGTGTGTTTGTGTCCGTGCGTGGGAGTGTGTGGCTGCTTGGATGTTGTCAGGGAGAGGCAGTCTGGCTGTGGATGGTGAACACCCACAGCTCCCTCTAGCTGCTTCTGTGTGAGCAGCTCGTTGCTCCAGATGCAGAGGGTGGAGGAGCGGAGGTGTCTGCATGGGGCCGACTCGTTTGTCATGATTTGTAACAGGGATGGTGATCTACACAATGCAGGGTTGGACTGAAGGATCAATTTGCCAAACCGTTTTACTTGTTTGTCTGCTTCATTTTGCCAAAATGAGCTAATAAAACAAGCTTATAATGCTTCAGCTCTCTAAACAGTTTACATTGTTGCATTTTATCCCCATTTAAAACCATAACTCAGCATTTATTTTTCTGTGGCTTTGACTCTTTTTTTTTTTTTTCTGCTCATAAAGTCAGACTAAGAGGGTTTTTTTCTGCTAAGGGGCTGTTGGCTCTGCTTAAGAAGTAACCATGTGAAAGATTCTTGCAGACAGAGTCTCAGAGACTCAGCCAGTGAACTGATGGGAAGAAACGAGGAGTCTGGAGGAGGAGAGAGTTCAGGCAGTGGCTGTTACTGATGGGTTTGCTGAGAGAGGCGTCTCAGTGATTCAGAAGACCAACAGATAAACAGTAGCAGGAGGAATTGCTCTCGTCGACAGTTGTTTATCACAAGTTCAACAAATTAAATACTGATTTGGCCTGCAGTTGAACAGAAGCTTCTCCGCGGCTGTTCCAGTTGTCGTTGGTTCACAGCTACGCAGCTACATTACATACATTGTTTGATACTTAAGGACTTACATGGGGATTTGTGCATTTTCTTGAAGTTAATTCAAGACATCTCGTTGTGCAACTTCAGGTATTACTACACCGATTGCATGTTTTCCTGTTTTTATATGAATAAATAGGAAAAATGGTTGTCAGTAAAAAAAATAAAAATCTAAGCCACAGTTATAAAAGAGGAATATGTTGTGGTTTGATGTGTGAAGTCCTCATTACAGAGAGTTCAGTGGTTCAGCAACCACAAGCTCATGAATATGAGGAAAACCACAGTACTGTCAGAAACATCAGATTACAAATCAGATAAAACATTTTTAACACTAACTTTGGACAAGGCTTGTTGTAAATATTTACTGAATATCTGTTTGACAGGAGAAAGCTGTGTGAGACTTTTTATTACGGCCAGAAATCCTTGAGAATGGTGTATGTGTACGGCATTTTAGTTTGGTATCAGTCAGACCACTGTCGCACGACTACAACTGGTCCAGAAAGCAGATAGAGAGATGGCTTTATTTTGTCCCCACAGGGAAATTAGTTTGTAACATTGTCAGCAGGCATTTACATAAAGGACATACATATACAAACATGACATTAACATCCATCATTACAGCAAAGACGTTTGAGCTTGGTAATTCATGATACGTTTGTATTATTTAACGATTTAATTGCTTGTGGTATGAAAGAAAATTTTGTTCTGTTTCTTGAGAATATAGGAAGGCAGTACCTTCGCCCTGA